>JAXDDX010000002.1:12047500-12630000 GCA_034670405.1 Hoplostethus atlanticus | reverse complement strand
AAGTAATTACCTCAGAGGTCAGTGGGAAAATGATAATGGGAAAGTTTGTTGGAAACAGAACAAGAACTTCATAATCATATTATTCTGCAGCTTAAAAAAACTCATCAAGATCAGTCTGAGTGGGTTATACAGACTTTTATAATTTTATCAGTGGCTCTCATTCAATTGTGGAGCAGAGGCTGAAAAACATTTTAAATGGGTTTGGCTATTTTTTGTAGTTGCACTACTGTGTACCGGTTGGTTTGGCTCTGTGTATAGCTGAAGTGCCTTTGTAGCGTTCATCACCACGTGTTTAACCCAAGGCCGCTCCTCTGTATGCCCCGCCATCCTTCATAGCTTCACAGACCACTGGCGAGGAACTAAATAATAACATTTCACAGTTTCACTATGGGATGCCATTCACTCTCAACGACTGGAAGGCTGCTGTGTGTGTGTGTGTGTGTGTGTGTGCGCGTCTAAGCTTGTGTGAATTTGCTTTCTTGTGTGCTTGAATGTCACAGAGTCCAATATTAAGATGACTGAGAGGCTATAACCTTCATCAAGTCTGTAAAGGTAAAACATGTGTTTCCAGGGAAAGCTAACGTTCCACTCAGATTTACAGAGGGAAATGACATATCCCCTTTCTGACAAGGAGTGTTAAAAAGCGAAACGGGGATAGACGCCGAGACAAAAAAAACGTACCTCTGGGGTATAGCGGCTAGAATCGTAAACCCGGCTCTGGAGGATGGAGACAGGCATCCAGAGACATAACACCAAACCTGGTAAAAAAAGAAAAAAGAAAAAGAAAGAGAGGCTGGATTTTAAACAACACGGTAGAATACAGTCATACTTTTAGACATCAAGCCAATAACACTTCAAAATCATGTTGAAAGAAAAGCAACTTGTTTTTATCAAAAATGAAAATGCCCTTGGCACTCTAACAGTTTGGGTAACAACTATCTAGTATTCCTCCAAGGCAAAACTGGCTGAATTCTCAGAAATGTGCCCTGTATCACCATCAGCTCTTCTGTTTACTAAACAAGAAAATGTGCAAAATACTCATTACCTCCACAATGGCAGCAAGTTTCACATAGAGTAACAACATTTGTCTAATTGGTCCTTGGCCACGCTACTGTTTACTCCACTACTGCACTAGAGCAGCATTGTTCATTGTTCCTAAAACAATATAGTTGTTCAGTGGCTAAACACAATAGTTATTTGGTCAGAAAACATCCTGCTTGACGCCTGTCCAGTCTGTCAAGACAAGCAGGCGTGATCCCATAGAGTCTGACT
This sequence comes from Hoplostethus atlanticus, assembly GCA_034670405.1. Taxonomy (NCBI): domain Eukaryota; kingdom Metazoa; phylum Chordata; class Actinopteri; order Trachichthyiformes; family Trachichthyidae; genus Hoplostethus; species Hoplostethus atlanticus. The sequence goes on along the minus strand of JAXDDX010000002.1, from coordinate 12,628,728 downwards.
GCTCAACCTCTGAAATATTGTCCCTAATCCATGCTTACAGTTCTTGAGTCTGCCAGGCATAAACATTTTTCCTGTCAGAGTATTTCCTTCCCCAAAGCAGTCAGTAGTCATTTTACAGTTCCTGAAAGATTGAGACCTTTGTTGTGTTCAGTCTGGGCCGAATTACATGTCTGTCTGAAATGGCTGCTGAGTGCCAGTGAAGGATGCCTTTCAACAGACAGGGGGATTTCCAGCAGCTCGAGGTGGACTAGACCCCGAGAGGGGAGGCAGAAGGGGAGAGAAAGGAGAGGAAAAGAGAGAAAGAGGAGTGTGGCCTGGAGTAGCCCGGTCCTTCCATGACCATGGGGGATCTGGGCTGGGCTGTGGCTCCTGAACCCATCCATCTTGACCGGGCAGGGAAGCGATTGGTTTCTTTTCACAATGTTCTAACGTTACAACATCATCTGGCACGTCACTGCAACACCAGCAACGCACGTCTCTGAATTTATAAACAGATATTTCAGCGGGCTAAATCGATTTTCACATGCTGACAGGCAGACACAGCGGTATTGATCATTGCAAATCTCTCCTTTTTAATGTGGGCCGACCCAGTGTGTCCAAAAACAACCGAACAGATTCAGGCTAAGTGTTTTCTAATGATGTGACCAAGAGATCTGGGGAAACATGCATAACATGTTGGTCAAACTCAGCCTGTCCACCATCATATCCAAATCCTTCCACAGGAATCCAAAACCACAGCAGTTTGAAGCGGAGCCAGTTCTCTGCAAGCTGAGAAACAGACTGAGACAAGTTCACATTGTTCAAATCCAACACATTATTAATAGCAAACATCCTTCAATGAGAACCAATGAAAATTGACTATTTAGTGTACTGTGGTGTAGCTGACATATTGTAGCCGTATTTAATGTGTGTGTCTGTGTGTGTATCTACAAACATGGAGTGACAATAGCCACATCACATACAGTGCTAAATCTGATTGTATGAACCTAACCTATAAGTAGGTCTACAATACAGTTTGGCTCATAAGTGGATAATGTGGATTATTGGCTTATTTTGTTAACCCCGTTCTCATTTTATGATGGATATGAGCTGTTACACTGCTGCAATGCCATTATATTGTTTTATTTTCAAATAGTGCGAATCTGGTCATTTTTCTCTTTTGTCTCATGATTTATTACGCTGTATACTACTGTATTTCTCCGTGGCATTCAAATGAGAATCACACTTTGCAAAGAAATTAAATTTCCTTCCACCCCCTTCCTCCTCTCATATTTTTCCATAAATTGTCAGGGAGGATCTGGATGCTAACCAGCTCCAAGGCTTGGAAATTAGTATATTTTTACTGGCTTATATGCTGTCCAGCAGATATTAGCCGTGTAGAAAATGTGCTGAATATTATAGGCCCCACTTTTCGGGGCCAAGAAAGACAGTTGGTGCGAACCCCAGACTGCCGTGCGGCTGCTATCTCTCAAAATGTCATAACGCCGGTCGCTAAGTCTGCTCTGCTCTGCTGAGGCTCTGGGTTGGGCCAGGCAAGGCAGGCGTGCTGACTGGCTGGCTGTCCAGCTCGCTGAGTCATAGTGGTAATTAAATGTGACTGGGCACTGTGGGGTCAACTCTGATCCCCAGCCCAGACTAAAGGAAGGGTTTAGGCCCTGCCTCATTAGAGAGAGGCTGAGCGCTCCGCCAGAGATGCACACCGCTGCTGCTTCCATTTGCACCTTTTTAAATACCCTGGCTAGTTGAGACACTGTCCCAGTTTCCTGTTCAAATAGTGAGACAATGGCTATTGTTTCAGCGGTGTCAGTGTGATGTGTGTGTGTGAGCCTGTGTGTGTCTGTGTTTGAGTGTGCAGCCTTCTCATTAGGAAATATGTAATCCTAGACGTTAAATAACAGAATCTGAGCAAGCCTGCCACGAGCAATTGATATTTCTGAGAAGAAAGACTGCAGATGCAAGATATTTATGAACTCATAAATGGGATTATTTTGACGTATCCATTTCCATGAAGAATAAAAGGGAGCCAGGGCATTTATCATTAGACTTGCAAGCTCTTAGATCTACATTCTTCACATGCTGGCTAAATGAACCCTAAAATGTGCCTGACTGGTATTCTCCACCATTACATGTAGCTTCCAGCAATCTGCCGTGGTCATGTGGGACTCTGGCTAATGACCCAGTGGCGGGAACACAATGAAACGCAATTTGTAGCATCTCATTACACCTCCCATTCATTATTATTGCCCTGCTAATTCATACTTTATGGCAATTTCTTGCTCCGCTTTCAGATGAGGAGACGTTAAAGACATGATCCAAGAGTGTTGTTGACAAGGCTCGTCTAACCACAGGCCTCAACCACAACAGCTATGAAGTGGTGGAGGGGAGGAATCCCCTGTGAGGAGATTAATGTAACTCATATGAACAGCCACATTAAAATCATACAACGTGGTCTTGTAAGGTCATGTATGAGGACATTGTAAATCCTAAACTGCTCTCCTTGTAATCCAAGACAGAGGGGAAAAAAATAACATTAAGTACTTTTGGCGAAGTGCACTGTGCTGAAATTCTAACATCTCGTCTCTCTCCACTCCCTTGTGATTGGCCTGTGAGCACTTCAAAACTCCCAAAAATTATGGCAGGTTCAAAGTTCGGTTTTCGCACCGCGCCAAAGAAAGTAGACTTCGGTGCCAAAAAGTGCGTGGCGAAATCCAAATCCCACACTTCAGTCCTGGGATTCACTAACTGCATGTGATAGATGTTACATCCTGTATAGAAAATCTCGTAATATCAACAGTGATTATTTTGGTTTCTGCTAAAATGCAATATAGGATTTCCTCAGTAACGGTAACCGTAGTAAAGTTCTGCTCTATAATCACTGACCCTTCATATGACTCTGACACCACTGTGAGGAGAGAGAGAGAGAGAGAGAGAGAGAGAGAGAGAGAGAGAGAGAGAGAGAGAGAGAGAGAGAGAGAGAGAGAGACAGACTTATGGAAACCCACTGCCTGTTGTTCTATTTTTTCACAATGAGATATGGTTATATCTCTCAGTCTTTATATCCAAGCTATAAATACTAAGTGATATTGGCCAGAATTTTGGCAGACAGTTATCATAGCTGGGCCAAGTCATCCAGCGGCAGCAGTAACTACATGTGAATGTGTCAGCGGGCCAGATAAAACACATATCAGCGCAGATATTTTGATTAAGCACTGTAACCTTTTATTTTCTTCTTGCCGAATGCCTCGGTCACAGTAAAGGATATGCTATTTCTTAAAACAAATCTAATGACACCCTTCACTGCATCAAATGTCACTTCCAGGGGGATAACACTGATTTTTATTATTTTTCTTAGCAGGATCTGAATGTGCTGCCACAGTCCAATGTGAAAACTTTGAAACCAGACACAGTGACGGACTCACGGTCTGAACAGGGAGGAATGAGATAGGGCTTTTTCCCCTGTTGTGTAATATCCAACATCTCACGCCAGATCTTCAGACATAATATAGCTCTGCAAAAGTGTCTTTCGCTACAGACAGAACATGTTCCTGGCCCATATCGGAGAAGCAGCTCTCCTCTGAATGTTCTCTGCGTGCTTCAAAGATATGAGATTAGACAGCTGCATGTCAGACTCATTGTCCTTCGTTAACAAGTCTAATTTGTGCCTCATTCTGTCTTCCAGCTCTTCCAAGATCTCAGACAATCATTCTGGCCCCCACTGGGGTTGGAAGAATCATCATGCTGGCATCCATATTTGCACCATCTGTGGTGGAGAGAGCTGTATGGTTATGGATCACATGCATGCACGCACGCACACACACAGACACACACACACACATACAAATATATTACCAAACACGCACACACACATAGAAACTTTTTTCTTTTTTCTCTCTCTCACGCACACAGAAGCATGCAAACACAGAGATACACATATTCTCTCTTTTTCTCTCTCATGTACACAAATGTGAGTGCACACACACACACACACACACACACACACACACACACACACACACACACATCCCGATGTAGTCAGTTTAATCCCCATCCTCATCTTATCCCAGAATCCCTTAACTAATTTGAGCTCCAAACCACAACAAATGAGATGATACCATTTTCTGATGAAGCCTAAATGAGTGATTTGCTCTACCAGCTTCTGCTGATTGTGAAATAAGCAGTTGATGTATCGAAACTGGAAGCTTTAACCATTGCATTGCTGCACAGACACCTTGCCCTAGTAGTAGTTAACTCCTGGGTTAATGCCTACAGATGTAGCCATGTAGCCAACTATCACTTCTGCTGCCGCTCTGCTGCTGCACTGTTGCTAAATAGAAAATCCTGAAACACTACAGGACAGATCCACTAGCGGGGGGACTTCTGAAATGTCTCCTTCCTGATGAAACCTCCATCTCTATGTAATCTGAGTTGAAGAGAGATGGGTTGAGGGAGTCACTGTTGATTCCCTCCCTCACACCGCAGTAAAGGATGAGTCAGGATGAGTGAAATGGGCCATTTATCGTTATGGGGCTGCATTAGTGGACATATTTGAATTTAACTCTAGGTATCCCAGTAAAACAAGTGAGACGGATGACCGCTGTTTGGATGGATGAGCTCAGTCATTGGCCATTGGTGATTTTGATGCTTCCCCACTGGGCCACTGTCCACTTATTTAGAGAGTTTGCTTCCAAAAGAGATTAAGAGCCGCAAATCTAACAGTGCATAGTGAATGAGGCCATAATGCAGGAGCAGATTTAGCTCCTGCATTACCCCAGAGCCTGGCTAGAGATAGCCGGGCTCTGGGGGACTAGCTGGCATGGAGCTTAGTTGGTCTGCAGCTGCCTGGCTGTGTGTGTGTGTGTGTGTGTGTGTGTGTGTGTGTGTATGTGTCTTTCATGTATGTGTGCATCGGTGTATGATAGCATAGCTCAAACACACACAAATAGAAATAAAAATCTATCTAAAATTAAACTCTTGTGAGGACTGTTTTTCTGCACACTGTGTTCCAGTATCCAATAGATGCGTGTGCGTGTGTGTGCGTGTGTGTGTGTGTGTGTGTGTGTCGAGGCTGATGGATATCGGTCTGTTCTCCTAGCAGGATGCTGACCATCACTGCCAGCCACTGTGAGTGAATCCCATAACATTTTTTTTTGTACACCAATTTATCACAATAACAAACACAACACAGTACCAAACCATAGAACAGCATCATAAAACATCCAACCCACATCCAAACACAACCTGCTTCTGCTGAAATGTGTAAATGCCTCTCAGAAAGGGTCTGTAATATTGACAGGCCCCATTCTTTCTCTCTGTAAAAATAACTTGCATGGAAAACAGTGATTTCCTTTTCTAAGTATGACATTCTCCTGCATTAGTCATTTCAGAGCTCCATGCAGAGCAGCCCTCCAGCAGGAGCTCTGTTATAATGCTGCTCTGGGACACTGTAACTTCTATTATCTGCCTCCTCGTACAGCAAATCGACACAACACAGTGGATAGAGGGAAGTCTTTGAGATGTGTTACGCTGAGGAAGATATTAAAAGGGAAATTAAATGAGTTCTTTTCTGCAGTTACTCCACAGAAAAGAACTCGTTTAAATGTTAATTGTTCACATTTTCATTCTCTCGTCTCTTTTTACTGCGAATCATGCTTTATGAAAAAAAAAAGCAGCTTTTAAATGGAACAATAGAGGGTAAAGCCTTGGTTAGTGTTGTGTGTTTGAATGTGCAAACAGCTGATGTCGTGCAGGTGTGCAGCTTTCAGCTCGACGTTCAAAGAGAGGCTGATGCATAACAAGCTGAGATGCTTGACATGCTCAGATAATGCCCTAATAAGCTTATATTCATTTTGAGACCTATTCTAATCCAGCAATCTGCCTCTGCATGTGAGTGTGTTGTGTGTGTGTGTGTGTGTGCATGTGTGTTTCTTGTGTGTTGTCTATCTCTATCTGATAGACGCCACCCCAGAGGAAACAGTAACAACCTGCAGCAACCTGAATATTTGTCCAGGGACACGGCGTGCGCGGTGGGCGATAAAAGTCGTTCAGAAGCAGAGGAGCCTGGGATACGGAGTAGGCACCACCATAGGCAGGGAGATCGCAATCAACGAGAACAAGCAGAAGAGGCATAGAGAGAAGGGCCTCTCGAGACAAGAGGCAGAGGAGAGAGGACCTGTGTTTTTATATAGAAGTAGTGGCAGACACCGTGGGCCAGGAGAGAGGGGTTGTGACTCCTCCAGCGCAGCAGTTTAGACAGAGAGATGAGAAGGGATATGAGATTGTATGGCGGAGACGAGGCAAAGTGAGCTTTTTAGCAGCACTTAGCAGCCGTGGTCCAAGATGTTCTGCCAGGTTGATGTCAGGCTTCACAGAGCTCTCCACCAATCAGAGCAGAGAGAGGGCAGAGGTTCCGTACAAGGGGGAAATATGGAGACATGAAGAGACATTGGCAAGAAGAATATGGAGATAATGAGAGAAAAAGAGATCTAAAGAGAGACAAGTTGAAAGAGGTAGTGCAGATACAGACAGTAAGGCAGTGTTTAACAGAAGAATGAGAACTGACCAACTGACCAACTGATCAACCAAACTACACTATATTATTCACACCTTCATTCTGAGTTGTCACAGTGTGACTATTTTCCTAATGAAATATGATTTATGTTCCCCTTGATATGCTGGAATGAGCATGCATATTAGCAGTGTAACCCTGCCGTCCTCTGAGCTCTGTGGGAGCAATCAGAGCTCAATTAAACCCCAACCATGCAGATACTAATTGTCCCTAATGGCTGGCGACCAATGGAGGCCGTTAGTTTAGCAGCTATCACAACTTAAACCCAAATGTTTCTGATATGGGCCACATTATACTACCCAGTGCCTTTAATGAAATATGCATATGCTCATTATGAACCTGATGATGTTGCACTTGTAATCAACCTTCATATTTCAACATTTTTAGATGCTAAAAAAAGTACAAAAAGTAGTATTTCGCCCTTTAAAGATCATTGACTTGTCGGAGAACCTGTTTTTTATGGGGTTCTCAATACAACCCCATAAATATTTTGCACAGAATCCTCTGTGAAACCTCTATCCTCTATATAAAATAATAAAATAAAACAAAGACAATTTTGAGTGGCTGTTATATGAATCCTGAGGAAATATTCCATAAACGCAGGGGCCTGTTATAGTTGAACATTTTGAATGACTGCAATTTCACAGTTGCTTAGCCCTGGATTTAAACCTAAGACCTCTGAATCATTCAAATGATTCATTTAATAACTGAACTCCACAAAATATATATTAGAGTTGTCCTTACATATGTTCAACAAAGGCAGATTTACTGCCACTATATGGCTGATAGACCTAAGAGATTTTGATGATTAGCTATCCTTTATTTTGAGTTAAAATGTGGTCTGGGAGACGAGACAAAGCTTTCCATCTGCAAATACTCATCTTTAACAATCTATCAGTTATTTTAATAAAGATCATAATCAGAAAATCTTGGTTTGGGGTTTAATATAAAAAACAAAATCTGAACTTTTACTCCTTTTTTGTAAGCTGATTTTTCAGGGAAAAAAGTTTTGGTACTTTTTTTTACCCTTATGAACCCTAATGTTATTTATAACCTAATGTAACGTAATGTTTCTCTTTCTTGCTCTGTGTGTGTGTGTGTGTGTGTTTTTGTGTGTGCTTGTGTGCATCCATATGCTCATGGTTATGACTTGTGTGTTTCCTAATGTTACTAAGAATTTGCCAGGCGTTTGAATAAAATACTGTGCTGATGTGGCAGCCCAGAGAGAGACAGGCTCACAGGAGGTAACCACAGCATAGTTTCAGTCTCCAAGATGAAAAGAAACACAAGCTCCAGAACTATGTTGACGTAGAACGTTGTTCCAACTAAATCCATGCTCTCACCAAACTTCTCTTTGCAAAGCTTGTTCCTGATACATTACACCAAACCAAAACACTTTTCATGGGGTCCACGGCTTTAAATACACCTATCCCTCGCTAAAGTTTGTGGTTGCCGGTGGTTACGTGGTAATATGCTGTATCCACTGGTTACCAGACAGGAGCCAGTGGGCAAATTCAGACCTTGTGCAAACTCCTCCAGCCAGCAGTGCGTCATCTATTCATCCTACCCCATTTCCCCCTACTCTCTTTATCCGACTCAATCCGACTCTCTCGCTCTCTCCCTCTCTCTGCTGTTTTTGCTCCAGTCCAGAGTGGCATTTGAGCATTTCAACTGTCATTTAGACCACAGAAATATGACGTCTGGTGCTCTAATGATTTGCAGACCATAAGTACAAATGCCCACCATGAATCATGAAAATGCATTTTCCCATTTCCATTATGGAGGAGACTACATGCTCACAGAGAGATTTACACCGACATCTCCTTTCTCTCTCTCTTGCGTTCTCATTCTCTCTCTCTTTTTCTCTTCCTCTCAGCTTTCTCCCTCGCACTCTGTTGTCCATCTCCTCCTTCTCATGCATTTTCCAGCAACTCTATTTGTATCCCTGATGTTTTGTATTTTATGTTTACTGGTAAAATCCAACCAAATTCCTGCTATCTGAAACACCTTGATGAGTACCCTTAAGTTTCATTGACTTTTCTATGTGATTAGTTTACAAAGCCATCACTGAATCCTTACTCTTACCCCCCGAAGCATGTACATTATTGAATTAATGTAAGATTAGTGTGTGGGATCAACATTTGTGCAGCTGCATGTTTGACTGTAGTTAAGCTAGACTACAACAATTATGGCATCGGCATTTGAAACACAAGACATCAATCCTCGCAGCGCAACACAAGGTTTCCATTTCAGAGTGTTTAGCTGCCTTGGTACGACTTGAGGGCATTTACATGCTAATCAGCATCAAAAGCAAGATGGTCCTGCAACTTATTTGCAACCGCACATCCCAGGTTGGAGCACAGCGTCCTCCTGTTGTGTGGAATGTCAGAAAAGCGCTGTCATTTAGTTTGCGTTGGGTTCTGAGCCTGAAACCTGTTTGCTGTTGTCGACCTTGTGCTTCCAATATTCTGACATAAACCTTCAGATGTTTGCGACTGCTGCTGGCATCGCAGAAAACAGACAGTGCTCTCCATAAATGTACAGCAGCACTAATTGTAATTTTAGATCCAGTGGCTGGGTTAGGAGCTGTCATTGATTTGACGGTACGTGCAGAATCATAATCTTGGAGGTTTATCTGGGGAAAATACTACTGGCTCACCTCCGGAGCTTCGCCTGTGGCGTAGCAAGCCCTACCAGGAGCCAGACACTACACAATGCATTCCAAATCATGATGTCTCTCCATGCTATTCATTTCACATTCATCTAATCAGGATCATTCAAGGGCACATGTAGGAATTTTGAACAAAATACTTATTACATTGATGTACAATATGTGCGCGTGCACTCAGAAACTTTACAATACCGATGTTTTTTCCTGTTCTCTCCTCTGCTCTCTCTGGATCTGTCTCTCACTGGCCTTCTTTCTCTTTCTCCCTCTCTGGCCTCTCTTTCAGTGTCTCTTTCTCTGACTCGGTCTCTCACAGGGCGAATCTTTGGGAAACAGAAATATCATGCACATCCAATCTGGAGGTAAGTGGAAGTGCTTCTGAGGCAGCCAACCAGAGCCCTGGAGCCTGATTGGTCTCAAGTGGAACTGTCAGACAGAGAGCACCGACACAATGAGTGGTTACCTAGCAACCGATAACCAATATCATTAGTCTCGGAGATCATTTTGTGCCTCCAGGTTTCCTTAGGGTTACAAACAAAAGTTGGATGACTTTTTTTTTTTTTTTTTAAATGAAGGGAAACAAAATGAAGTGGGTGCATGTCCTACTGGGTCTCTGAGAAAATAAGACAATGTGTTTCATTGGGTCTCAGAGAAAACTGTGGAAATTAATATAAATGCTTGGCATAAAGATGTTATTGCTGGACCAACAATGAAGCCATGGCATTGTTGTCTTTTTTCAAGAGCAAAATTAATTTATATTCATGAAGTTTTCAATGAGAGGAAAATATGATGAGGTACATAAGAACTGGAACAAACGGGATGAATCAAAAGAGGCTTGTTTCATTATTTAACAGGAGATTCTCATTAGTTAAGTTGGAGCAAAGCTGGAATTGTTAATACGTTTTTTAATTACTCAAAGAACATGAATGAAAACTAACTAAAAAAAATACAATCTGCACACAGTCATCCAAACACAAGTGAAAATTAATGCCGAGTTTCATTCCTGTTTTCTCACTGCTTTAGGTTTTTATTTTTAGGATATTTTATTTATTTATTTTGTTATGCAAATTGTCATCATTTTATGAGATATCTACATTTGAAAAAACTCTCTTAAAAACTCTCTGAACTCTCTTAAATAAATAAATAAATATATATATATACATATATATATATATGTATATATATATATAAAACCAAATTAATTAAATAAATATATAAATATAAAACCAAATGAATATAATATAGTGCTTTTAAAATGCTAGTAGGTAATTACAAACCTTGGTTGCCAAAACTTACACACTTACAGAGTGAATCCTCAATATTTTAGGGGTATAGAATGATGAATTGCAGGTTTTTATTTTGCATTTGGGAAATGAACCCTTCCTACGTTATTACTTATCTGAGCGGGCCTCTGTGAAATATCAAAAGCCCTCTCACTTATAAACAAGAAAAAGCTGTGAGTTTCACAAAAACAGCAGCATACTTGCTGGAAAAATTACAAAACATTTGAAACCATATACTTCACGTAAAGTACAGTGTATTTCCTCACCTCATTGCTCGACTCACTGAGTACATGAAAGAAAGTTTCTTGCCACTGAAGTTTGAGTCAAGCATTCCATGTTTCCCTTGGGTCAGAGTGAACCTCTGGCTAGCTGGCCGCTGTCCTTTTTGCCAGGAAATGACCATAGTTCAAGTGGAAGTGCTTAACAGCTGGTAGCTTGGACGGATAAACAGGAGATGGAGGCCCTGATTGGAGCAGCCCACTGTGCAACGTCAGGCTAAAGTTTCAGGCCTCTGTCTCACAGTGTAAATCACACAGCACAGAGAAACAGAAGCCAGATGGTTATTCACCTACCATGTGTGTGTGTGTGTGTGTGTGTGTGTGTGTGTGTGTGTGTGTGTGTAAATGTGTGTTCATGTGCATATATGCACAAGTCCATGTTTGCTATTGTAGTAACACATTGAAAAGAAACAAACCAACATATGAACTAAGAGCCAAAATGCAAGCTTAGCTGACCTTGGCACAAACAAAACACTGATTGTGGAATTTTACTGGTAATGCTAAATTTACCAAAAATATAATCTAATCTAATCCAAAATTATGAAATGAACAATAGAGCTCTTGGAAACATTTAAGACATGTTGATGAAATGCAAAATTGGACTGAGCATAATTTTTCCATTATGGAGAAAGAGAGAGAGAGAGAGAGAGAGAGAGAGAGCAATCTTCCTTCTTGTCCTTCATCCACTCAATGCAGATGAAGAATCTCACGGCTGATAAACTGTCCTCTCTCACTGGTAAGGGTCTCCTGCTGAGGCCACTGTGGTTTGTTTCTCTGTGGTGAAATGTTGAACGGGGAAATCTGCTTCCCTCATTTTGGCTCTTTATTTATTTATGGTTTATTTGATAGAGACAGAAACAGTATATGTTGATAAACTGAGAACATTTATCTGATGTATGTATGTGTTTGTAGTTTACACTAATTTGCAACACCCATCCCTAAAGGCTTTTATGAAAAAGTGACATTGAAATAAAAAGATAAAAATTGAAACAGTAAGAAATTAACCATTAACGATTAAACATTAGTGCAACAGCAGAGGAGGGTTCAGATGCAGTTATACACAATAACAACTTAGACATGATTACATGTTTGTTGTTGGATTAACCGAGACTTAGTGGCTCTCTTACAGATTTTCAAATAGTGGTTTGCCTCCAAATACACTAAAAGTTGTTTTAAGACAACCTCCTCTGAGACTAATAGGTCTGTAATTACTTATCAAATCGGCATCTTCGGATTTATAAATAGGCATTACTAAGGCACTTTTTCTGGGAATTGTCCAGTTTTGATAAAAACAATAAGATGAGTAAGGGTCTTTAACCAAAATGTTGCTGTACTTTTTAAGAATGCAGTGTCTAAATTATATATATGCTTGGAAAATGTGGTGTTGAAATTGTTAATAACTTTTGAAACTTCTGATTGATCAGCTTCCTTAATCTTAAATGAGTGTACATCGCCCCTATCTGCAATTATTTCAATACATTTATTATGGGGGAAATTCATGGCCGATCGAATAAAAAACGTAATTTACTTCATTAGCGACTTATTTGTCGTCAGAGATCATATCTGCTCCAACTTTTAACTCGTATTTGGCTTTCGTGATGTGAGTCTGTGGTTTTATTCAATTATTTATTTGCTTCAAGATTCAAAGATTCAAAGGTTTATTTGTCACATGCACAGTACAAAAGGTGCAGTGAAATGCATGGTGGCATACTCTGAACACTGTGCTAGGCAGAAAAAAAGAGACTAAGTTGAGTCATTGAGTATGTACATGTGCAATGTAAATGCAAGTGTGCAAATGTCGTGTAAATATGCAATGTGCAATGAGCAATGGCAGCAATCATTTTTGGTTGGTTGTGTGTGTGTTTAATGTCCTAATGGCCTGGGGATAGAAGCTCCTCCTGAGCCTCTCTGTCTGGGCCATGTGACTGCAGAGGCCTTTACCTGACCGCAGCAGTCTGAACAGTCCATTGTTGGCATGGGCGTCCTTCATAATCCTATTGGCCCTGGTCCTGCACCGCCTGGTGTATAGTGTCCTGCAGGGTGGGGAGTGTGGGCTCAGGACACATCCTTGGGGGTCTCCTGTGTTAAGGGTGATGTTGTTAGAGGTGCAGCCGCCCACTCTCCACCACCTGGGGTCTGCCAGTCGCAGAGGTGGTGTTCAGTCCCAGGTCTCTGAGCTTGGTGGCCAGCCAGAGGGGGGCTATGGTACTGAAAGCTGAACTATAGTCAATGAACAGCAGTCTCTCATAGTTCCCCCTCCCGATGTGGAGGTGAGTAGGGTTCCATATTATATTGCCATTTCCCTTTGCCTCAGATTTAATTTGTATGTAATATTTGGCTTTTGCGATGCGTAGTTCCTTTAATCCTACAGATACTGACTGTAGAGCCACAGTATAAATCATAATTACAGTTAAGTTATTTCTGGGAGGTGTGTGAGGTGTGTGTGTGTGTGTGTGTGTGTCATAAGTGACAAAAGTGTTCCACACTATGGCCACACACTATGCCAACATTTAGTACAAAATTGCACCCTATACTCCCATTAAGATGTATGAGGGCGGAGGGGGGGACCTGGTACAGTTTACGACTTTCTAGCAAGAAAGGTTAAATAAGAGCAATTTTGCAAAGACAAAAACGTTTAACTATGACCAAAAGATGAACTATCAATAATAAGTACTGAAATGTAATCCTGAATGAGTACAGTATAAGGGGTGAATATTGTTTTTACAAATTTGATTTTTCTGATGAAGGAATTTTACACTTTAACATAAATCTCTTTCACGTCGACTGACAATTTGACAATTTACATTCCAGTTCTACAGAAAGTGGTACTTTGTGGAAACCCTAGATCAAATATCCCAATACTAATTCTGCAGCACAAGAATATGTGCAAAATGTCAAAGGGGGTGAATACTTTTTACAGCCTCACACAAGTTCATTACGAGCCATTGATTGGAATCAATTTGATTCTCAGGTTTGACAAATGTTGTGCTGCTCAGCCTGCTCTAACCGGCCTTCATTGAATGCTAATTGGCTGAGACAGACACTGTATTGGCCATTCAGCAAAATGCTGTCCTGTCCTGTATTATGGGGTGTGAAGGGAAGAGATGAATATTGAAGGAGAAAGGCAAAGATAATGCCGATGATAGAGGTTAGTTAAAAGCTGACAGGACAGCCCAATGGAGGGGAAACAGACAACTGACAAGCCTCCAGCCACCTGAGAAGAGAGAGGGGTATAGACACAGAGAGGCAAGATCGATCACCATTAGTCAAAAAAAGAGATCAATAAAGAGAAAGACTCTTAAGTGGCTGAAGAAGAAAACTTCCTTCAGAGCCACAGCCAACTGCTCTTCTGCTGCTTTAATCACATCCTATTCATTTACTTGCAGCTAAATATTCTTCATCATGGTAAAAATCCTATTAACTTGCAAAAAGAGAAATCTATCTAAAATAATCACTAATGCAATTTATAGTGTGTTATTTAAAGTTATTTTAGTGTCTAATAACGAGACGTATGCTGACTGAAGAGCACACACCTTGCAAGTGTCTGCTCTGTTTTCCTCCTTGCCACCTCCTTTATATTGAAGGTATTTCTTTGCCAGCTGTGTTGAAGTGTGGAGGTTGTGTCTCTGTTCTCTCCCAGACCTGTGAAAACTCACAGTCAGTAAAATGCCAGTCCACTTCTACCACAGCTCCAGCTATAAATGCATTTTTTTACACACTTCCACCGAGCTCTGAGGCTTTGTCTGGAAGCCTCATGCTGGCGTGAATTTGCCTGAAGGCTATCTCCTCATCTCCCTTATCGCTCTCTCTTTCTGTCCCTTTGACTACATCTCTCTCTCTCTCTCTCTCTCTCTTTTTTCTATCTATCTCTCCCTCTATCTATCCAGTTATTCCATCCGTCTCTGCAGAGAGCGTCAAGGCAATCTGCTTCAGTGACACTTTTACAGGATGTCCAGGATTGAACTATGACCCAAGCCCCCATGCTCGCCCGAAACTGTCACATGATTTAAAGCGGCAAATAAATTAGCTGCAAATTACCTGTCAAACACCTGCTGGTGAAGAAGCTGAGTGTCTCCTCTCGCCACAGAACAGCTGCTAAAAGAGATACCACAGGGCATTGCTATTTGACCAGAAATCGCTATTTGACGCCCCCTGACTTTCCCCCCAACCCACAGAACTCCGTCAATATTATTACAGATCATCTCTGGTCGGAAGTGATGCATATTGCAAGTGACACATAAACTGTCATAGACGCTTGTTCTCTGTGGGACAAATACGTCTAATGTTAGGGTGAATTAATCAGTCCTGACAAGAGGAGAACTCCCCTGGCTGTTTCCAGTCACGATGCATTGTTTGTCTCACTTCCTAATTGCTCTTGCTTGTGTAATTAGCTAATTGCAGCCCTTTCTGATTTCACAATTGATTGTTTAATTGAGAGCAATGAGAGCGGCGGCGCTGGGACGTATGGCAGGAGTGAATGCAGATGACGCGGCACAACGGGACCCGCGATCTGAAGTGAGTAATTGAGTCAGAAAGTATTTAGATTTAAGCGTTACATAATCCTTTTAGGACATCATCAACAGTCATTATCACTGATGTAATTTGTCGCCAGTCAGTAACAAACTCAGTTAGACACTCATGTCTCACAACAAAGAAAGTTTTGCACTGTTATGTATTGTGACAGGCCTTTTGCTGAGGACATGTTATCAAAGGTTACAGCCTCTCATGGTGAGTGCATTACGTATATGAGATGAGAATTTAGGCCACTGTAATATTTAGCATACATGTGTAATGAAAATCTAACTCTGCTAAATATTAAATTAAATGTTTTTGCTGTCCTTGTGCTTCCAATATCAGTAAAGATAACCAACTACTCATACGGTACTTCTACCAAGTCTCTTTATTGAGTTCTGCCTGAGTGGCTCTGGAGAAGCCTGCTGACTTTACACTGTTTGCAATAGATACCACCTGTTTGGAGAAAACACATTAAAGCTCAAAATGAAAGGTAATATCCAATGACCTTTTCTAAAGGACCTATCTACATTATTCAAGCTCAGCACGACCAGATTTGATACTGAATCGGCTAAACGATGCAGCCCAGTCATGTTTTATTCATTCAGCAGCTTCATGAGTTGCAACCTCCCAAAGACAAATGTTGGACGTTTTTCATAGAATAACTGAGATAAAGCTATAGTTTCAAATAAATTACTAATAGCAGAAAATTTCAAATAAAAGTAGCATTGTCAATAATGAAACATTTAGCATTTTCTAGGCCTGCTTCTCTATAAAATGCTTCAATCTGACAGAAGTGAACAAAGAATAGTCTACTGTAAAACTGATCTATGTGTTTCTTCAAGCGGAAATGAATGATGGAGACGGATAAAAACAAACTAGTAGCAGTACTCATTATGTGGAGACTCACCAGAAGCTTCTGGTCCTAACTCGTGCTTTGAGGAATGCTGACTCTGTGTGTGTGCAGGGTTGGAACAATTGCTTTCAAAATATAATCTATCACAGATGACTGATTAGGTGCAGTAATCTGTTCTCTTGGCATACTCAAATCCAGTAACAGTGTGATTACTTACGGTTACTTTTGGGTTACTTTGCCTCCAAAATCCACAGAATAGGCAACAATTTATTCCAATTTAACAGTGTTATCATTATCTAAAACCACTCTCAACCATTATTTCACAAAGTGTAAAATTCAGTGCGTAAAACTGTTTTTCAGCAATCCAACAAGGACCATACTTACATACTTTCCTCCCCACATGAGCCTCTAATCTGATTAGTGAGTGGTTGTGCCATCATCTGGTTTGACAGAGGTGAGTGTGTTGAAGCTGCAGGTTGTTTGCATCTGTTGTCTAACCTGAGCTACCAGCAGCGCTCACCATATGGACAGCTGACCTCTGATCTCGCCGTCTCTCACCACCTCCTGCAGCAAGACTGACTATGCTGATGGACAAAACACTCGGTGTGCGTACATGCATGCGTCCTTGTGCGTGTGTGTGTGTGTGTGTGTGTGTGTCATTTCTGAAAATCAACTTCTTCATAAATCAGTCCCTATCCCCTGATCATGAAGAAGTCACATTTGTAAGAACTGTCCAGTACTCCAGTGGTTGTATTGTAGAGAGATAAACACACAGAGAACAACCTTGATAAGCACAGTGAAACAACTTGATTGTGGATTGAGCTATTGAGTATTGTAACCATATAAGGCAAGTAAATTGCAAGCCACTGGATTCTTTAAACAGTCTTAGTTGCTTCTGAAGCTTTAAGATGTCAAATAATGAGAAATGTTTTTAAGGTAACAGCAACCAAACAGGGTGAATCACAGAGATTTGTGATCGTTATCCAGTGCTAATGTATTTGTTCATTCACACTGTTAGAAGCTGCCACAGTGGTGAGATAAGCCTCAGACATGAGCCTCAACAAAACAGCCGGTGCCTAAATGTGGTTTTTGTTTTATACAGATTTGCTTATTATTAGCAGACAAGTTTCATACTGCTTCACAGAATTAAAGCTGAACAGAACAACAGAATATAGGCTGTAATATGTATTTTCTTCCCCTGAAATCTGTAACTTTGATTTCACGTTCCTTCATGAGTTCAAAGAGTCCAGTGAGTTTGAAATGTGCCACATGACAGATGACAGTCGCCGTCTGTGATCTCCATCGGTGAGTCAGTATGGTTGATATGCATCCTACTGTGACATGCTACTTATTGTTCTACGATGAAATCCCCTCTGGGCCTGCGGGGCTCTCTGTCTGCTCCATGTCATCCCTCAGCTATGAAGACAGTAGAAAAGCTAACGGTTTTCATTACAACTGCATGGCTCTGTACTTCTTTGAGCCCCGTCTCCAAGGGGCTGAGCAATGTAACTTTATTAGGTAGCTTCCCCCCATGTCCTTCCTGTCAGTCACTTTGCTATGACCCATCCATCATCCTGTGTATAATTACTCTCTACAGCTACCTCTCCGCCTGTCACTGTAACTTCCACAGGCTGTGTTTAGACGAGGGCCAAGACCCGCGCGTGTCTATCCTCCGAGTGTCTGCTGGAAAGATTAGTTATGCAGGCCGACCTCATCAGTGACAGAATGAAGACGTTCGAGAGACATTGAGGTGTACTGGCTTCCAGCTGAGTGGGTGTGTGAAGTTTCTATCATGGGTTTCCTCTCTCTGCCTGAGCGAGACGGATGCTGCTGTATTGTTACGCAATTTACAGCCACGATGGGATAAACATGCTGCACAATGACTTTGTTGTATTAGTTTTTGCTACTTTTTATTTGGGTGTGTTAACTTATTCAGTACATTACATCGTATAAGGAGAGCCTGATACATATATCAATAGAGAAAAAGAGACGGGAAGAGAGTGTTTTGGCTGAGCAGGTTGTCTCATATAGAGAGCGGCATGCTGTGACCATATGCTAGTCCAGGTGGACTTGGTATCCAGGCAACTGTATCAAAGCAGCGGGGGCAGTTGCGACTGAATCCAGAGGACTTTTCAAACGGAGGAGTCAGGGAGAACAATGCCGCTATCGTCTGTCGGCAGGTAAGATCACCTGGCCTTGCCGAGCAGGACTCGCTGTCTGACAACTCCACAGGGAGCTCATTCAGACTCCACACTGCCTCCGAGAGACACAAGAGCAAAGTGTCAGGAGGAGACACTGGCATATTTGTTTGAATTTCATATTCAGCAGTGAGGTTGTGGGAGAACCGGCCAGGTGCTCGATGCTAATACTGAGGAAGTGAAATAGAAAATAGATATCCACACACTGGATTGATGTTGCCTTAGTGGTTTAATCAGCGTTTTAACATCTGGTCTTTGTCAGGCACACAAAGTCCATGCGCATGCCTGAAGAAGAACTCGATACGTTGCTGATTAAACCACTAAGAGGGCATCAATCTGATCTGCCAGTATCTTTTTTTTTGTTTTTCATAAATTCAGACGTTCACATTTTTGCTCTCTGATGAGCGCAAGTCAAACTGCTCCACACAAGATTACAAACAAGAAAAAAGCATAGACAAATACATATTATACCAATGAATACAGTATGTGAGGACCTCTCTGTGTAGTACTTGGCCTGTACATGTTGAGGTCAACCCGAGTCATCTCATACAGGGTTGCTGTATGTTGCAGGGGCTTACCAGCAGGGAAAAGGATCCCAAGGTCAGAGAGACACATGGGAACCTTCCTGTAACCAACCATACCCCTTCCTCTAACCAGCTGCCTCTCACTGGCACTGAGCATCATTACTGTACATGCAGTACTGTACAGCCCCCTGGTTTACCCTTCACAGGGTGGGGAATTTGTTTCTCAAGTGAAATATTGTCAACGGAGTAAGATAATTCTACACGTATTTCGAGAGTTTTCTAGAAACAGGTGTTAATATCTTGAAACAGAATAAGGCAGATCACTCCACTAGTATGACACACACAGTTTTGACATGTTGATTTGCATTGGAAACAAGTGAAATTATCTCACCCAATTGCCAGATTTGTTTTTCTCTACGATTTTAAGACTCTATACTTAATTAAATGACTTGTTATGGTGGGTTTTGTAGTGTACTGCTACTATGTGTGTTAAGCATCACATGCTCAAAATCCTGCGTATTTACAGCACTAAGAAATTCAGGATGGTTAGTGCTTCCAGTTCACTAGTGTGCAGTAGTTGTTCAGTTGTCTTTGTCATTGTACATTTGGCTAACATTTTCAAATGTTATGCTACAAAGGCTTCACTTACCATAAATGTCCCTCGTACATTATCCATCTCGTATTTCAGCAAACGTAAACATTTACCAGTGTTTTCTACCAATGTGTTTTTCAACTGCAGTGCAGTGCAGGCATACCGTTGCTCTTGCTCTTGCAAGCTTGTAGACGTTCTTAACTTTTCACACTGGATTATAAAATGTTCCTTGTTATTTCCAAATTAATTGTGTGGCCAGGCTTCATAACTGTGATCAGATACATGACAATTACTATTTTATAATTATAAATGCTCTTGCACAAGATGTACATGTGAATGTATGGCTCCATTAAAACATGCTACCCCAATGTGGAGGAGCATTTTCTCAGCATATGGAATTTATGATTCAATAGTGTGGAGTTTTGTGTTTTTATTGAGCTATTTTGAGAGAATTGGCTCTCCAAAGGAAAAGGTCTTTTAACCAGGAGATGGAGGTTAATAAATGGGCCTAATTGTGCTGATGAGAGAAACAAAAATAGCTTACAAGCACCATTTTAGTGGTAAATTGCTACTTTGTCAGCCAGTTGTTTCAGAGAACCAATTTCCCATAAAGACAGAAAAAGCAATTTGCCCAACAGTAAGGAATATGCTGAATGCTAAACATACCTGAGTCAACCAGTATGCTCCATATATTCAGCAAAACACTATCAGCAACCCCATTAAATGCGTTGTATAATAATCGTATGAGTATGGCTCGTTTTATTTAACCAGATCCATCTGACTCTATGGCAGGCATCTTGCTTGTTAATGTCGTGTCTAAACTAAAGAATGAAGGATCAGCATTGAAAATGTTGGAGCATTTTTGGGCCTTCTGGAAAGCAGCCCAGGCAGCAGCAATGCCAGGTTTTGAGCATTATAGTTCTCAGACAGGGAATGCCAAACCCAAACTCTTTGCCGCAGGTCTCTATACATTCGTAAAATGCAGCCATTCTACAGAGATTCAGTAAGTATGTTGGGAAAATATAAAATGATAACTAAAGACTAGCGGTAATCTTCAAGTTTGATTGTTAATGGTTTATCGTACTCGGCCAAATACCAAACACCATAAATGCGTTGTTTATAACATTGCTTGTATCGCTGTATCTGGGAGGGGCTTATAGTGAGACTTTCATAATTTGTGTCTGTGATTTGTAAAGTGCAAGAGAAAGTATTGTATGCTCTGCAAGAGATAAAATTGCTGTGTAGTTTTATTGTGAAACATTACTGTAGAGGTGTAAGATGTTTGTTTCAGATAATGAAAATGTGCTAGATTTATACCTAATACAAGAATCTGCAGCCCCATGCAATTACCCCCATCAGCTGAAAAATGTAAAGACATCAGACAAATACCAAACTTTCCCTGCCACTACATGGTTTCAATACTACATCACTAAACTGTAAAATAAACACTAAATCAGTACAAAAGCTGCAGACCAGTGATGGTGAATGTTCCCTGACACTTACTCAATACGGCGAGGCCTGAGTCCCGAACTGCAATCTGTCTCTAATCTTCCACAGTCGGGGGCTGGCTAATAGAGGGGAAAGGAAGTTGGTGTAGGCAGCTGTGTCGGCCATTGAGCCTCACACACTAACGCCCTGAGTCCGCTGCTCTTTTGCGTGGAAGCGTATTTTAAGCTGAAATGGACAAAGATCAAAATGTGGATGGTGTATAACACTGGGCCCAGGGATAATGAGCCACAGGTGGGGTTTGAATTCCCCCGTGCTGCGGCCAACAGCTCCAGATGAGGCTGAGTGCTTTCACAGGCAGCTAGCTAGCGCCCGCTCTGATTTTAGAACACTTTTCCATTCAAATGAGCTGCTGCTGCTGCTGTTGACATTGCCGCTAAACATCTCAAGATGCAAAAACATCTCCCTGCATGTCAGATACTTGAACTTGACTCTGCAACAATGGAGGGTCTGTTGTAGGTACGGGGTTTTGAAAAAAAAAGACTTTTCATACTTATTTTTATCTTCGCTCGTTACCCTCAGGTTGCCTTATTTGAGGCAATGCACATCAAACACTGGAGCGCAGGTATGGAATAAGAGATTGAGTTCACCTTGTCCAACATGTGTCTCATGTTGGATGTGGTTAGATGTTAATTTGGGAGAGATGAAAGAGGCTAGCACCTTTGGCTTCGAAGGTCTCAGGGTTGAATACCTCTGTTTCTGCGGGGGTCACCATATTCCTCAGAGAGCCCTGGGAATCCCGGGAGAAGGGGGGGGGGGAGGAGGAGAAGAGGGAACCCAGGATAGCAGACAGACATAACCAGACCAAACAAGAAAGCACTGACCACAGGCTATGGGCACTTGAACCTTGTGGTAAACTTGGGAAATGAGGTTGCCATCCCTCTCAATTTTCCCTTCAGCAAAAACCACGGCTCATATGGTTGAGATTGATCCCGGATCAAAGAGAATAGCCAATTAGACACAGTCACTCAATTCATCTCTAATCTTCCTCAGATCGCTGAGAAATGTTGTAGAGGAAACGTTAAGTAGTGAGACGTGAGATGACATCTGCAGGTAAATAGTGAGTAGTGAGATGACTTCTGCAGGTGCAATTTTTACGTGTACCGCACTCATCTGCTATGTGAAAATATGGGTCCAGCTGAGATGCCATTTGATATATACTCATTTAACAAATATTATTGGCAGAATTAGGCATTGCATTGCATTTAGGGCATGAGTAGACATAGGAGAGGATAATTTTGAAGTCATTTGGTATCATTTGGACGAAAATGAGTGTATCCTTTCATTCTGGATAGCCCTCTAGGACACCCAAGAACTTTGAACTCTTGTAGACCTCTGCTGCGTATATGTTAGTTCATGACAGGGAAACACTATATGGGTGTGTTTCAGTACATTGATACACTCAGAAGGTGGCCGGGTTCAGTTCACAGTGTGCTAAGGTAAAGAAGTCACCATTAAGGAGATAATGGACAGGGTACATGCTCAACCCCCTCCCTTCACCCTCCCAGTCACTAACAGAACATGCCAGAAGCTTAGAAATGAATTATCAATAACTCATATAAATAACATAACTCATAAATAACCTATTCATTCATACAAAGCTATGTAGAACGGAAGAGAACAGCTGATGCGGTTGAATTAACTCTATTGTCACAGGTTTGTGGGTGGAATTGACTAAAATTACATGAATTGGAACTTCTCATTTCTTTAACTCTGACAGTATTATGCTCTGATCTTTTTATTGACTGGAAAATTTCACGGTAGAGCCATCTCACTTCTGTGACTGGCAAACAGAACAATAGACATGGAGATTATGGGGCTGTCCCCCGAGAACATTCCTGTCATGTCACCACAAGCGTAAAGCATACTTAGGATATCAAAAACTGAAATTAGAGGCGTCTCTCTTGGAGCTCTGGTGAAACTAATACAGATATACACAAACCACATGACGTGTGTATTCATTTAGGGTTAGATGCTGGCTGAAATTACCATGCAAACGGAATAGGCTGGATCTTGTTATTTGCCGGAACTGAGGACTGAGAACTGTGATTCATTATAGGGAACGTATGTGAAAAGAAAAATTCAAAACAGCTCCACACATCCTTCATGGATGCATCCAGAATGTATTTCTGTTATTGTTACTGTGATCAAGACAACACACATTATCTACAGTATGTTGTAATCCCACTGTAACACTTCATTTTCTTTGATTCTGTACCAGAGGAAGTAGTATTGCCAAAGTGTTTTCCCACTGCTAGAGCACTGAAATGTGTAAGGCAAATTCTTCTTCTCTCAAGCTACGTGAATGGCTTGTGTCGTATTCTTAAGAAGATCTTGATACACTGCATTGCTACTGATGATATCCCCACAGAGGACAATACTGTGCTGACATGCTCACTGGGCCAGAAACAAACTGACAGACTATGCCAAGTATTCAGTTTCTAACATCAGAGCACATATCTCACAATACAAGTTTCCCCTCATCTTTGTTTCGCCACTACCACCCTTTACTCGTCCTCTGTGTTTTTTTCCTCTCTTGTCTTGGGGAAAAGAGCTCTTGTAACCCAACAGAGAGACACTGATCCCTGAGCACAGCATCTGCTGACAAGCCAGCCTCCCATTCAGCCTTGGCTGGAAGCATGGGCCGCCGAGAAACCCGATCCAGCTTGGCAGGGTCTCAACAATCGCTTCCTGCCCCATCCGGGCCCACACAGCTAAGTACTCTTAATTAAAGAGGTTAACTTGTCTAAGATGTGACCGAGGAAAAAAGAAAAACACTGAACAATCACATCACTGTTTCCTCCTCTCCAACAAAAGAGGTTTCCTCCTTGACATGGTATGATGTGAGCTCTGATACTTAAACAATTACATTAAAGGAATGAAACCGGTAAAGGATCCTCTTTAAATGGCTCTTAATAAGAGCCGACCACCCCACTTGGTCCAGATGGATGGGGGAGAAGAGGCAAGGAGATGAGAGGAGAGGGGAATTCATGATGTGCTCTTGGACAGCTTCTCGCTCTTCCTGGTGCTCTGGGAGCCCAGAGAAACTGTAACTGGAGAGGAGCAATTTTATTATTCTTTTTGGTCGGTTGTCAGCATACATATTAATGAAGAGTTAGGTCATTGCCGGAGACATCTGCATTGGCCTGTGGGGCTGCCTGCTAAACGCCAGAGAAATTAGAAATGTAAATTTATACCCAGAGACACAATATGAGAGATTCTTCTCTGTTGTTTTAGGCTTCAGAGCTGTATGAGCTTCCATTCTCTGGAGGCAGCCCTGTGGAACAGGCTATTCATTGCAGATCGACCAGATTGCAAATGACAGACCGTGTACAACAGGCCTGTTGTGTCTCTACAGCAAAACATGCAAAGCTTATTTGATTCAGCAGCTCTGCTTCCCCGCTATCCATGTTACTGTCGATGTACACAATAGCAAAAATCCTGTTTCATCGGGGTCTGGTTGGACGGTTTGAAATCCAAGATATAGAGAAAATAGTACAGAGAATACATTTAATTCTAGAAATATATGTATTTATATACAGTATATATGCTTATAATATTATGGTATTAGCAAGACGATTTGTTTCATAGAAAAATCTAATTTACCCACACCCTTTAATTGTATACTTTTCTTGTAAACTGTAGATAAATATTTATAGTGTAGTGACGTGTATTTATACGTAGTAATACTTTTGCCTACACCGTCTAATTGCCGTGAATGAAAATACATCATCCTTAATGTGTTGAAATTGTCGGTTATGTATGTTTAAATAACCCCCATTTGCTCTTTTCTTGTTTATATTCTATTTCCTCTGTTTATATTCTATTTTCTCTGTTTAGATTTGATTTTTCCCCCCGCTGTATCCTATTACTATTTGCTGCTGCAACAACCCAATTTTTCCTCAGGGATCATTATCTTGATATGGTATCTTATCTTGAAAGCTTCTCCAACATTGCATCAGATATCAATTGGGAACCTTCAGATCGAATCCCCTGACGTTAGGCTTGTGTCTTTAAGCAATGGCATGACAAACGACAAGCTTATACAATGTGATTGAGACAAATCTTCTCTAAGGATCTATTGAGAGCTTTCCTATAAAGTCCAAGCCATCCTTCATCAATAAAACTGATGCTGTTTTTCACTTGTGGTAGGTATTGATCAGCTCAGCTAGTGTATCTACTTTAATGGAATCGCTATGCATTCAGACTCACACTACAGCTGGTCTGGCTGTCAAGTCCAACATATCAGATTTACCAGAGAAATTTTCATTAGCGCCGTCAAAACACATCTGGTTGTAGAGTGGGTCCTGAGGGGGCAAGGGGCACTCTGCTGTGTTATCATTAGCTGTCAGGACACAACCCATCTCTGGCTTCACACTTCCAGAGAAAAAACAGCTGTTAATAATTCCCATTTCCATGCTGGGCTTGACTTTCATCGGACAGAAAAATATTAATAGATTTAGTTCAACTTAAGGTACACTCAAGAGGTTCCTTAGCTAGGGCAAACCATCTTTGAAAAGAACTTGAATTTCTCGGTGCGATCCCAGTGTGCCATGCTGTTCTGCTGCTGTTGTTGTTCTCCTTCCTATTCCTTTCCTGTTTTTACCCTGCTGGGATCAATGTCCAGAAGAGATGGTAATCACCACGACAACATGCGGCAGCACAGCTCATTAGTGTACATGCATAGCTCACCCCAGGATTCCTGTCTGTATTTTAACGGAAGCACATTAGTCTTAGGAACCGTGTGATAAAGCACTATCATTGATCCAGCACTTGCCCTGTGGGGTGAGAGAGGCTAGGCTGTAGCTTGAGGCAAAGGTACCCTGGCTGCACCAACAACTGACCACCCCTCCCCCCATCCTCTATCCTCCATCCTCCATCAGCCCCTTTTTCTCTCCAGTCCTGCAGTGCAGTCACATAATAAGCTATGATTGCCGCTCAATCTTTGTCTCTTTCAGAGACAGCCCATTGGAGACGCCTAGGCCCTGGATTGAGTCTGCATGTAAAAACTCATTACTGGTGGGTGATGGATGAAGCCTTTTTTCATAGTCCACAGCTGTAATAAACAATCAATGAGGAAGCATGTGCAGCACAAATCATCCTGTACACTGCCTCTCTGGCATCAATATTCTGTATGAAGGGGCTTGTTTTCCAGTCTCAGGGTCAATACTAATAGAGCAGTGCATGGATTTGAGATCCTCCAAAGTGTACAATCCATACGAAAGAGGTGTGTCGGTGTTTGCAGAAGAGGACCAAGAGTTAGCATGTCCTTGACTCTTCACATTCATATATCTTGTTGTTTAACAGACTAGCAGTCTAACATTTGTAGTTCATTCAAATGACCACAATGAACATTAGTTTTAGTTTAATGCAACACTTTCTGTTATAAGCATATTGCATTGAATTGTCAAGATGTGCATCACTAACTAGGAAGTGTCAGGGGACTAACCTAGGACCGTACTAGGGAAATCTGGAAGGAGGAAGTGAACAAGTAGGGCTTTTGTGTCTTTCAACAACTACTGTCAAGTAGTTGACTAAGGCAGTGGCTCAGAGGGTAGCAGTACAAAACCGTAGTGTTTGTATGTGACCACAATGATGCCGGGCACAAGAATAGTCTGATAGGTTAAGTAGAAAACACATAATTGTAAAACGGATAGTTTACAATAGTAGTACTCAGTGCTGATTGGCTGAATCATGTTCAAAGACAGTATATATCTAATAAACCAATATCCAGTAAACCCCCAGCTGTGACCACTGCTCATTTAAACATTAATGCACTGTAGAAACTTATAATGTAATAGCTGCCAGATAGTTTTGGACCAAGGTTTATTTTCCTGACTATATTTGAGTTGTGGAAGATATTAGGAGAAAGACATTTTTGGACATAGCTTTGAGTTCATTCTGTTTCCTCATGACAATTAGTAACTTTCAAAACAGTGTTGGGATGAGCTTGATTTCATTTAGAATTTCATTTTTTGAAATACTTCTGAAATAATGATTATAGCACAGAGGTGAATGCTTAGTGGAAGAATAACATTTAATTATTATATTATCATTGACTTATTGAACATTTGTTAACAATTATGAAAAAGAAGAAAAAATGCATGATAAAACAGACAAATCAAATTATGAAAAGGCTTTTTTTCTACAAATGGGTTTGAGATCCGATTTAAGGTATGATACTGATTTATCCAGTCTAAGCTCCTCAGGCAGGGCATTCCACAGTCTACGGGCCCTGACAGCAAAAGTCACCTTTTGTCTTTAACCTAGACTTAGGAATCACCAAGAGAGCCCTGCCTGAGGATCTAAGGCTGCACTGGGGCTCATAAGGGGTTAAAATGTCAGAATTGTAGCTAAGGGCAAGGCCTTGATTTTGAAATTGTGTCCTCTTTCTTAGTCCTGTTTAAAAGGCTATATATAGATTCACCCTTGACATTATCTAGGATGAAGAGACGAAATGTGTCTTGAAATGGATTTAGGGCCAATAACAACTTCTGTTTTGTCAGAGTTTGACTGCAGAAAGTTCTGAGACATCCAGTCCTGAACATCAGCTAAATAATGATGTTGTACAACAAACTTACTTCATTGGGCTTAATGGAGAGATGTAGCTGAGTACCATCACTGTAACAGTGTAATGAGTGTATGAGATGGCTAAGTGGTAGCATAGCAAGAATACAATTTGACCTAGAATTGAGTCTTTAGGTACACAGCACATAAGGTAGTGGAGGAATCATGGTCGCCACTGGAAACACAACATTCTTTATTTGACAAGATGAGAACCATTCTAAGGCAGCACCGGTGATAACAACACATTGCCTAAGCCTATCAATGAGAGTGTCATGATCAATGGTTTCATATACTGCACTTGGATTGAGCGGCACTGCCACAGAACGCTTGGCTGCAACTGCATTCATCAGGAGATCCTTAATAACTTCAAGGACATTGTTGGAGAAAGTACAGTCTTTCACCGCAAATTGAGTTAAACAGACTATGAGGTCATTGTGATGATCCCATTGTGTTTTAATCAATACTACCTGTAATATACATCAGACTAAACAATGAAAAGCTTTGGATATACAAACATCAGGGTCTCTTGAAGCCCAAACAAGGGGTGATTCTGTTTACAGCTGATTAAGTTTGATGTTTAGAAAGTAAAGGGAATGGAGTAAACACGAGTTGACATATCATAAAACACATGGCGATGTGGACTGCAGACAATCGGTTATAATGTGGACTGCAGATCCACAGGTTATATCTGTGTATTCTACAGCGCTATTCATCTGTTATATCCTTGGGACTATTATGACAAACAGCTGGCTTTAAACCGCTATCATATGGCCACTTACAAATAATGCTGAGTTGTATTGAAACTGAAATTTCAATAAACAAATACAGCGGGTTTGAAGGAAGAATCGGTTGAAAATGTTGTGGCTACATGTTTCTAGTTGTGTGATCTGTCCAGTGCCAGCCGGTAGAAGCATCGTCATCACAAGGGTTTGCCTCAACTGTTTGTTATCTTTTGTCTATAGCAGAATTTAATGCTGCCTTGTTGGTATTCCTTTGAATCCTGTTAATTATTAATTATCAATCCTCTGATTTTATTATCTGTCATGTCATTTCCTTTAGTTTCTTTTATATCGTTGCTGCTTCTTTTGTTATGTGAAGAATTTGAAGAACCCTAGTTTTGAAAGGTGCTACATGAATAAAGATTTACTTACTTACTTTAATACATTTTTCAACTCCACATCTGATCTGTTATCTAATTGACAGCCTGGTGTGATACCTAGAGCACAATCTGTGCCAGACGATTCATATCCTCTCTCACCCTCATGAGACCTCACCCTACCACTCTACTTTTGTGGTCAAGATGCATTTCTGTAGTCCTAGTTTCTCATAATTCCCATCTCAGTTGAGAACATTCATATTGTTTTCATTTAATCTGTACAGAAAGGCATCTGTCAGTGTGCCAACAATAACACAATTATTCAAAACAGAGTTAAACCTTTCTCCTGTATGCTAATAATACTGCTATGATATATGCTAACACTGTACGACACACACAAACAAACACATGCATGCATGCACACAATGCACACACACACACACACACACACACACACACACACACACACACACACAGACAGACAGACAGACAGACAGACAGACAGACAGACAGACAGACAGACAGACAGACACACACACACACACACACACACACACACACACACACACACACACACACACACACACCAGTCAGACATTCCACTGACTTGAATTGTAGGTGAAGGTAAACAATGGGGTCATTGTTTTTTCTGCAAATGAAGCACTGTGATGAATATGCTGAATACAGTACATAAAATACCATCACATTACATCACATTACATCACATAAAATACCATTACATTACATTACATCACATCACATCACATCACATCACATCACATTACATTACATAAAATACCATTACATTACATTACATTACATTACATTACATCACATTACATTACATTATATTACATTACAGTCATTTAGCAGACGCTTTTATCCAAAGCGACTTACAAAGGTGATACCAAGTACACAAGAGGCACACATTTGGCTTGGATTCAACCTGTCCTTCAAATTAAACTCATGCTTACATATCGATGCTTCAGCTGATATGCACACAATACACTATCGTATAGTCCAAGGGTCGTATTTTCTTCTGTGGCGTGAAAAAGTTTCGCTTTATTTGAATGTGCAATTCTCATGATTCTTGTGGTAATCCACTTCTGTATCTTCCAGTCTTTTTTTTGTCTGTTCAGCTGTGGTGGATATCACGGGTCATGCTAACTACCAAGTTTTTCCTCTATTTATTCCAACCAAATGTACTGTTGCTGCTGCTGGAGCGTAAAACACATCACTTCCTGTGCACCAGTGGATTTTTGCCAGGAAACGCGTATCTGCTACTGGGTGTTTAGAACAGCAAATGTAAAACCTTTTTATTAACTGGGTATAGGTTCAATCACTATTATATCAATAATCAATAATAAAATAGCAATAGCAAAATAGGCATTTATTTATACGAAGATGTCAACCAAAACATTTTACCATTTGGAAAAAGCCTCATAATGTAACAGTACATTGCCTTGTTTACTGAGTTAGCAAAATGTGGTCAGAGCAACTTTCTCAGAATGCTCCCAAGACACTTTGCTATTTGTCAAATCACAGCCACAGAAAAGGTTCCTAAGAATAAATGTTGATGGGAATTGTGAGAACAGGATCTCAGAAGGATGAAAACTTCCAAAAGATTAATGGTGTGAAACGGGGAGGTAACTCCTGTCACCCAATAAAGGCAAGGCTTACATAAACAGCTAAAATCCTCTCACCCATGGCCCAGATGTATGGGCTAAAAGTTAAGGAAGGGCTCTTTTGCAGACTTTGCAAACATACTGTGTGTGTGTGTTTCTGTGTGTGTGTGTGTGTGCGTGTGTTGGGGGTCTGAGTTTTTGTATTTGTTGGCATGTTCGAGTTAATAATGCAGTAAATCAAACATGCACGCACACACATACTCACAAAAATGTGCACACATGTTTTATACAGTACCCAATATATGTACTTAAAGTATAGACTGTATATATTATTAATGAAATGTTCTCTAGTTACATCTCTCAATAAATAAAAAAATATGTCTTTTTAATTGCTTTCAAAGTGATTTCCCCTCGGTGCCAGCCCCTCCTCTCAAACACTTGTTATTATAATTCAAACAACACTTCCCTCCCTGCAGCCAAGACACATTTTTCTCCTCAACTCTTCATATCAGAAACACTTGATAGGAACTGTACAAATAATAAAAATGAATTAGATTAAAAGTGAATAAAAATTAATTAGAAATTAATTAGAAAATACTAAATAGAGGAATCGCCCTCAGTCCTGTGATTAACTGAGCTATATTTACTCCAGAAAACCTTCACAGCATATTCCTCATATTCCATAGGGCAGAAACTTAAGGCTATGGCGTCATCAAATTGTTACTCTGTACCGTAGCACTCAGCTTGCTGGGTCTGCAGAAACAATGCTGAATAATGCAGATATACTGTACATCCAAAGCCTGAATAACAAGGTGACATACAAAGGGGAAATATGGCTTCTCAGTTCATGTTTAATTACATATTTTGTTTACTGGAGGAAAAAAATAATACTGCATATGTATTAAAATCAAAGCATTCAAGCAAAAATATATATTTTAAAATATGTTGAGTATTTATTTATTCATGTACTTATTAATTTGGTTTATGCATCCATTGATTTATTTGTTAATTTAGCACAATCCACACTACAATATGTCCGAATGTGTTTGGACAATGCAGTGTGCCTGAGTGTCCCCTGAGTTTGCTGTTGAACAAGCACTAGAATATGGTAAAAAAACAAAACAAGTCTGCAGCTGCTAGAGTTTAATGAATCATACATATTTAAAGGGAAATGTCACTGAACTTCAACATCAAAACATGTTATTCCTATGCTTTCAATCTGGTCCTGTATTACTGAACATTCACAACTGTCTCTTAAAGCCAGGAAAAAAGTAAGAGGAGTGCGTCCTACCTTGAATCCGTAACATCATTCTTAAATTTAGTGGTATTCCACTTTAATTTGAAACACATGGGCAAGAATTTCAAACAGCATCTAAATGAGCCTACGGAGCTCATGTGGGCTGAGCTGAGTAGAGAGCTGTAAATGACCTGTCTCTTGGAAATTATGTCCACAGTAAATGTGAGAACTACTTTTACTGTTCTCGCTATAATCACTTGCACTCTATTCAATTTCATTCAATTATGCTTTATTGGCAAAGCTGCAAAACACAGAGTTGCCAGATTAAATGTTGCCAATTAAAGAGAAACATTGGTAGTGAGAAAGTATGCCCCTTCTCACGTTCTTCCTCTCTTTCTCGCTCTGTCTTCCTCTTGTCTGTCTTTTCCTTATTTATGGGCACACACACACAAACACATACGCACACACTATCACTCATAGACATGTACGGACAGACACACACACACACACACACACACATGCACAGAAACACACACATATTCACTAAGTCACTCACTCACCCACTCAGTCTTTGTTAGGGAAGGTCACAGGTCTGAATTGGCCTGTCATTCACTCCAATGCAGTGCAGTGCAGTGCAGTGTGTGTGTGTGTGTTTGTGGTTGTGGTTGTGCGACTAATCCAGGTGCTCTACAGAAGGGAAGATACAAATCTTTGCTGCCCGTCCTCTAGTTGGGCCTCTGAATCTGCCAACAGGAGAGAGTTTGACCCCAACAACCTCCTGGCCTGATGTGTTTAATGGCTGAAACATTCCTTCACAGAGACGGAGAGTATAAGTTCAATAAGTTCAAATAAGAGATGTCTTATTTGAACTTATATATCGAAAACCTGGGTAAATATAACACAAGGGGAATGAGCTTGATATGTTCATTCAGGTAGCATCTAATGATAAGCAGCTATTTTGAGACAAAATACCTCACACCAATTACTCCAAATGGAAAACATATTTTTCCATCCACGTCAGACCCCTTATATAATGTACATGTTCTACAATATGGTCTCAACCGAAAACTAGAGCCTGGAAATAAAGTCGACACCTCAGGCAGATTTCTTGTAAACCATCTTGTGATGCACGCAATATTAGTTGCTTATTATAACAGCTTTCTTATGGGAAACCTTTACAGAAATGTTAAGTAGTGGTGGCAATCACAGTTTGGCTCAGTGTCTATATAATATAAGCCTAAAATTATGTTGTTCACCTACTTTTACATACATACATAAACATCCCTGTAGGCAACACATTTTATTGGTCACAATAGAATACTATTACCATTTTTGTTGCTCAAATAGACAATTGAAACCATATTAGAGGGAGACAGCGATAGAGTGAGTGGGTGAGAGAGAGAGTGCTTGTGTGTGTGTGTGTGTGTGTGTGTCTGGGCAGAGCCCATGGGCCTGGCTTTGATTAAAGCCTGCATGTTAAAATGGGAGGCAGCTGAGGCTGGAGCTGGAGCTGGTTAGCGGCTGCCGACGAATGGGGAGAGACGAGGAAGATTTTTATCAAACACACATGAACATTGGGGGGATGTCATTTATTTTCCCAGGATGGCAACACACACACACACACACACACACACACACAC
The DNA here is from genome assembly GCA_034670405.1 of Hoplostethus atlanticus. Taxonomy (NCBI): domain Eukaryota; kingdom Metazoa; phylum Chordata; class Actinopteri; order Trachichthyiformes; family Trachichthyidae; genus Hoplostethus; species Hoplostethus atlanticus. The sequence continues at coordinate 12,595,581 of JAXDDX010000002.1, read as the reverse complement.
ACACAGGCAGAAACACACAAACGATGCACGCACACATACACACACACTCATTTCAAAGTAATCATACAAGCAACAGAACATACAAGCAGGGAAGGAATAACTCTGGAAATGATACAATACAAAGCGAGAACCACACTCAAGCCCAGGAAGAGCTGGTGAAACAAAAACAAACACAACAGCAAACAATAAAAGAGCAGTGATACTCTTACAAAATGCTATCGGGGACTTTTCCCATAGCGGTGTTTAGCCAGCAGTAATATGTCATGGTTTCATTGTGGCTCTAATCTGATAAGGCTTTATGGTTCCTCCTGCTATTAGTGTCATCTATTGTCATTTGAGGTGGCAGAATGGCAGCCCGTGGCACTGACCTCCTACAGATCCCACATTCTCCCACAGACGGCGGATTGAGTTAGGAGTCACGCCTCTTCTGACATCAGCATCTATCTCAGGGGCTGGGAGGGATCCGGGGAAAGTGAGGGATAGCTGAATTTTGTTGTTTTGTTCTGCCGCGTTCTGTCTCCCCCCAGAGGTAGGAGATTTTTGTGCCCTGCATTAAACTGTAACAGAACCTATCTCTGTCTGTCTCCCTCTCTTCCTTTATCGTCTCTCTCATTCCACATCCCAAAACAGAAACAGACACCACATGTGGCGCTCATGACCCTTCTTGTGTTTGATGTACTGTATATCATTCCTTGCATGAGGGTTAGTTGAGCTTTTCAGAACACAGTCAATTTGGCTTTATAGGCATGGGTCCTAAGGTTAATTCGATTCTGCACTATATGTTTATTTCACAACACATCCCACAGATGAATTCCAAGTATACTAATGCACTAGTCATAGTTTCTCTGAAACACAGGCCATATGTTTATGATTTATGCCCCGTCTGCTTTTTCACGGTACAGTAATGCCATGAAATTTCTGAATAGACATATCTCCACAGCCAATGATTCCCCATGACCTAAACTTTTTAGTCGATGATAAATCCAAAATAAAATGAAGGATAACATCTCATAAGCTACAGTGAGGTGGCTTTTATTAAGTTGTAAAGAGATGGGTATCCTCTTCCTACGTTTTCACGGTTAAATGAACATGGGACTCCATGTTTGGTCCCGCATGTTATTCCCTCCCAGAAATTAATAAGTGTTTAGATCATGTTTCCACTTGGTATTTTGCATGGAGACTGCAGCGTCCCGCCTCCCCCTTCCTGCTCTGAATTAACTGGAAACATGTTTCCACCGCTGATAAGTATCGGAGAGGACAGGCCGCAAGATTACTTTGGATCTCAGAACTGCTTCTTTTTTTATTTTTCATTCTGGCCAGAAGATAAGAGAGGGTTGAACAAACACGCCAGAGAACCCACTGCCGCCCTGCTGCCGAAGGAAGGTCACATACTTCTGGTATTCCACTGAGGGAAGTCCCACAGAAAGAAAAACTTTTCAAATTAATTTGATACTACTTTACTCGATCGCCTCAGAAAACATATTTTTGGTTTATCATCAGACATAATATGTTTGTATAAGCGGCTAAGAATAACGCCCAAATGGATCCTGCAAGGTCTGACTGATATAAAAGCAGCGTAATTCTATATCCTGCTGATGGATGTCAAGGATGCATTAGAGCAATCACTGGTAAAATGGCACATAGAGCACATGCATTAATGGCTAAATGTTAAAAGCTTTGAACTTTTGTGCCCAGTGTGCCATACTTAATGGGGCTTAATGAAATAATAGATGGCTGTGATTGACCACTACAGAATGCCTTTCAGTTAAAGCAAATCAAAAACAGGAAGCCAAATTGAAAACCCGGAGCATACTGTATCAATTTGGAGGTAAAAAAAAATAAATGTGCATCTGTGTGTGTGTGATTCGTTAGTCTGTGAATTTTATAAAAGCTAATGATTGTGTTTTGACCCATAAACACAAAATACCTCCAAGATGTGTCCTCCCTTTATGCAGATTCAATTTGTCCCATTTACTTTTTATTAGCAATACACTTTCTTATATATTTTAGAATTTTCTGAATATATGGGAGATTCAAGTGTAAATCCCAAACATGTAATCACCTGAGTTACCAATGTTCACAGGCCTTAACTGGCCATCTGCCCTGTTGGTGCTGTAGGTGGGTGGTGGTGGTCCTTCAGCTGGTTTGCATCACAGATAATGTGATGCTCCCCTGACCCTGGCAGTCGCTTTGGGTCTGAAATTGATCGATGGGACTCTCCCTTTGACCCTTATCTAGTGTTGGGCTTTGCATTACGGCTCTGCATCTGGAAGAGAAATCAAGGCTTTTTCATGGAGTTTTGGATGAGAACGTGACCAGATTCTATTGCTTAGTGTGTTACTGCCAAGCCACCAAAGTTGCTCACTTCCTCCAGAAGTTTCCACTGGGGGAAAACAACCTCTGATGTCTGACACACCATGGTTTGTTGATGGATGAGCTATGAGACAGAGACTTTAAATAGAAGAAAATGTGCTATTTGTATTCTGCGCCTCGTTTTATATATATGTCCCTAAACACTTGAAATACTCCAGGATTAACGTTTGTGTTACAGTCACCCGGATGGAGAAGATAACAATCAAATCTTTCATTGTACAAACATCTATTTCTCTAAATCAGAAAGCTTTAGATGACATATTCAATATATCTACATCGTCAATGCTCTTTCAAGGTGTCAGAAAAAAGCCAAGTACATTATTTCCAGAAAGAAATGATTCAGCCTTAAAATGTTCCTTTCTTCAGGGCCCCTTCCTCCCTTCCCAAGATGATTCACCAATTATCTACATCTGCCATTCTGCAACAATGTCAAATTTCCAAGCTGGGCTTTTTGTAAAAGGACTAGCATGATGTTAGTGGCAGCCTTTTCTCTTAAGTCTCCTTGGCACTGAATTGGTTCTCAGTACTGTCTAAGACTCCCATGGGTAGGATAATGACAATCAATGCTCTTTTCATCAGCAAAACCATCATGTGGACCAACTCGGCCAGATTCACAGTAATGTAGAAGTTAATATTTCATGCCAGTTATATTCTCAGTGCACGAAAAGGCAAACATTCCTAAAGTACATTTCACACAGCATAACATCTTCATTTGTTGGCAATGATCGGAGCCCATTTCCTGACAAATGCAAAGGCAGGCGAAGGCCAAAACTTTGCCAACATGCCAACTAAGCCTTTTCACACAGCGCAAGACATGGGCATCAGCAGCCAAATTCAGGCCAGTCAGTCAGTCATCACACACTTAACCCCTATATACCATGGGTGGGGCCAGTGGGGTGGCTCCTTTCAGCAGCTTTCAGCTTTGGAAAAAAAATCTTGCATTATGCTCTAAAGAAATGAACAAGGTGAAATACCAATTCCAAATAATGAGCATGTACAGTTTATTAATTGGGCATATGCTGCAAACACACCAGGGAGGCTAAACAGCGCTTCTGCTATAGCTCCATCATCATCTGTGACTGTATTAAGCATAACGTGTTGGGAACCATGAATATCAGTAATTAGCTTCCTTGGTTTAACAGCATCTGCGATCAGCAGCTTGATCCTGCATCCAACGCCCGCTGGCCAAATAAAGGATTCCCCGGGCTGAATTTTCCAAAGTTGTCTGGGTTTTGTTTTCGTAATAAAACCCAATTTGCTGTCATGCCTTGTTAAAGCTCAAATAAAAGCCTGAATATTTTCTTCTTGGAGAAATAAAGGTGGTCAATGTGCAGTGTGTTGGATCTGGGTATTACTCATAAAACAGAATACTGGGTGCGGGATATGGTGTTATTGCTGTCTGTGTGCCTTGTGTGTTTTGCTGATAACACACTGAATGTGCCATGCTCTGTTTATGTGTGCATGCATACGTGCGTGTGTGTGTGTGTGTGTGTGTATGCATGTGCCCTTGTATGTAGCTATATAACTAATAAAGTGTGTTTCATTTTTGTTCAGCTTCCTGTGTTAGGTTTTTCTCAGAACCAACTTTTCACAACAATATTCAAGTTTCACAACTTGCTGTCTACCAAAGACAAACAATACCCAGTTTCAAATAAAAGGTCAACCTCAGCCCCCAGCAGGATGTCGAAGGGGTTCAACCAGATACTGTATGCTACTTCATGGGTTCAAATTCCAGCTTGTACTGTGGTGTCGCGTCTATCTAACCCATCTGTCTGGATGTCTAGTCTAATATGATATCTCATTGTGCAATTCAATTCTTAGATTTTTGCAGAGATGCAACAGATTGTTATCCATCCCCTTCTGTCGTCATCGCAGAGTGATAATTAATATTCACATCGCACATCAATTCATTAATCTCCTGTCGTCATTTTAAAAAATCCATTAGAGCTGATTATGGACAATTAAAGAGAGCAAAGGAGCTATCTTATAGAGCATATCTAACCAGATTACTTCGCAGAATTAACCCAATAGTCATCATAATTATTGTGACATTGAACATGCTACCATGGTAAAGGATCACTAAGCCGAGCAACATAGACCAAAAAAAGAACAGGAACAAAGGTAACTAGAAATGCATTTCCCATGGAAAATGTGTGGGATTGCTGTACGGGCAAACCGTGAAGTATATATTACTCTGTTGTACTGGGTGGTCAGGGTTAGGGTTAGGGTGTATGAAGTTGAATGCAGTTGCATTACAAATACATTGATGTCTATGTGATTTCTAATGTGTTCTAGCCGGATCCAAAATGGCCACCTGGATCCAAAATGGCGGCAGCTGTAGTAGTACTAGTAGTAGTACTTGAAAGTTGTATGAAGTTGAATGCAGTTGCATTACAAATACATTGAAGTCTATGGAGAGTTCAAAATACATGGAAGTCTATGGGAGTTCAAATACATGGAAGTCTATGGGGAGTACAAAGTACTTCATAATTCCTAAAGTACTACTAGTATCTCTTATAAAAGACAGAGCATAAATCCCCACATAATTCCGGACATTTTGACATATGACACGTGCATGTAGCTCGAAAATTGTGGGACAGGTTACGCGCCGACCACATTTTTAAAACTCGTGTTTATCTGCGATAACTCGTGAATCGTGCGAATTTCTGCCACCGTTACTAATTTCCATACCCCGTCGCATAATTCGGCACATTTTGATACCCGAACCACATATGTGGCACAAGCGGATTTCGCGCTACAGGTGAGCAAAAAAAAACCCATAGGGATCAATGCAAAAGCACACGGAAGAATAATAATAAACACGCAATCCCACTAAATATTGAAGGTACTTTGAAAACACAAACAAATCAACATGAGTTGCAACACACAGTTGCAACAGTAAGGTGGTGTCTCAGTTCAAATGAATTCAGCCAATCACTGGAGTGTTTGCTGAGGGCTTAAATGGAAAAAACAAGAGGGCCGCCTACGTGCCTCGGTGGTCCCCTCGCCACATAATGAAATATCCATATGTTCTACTAATTTGCTTTTATTGCGCTACCCAAATGCGTTGCCATTTCATTGTAGCGCAAAAAATAATAAACACCGACTAGCAACACAGGACCACAGAAAAATCATTGCAATCACTTTTTTCCCCCCCTTCACCTTCTCCGTCTCTTCTTCCCTCAGTTTTGGCCACATCAGATGCTGCTCCAATTAGGTCCATAGAGCAGAGCAATCTGATACATCGTCATAACTGGTATGAATGACAGAGGAGGTGATGATAATGATCATGATATGAGCTAGGGGGAAGCAATTACAGTCACCGCTGCCATAAATAGTAATTGCAGAAATCTCTATTATTACAAAGAAACCACACAACACTCTGTATATAGCCAACATTGATTTACTATAAGAGGAGGGATGGTGAAGGGTAGCTACTGCACCAGCTACTTTTTTTTTTTTTTTTTTATGAAATGAAAGCCTGTTTGCCAACTTTTCCTAACAAGCCATTCAATTAGCACTTCAAATTAATGGCTATGCAGACTTGTCATTGACTCTGTTCACTGATCAGTCTTTTAGTGGTCTCTCTGAAATTAACTTCCTCCCCGCAGTTTTCCGTGGTCTGAAAATAGTAATGGTAAACCAAGTCAATCACACAACAATACCAGACTACATGTTGAGGCTAACTTGCCTATATAGCCTCCGCTCCGTCCTTTCTTTTTCATTCACAATGTGTGTGTGTGATTGTATGCTCTTGTGCGCGCGTCAGTGTCTAAGTGTGTGAGAGTGTGTGTGAGCATGCACACGCCCACCCATGTGCCTGCTTGTGCATTGATGGCTGCTGCAGTGTGTGTGTGGGAAAAAGAGGGAGGGTGGAGTTTAGTGGGTGTGATTTATGGTGCTCTGCAGGTTATAACTCATTTCAAACTGAATTTCCTGCCTGTGTGAATGCATCCTTCCGTAATGCCCTTGACAGAATGGAAAGCACAGCCGATGTTCCATGTCTAAAGACAGACATTTTTGGGTGAGACTTTTGAATTAGAGCTTATAAATTACCCCTTACGAGGCAAGTCGATTGTCCCATGAAGACGTGCCATTCATGAATCGGATTCTTGCATTATAGAAAATGTCTGCCGTTGACTGACTCTTATTGGAAATCATATCAGCGAAATTATTTATGGATCAAAATGGGACGGCTCTATGATGGGCCAATGAATCAAGGGGCAACAGTGGCCCAGTAGTTTTGACCTCACCGCAATCTCGCAGTATTGTGGATCACATTTAACTGAAGGCAATCAAAACAAACTCGCCAAAATTTGCAAACAATGGGGAATAAAAATGGTAATCAGGTTGCTTGTGAGCCAGGGGAAGCTTCACACAGGGAAGCGTTTACTCTAAAGCGTCCCAGAGGTCAAGCTTTCGACCGTTCCCAGTAGCCAGCGAGAGAGAAAAAAAAAACCTTGCTAGACAGGTGATTTTATTTGACATAATTAATGGCTGATTTAGTATCTATAAATAAAGTCAACCTTCTGCTAAACTCGGTTTTGCCATTTCTTCTGCCTGAGGGGTGCAGCTGTGTCTTATCAGCAGCACAGAGAGAAACACTCACCAGAGAACAGCTTGACCAAATGTGCGTGTGTGTGTGTGTGTGTGTATGTACGTGTGAGCATGCACGGTGCAGTTGACTATAAAATAAACAACGCTGATAAAATAGAAAAGAAATGAGGCGGTTCTACTAGAAATATCGTGTCCTATTCTGGATCCATTAAAGTCTTTAATGAATGCAGGTCGTAGCCTACACTTAAATTGGGTGTCTTTGATATAATAACTCAGCATTACAAGGCAGTGTGTGTGTGTGTGTGTGTGTGTGTGTGTGTGTGTCTGTATCTTCAGAGGTGCTTAGGGTTTATGATGCTGGTTGGACTGTTTTCATGACTATGTCTTCATGCTTGGACCCCTGACATACACCTAGTGCAGCACACATGCACACATTGACTTTACACACACACACACACACACACACACACACACACACTGATATGGCACTCCATGAATCAGCAGTTTGTCTAATTTCTCAGCACATTAAAGGGAGTATGGCCTTGTAAGACTCCAAATGAAAGGCCTAATGTCCCACTATTGATTTTTCCTCCTTTAATTTGTACCTTATTTATGGCTGTGTCTCCCCTTTTGCGAAGGAGAAAGAAATAAAGAGAGACACATACAGAAATAAAGCAACAGGCAAACAGGCAGACAGACAGACAGGTGGATAGACAGACAGACAATAAGTAAGACAAACAGCTGCAGGGGACACAGACAAGTCCTTCCTCGGCACACTCCAAGCAGTAAAGGCCGCCATTCTTCCCCCCTCCATTAAAAGCTTCTGGAACAAATAACCACAGGGGAGGTGCCCAGCTCTGTGATAAAGGTAATATCACATATCTTGAAGTAACAAGACTGTGCCTATGTTTTCCTCTGGTTTTATTAGCTCAAAATATAAGCTATTGCCACATCTTTATCAAGATCTCTCTTCCTGTATTCCACAGAGTATTCCTTTATTGATGCAGTCTATCTGTCTAAGAAGGTGTGCTCGGCATGCACGCTCTTTTTCAGCTACACATACTGTACAGTTACTGAGCAGCTCTACTGGAGCAGTCAGAGATTGAAAGGACCATTCCAGTGTGATTGGGGTTTTTTTGGCTCTACATTTTCTGTCCATGTAATATTAATTCTGACTGTTGTACATGCATATGCCATGATTAAAGATATTTCAGTCTCGTACCTCTCAGGCTCATTCACTCCCATTCAACAGTCAGGTTTTGCAAAGTTGCATCAGAACGTTTCGTATTGGAGGAGCCAAATTCATATTTCCAGCTAACATTCATTATATGTACTATATTTTATATTTACTTATTGTAATGCATATTGTTTAGAACCAAGTAAATATTTAGTGATGCAGTTGTAATATTTGCATTGCAATGTGAGAAATAAGTTCATGTTTCTTTAAGACATGCAACTCTAGGCTAGTTTAATGGACATAGGCACGCGGACAGCTTAGATGAAAGTGGAGCCGTGTGGTTTTCTGACCATGTCAGTGGAAAGTGGACAGTAGACTACGTATATCGGTTAAATGATCATTTATTGAGTTTATTATTATTAGAAGTTTATTTTGTATAGGAAACATGGAACATTAAATCCTATTTTCTTTCATTTACAAGAAGAATCAGTGTGACACTCGTGTCAACCGCACATTCACTCTCTCCTGCAACCACTGAGCCAATATATATTAATGTGTGCATTCAGGAAGATCCCAAGAGCTGAGATGAGACAGGAGTGGGCGTGTTACTGTCGGCAAGATACCAAGAGCTTCTGTTTTTTCCTCTCCAAAGTAAATCTTTCAATCAATATAATTTTCTCTGCTGTAACGTTGGGACCCGCCTCCTGTCAATCACAACCCAGTCAAACCAACGTGCCAACCGAAGCAACACGCCTCTGGCCTTCTGCCAGCTGAAGCCCATAAAATAATTTTTACACAATTACGGCTTAATTTGCTGCCTCCCTCTTCAGTGGAAGTAACTCATAATATTTAGTCAGCATTTGTTTCAAAACATTTACATTTAAAACCAACTAAAATAAAGGAGAAATAGCACATATCTCATAATGTGATAAAAGCAGCGGAAAATGATCCACAGTGATAAAACTGTATCGTAGGGAATGCATGAAATGAGCCAAAAAACTCCCAGTCACGGTTGAATGGTCCATTAAGTGCCTTGCTCAAGGGCATCTCATAATTAGCTGTTGAATAGCTGTTGAGGAAAGGGGAAATGTTATTCAATCATTTTCTCTGCGCAGATTTTCCCAGCTGGTCGCAGGATTTGAACAACTGAGCTTCGGATCAGTCACCACCGTAATATTCCCTTCCAAAATGCATTCATGTTGGAGAAAAATGTCAGGAGAAGAAGAGTATGTCCTCTCTGTGTACAGTAGATTTTCTATACACAGCACTGTAACCAGACTTTGGTGAGCAGCAATTTGTTGGCCCGAGATACTGTGCTATGATATCCGACACTCCTGACCTTTTCCTATAGTGGTCAGTATACAGACATCATAGAGTAATAGAGATATGTGGCAGGAAATCAGCTGAAAACCATTTCACTGCAACTAAATAGTACTGTATGTATTGTAGAGATAGAAAACAAGATTGGGGTAGCTTATGGTGGCGCGAGTGTCTTGTGCACACACCCGGCTGTTTTCCCAGTGAGTGTCCCTGTGTGTTTGTGTGTATGTGTCCGGCTGTGTATGGGGAATGGGTGCGAACTTGCCTACAACAACATTTAGCGCAAGTTCGAACGACCTTTAAAAGCTCGTGTGAGGTCATACAATATTTGGACAGCCTAGTCCAATTTAGCCAGTCATATCTCCATCTGCTTCGCTCTGTATTTATTTCGAATTGGGATTGAAAACTGAGATAGGCCAGCTGTATGCATTTAGAAGTATGGCAGAGGAAGGTGCCCCCCGCCCCCCCCCCCCCGACTTTGCCCCTGTTAGCATGCCAATTTGTCTCCTCTATCCACCATATACTGAGTCAAACACTGTGCCTCCTGTCTTGGTGAACTTCTGGCAGTCGGCAGGTTGTTTTAAAACGAAGTCATTACTCGGTGCCCGTACTGTAAAGTTTTAGACTGTGAAAAAAACCTAATGCAAATAAACATACCATAACTGTTTCAGCGTAACACCTGGACAACCTGTTGGTGTCGCCTGTTAGATTTAATTTGCGGCGTTGGGGGCACACGGCGCGGCCAAGGGCACGTTCGTGAAGTTAGCCGGGGCTGAAGTTAGCCTGACGCAGCCAGGCTGTCGCACAGCAGAGGAAACAACAACCTGTTCATCGCGTCTTACATGACTTTCTACTTCATATTCTGCATGATTTTCAATGATGCTTTTCAGATACATTTGAACGTCCCTCATGCCCTTTATAGCAAATTCCCTCTGCCGATATTTAACGGTGCCCTACAGTCTTGTCCATCAGATAAATCAAGTGATTATGGGGCCTAATCAATGGCGATTATGTTTTTATAGTAGTGACTCGTTCTATCATACTCTGTAGAGTGCATAGTTGAATGAATATTGAAAATTGTTATAAAGGTCAACGGTTCAAAATGATTACGGTGCAAATCAGCGCTGGAATCTCCACGTCTCCAGAAAGGGGTGCTTACATAATTGTGAGCGGCGTGACACATTTCGCCTCTGCCATGAATACACAGTGTCAAAAACAATATAGCGTGTGCATGTCTCACATCATGCAGACATTTAGCTGGCAGCAAAACCAAATAATGACAACACAAGGCAAACAAACCTAGCCTGCCGACGCCACGGCTGACACCCAAGGTCTTCCATCAGTGTTCAGCGGCTGCTGCTCTGGCCTCTACATCTAAGGATTTTGCCCCTAAGCCTCATGCTGTGCGAGTGTGTATGTACTATAATGTGTGTGTGTGTGTGTGTGTGTGTGACAGACAGATACAGAGAGAGAGAGAGAGAATGAGAGACTGTTGTTGAGAGGTTGGTTGGTAGTCTGCCTCGCCATTTTCAGGGCCTGTGACATTTCTGCTGAGCGGTGGTCACCCACGGCGGTCATCGGTGATGCACACGTGACAGAAACGCTGACCCTGTCGGTCAATCGGGCCGCCGCACTGCTGACACCTCGGTTTCTGGAGGTTTTTCCGAGTAAATTCAACACCCACTTCTTCAGAGTCAGACGTGCTTTGGAAGCCATTCACCTCGTCGTGTACGTTTAGCCGGCGCGCCACAACAAAATATCTGCAGTTCACGGTGATGCGCTGTGAGAATCGTTCACCGTCTCTTACTCACAGTCGTTTCATTTTCGTTCTTTAACCTCTACAGCTGTATCGTGTATGGAGGACTGGCTGTCTTGGAAACTGGCGGTATTGGGAGAGTGTAGTAAATCTGGGAACCTCAGAGGAGGAAAGCTGGCTAATTCATCTAGAGTCACTGTGCGCTCTCCACCCTGTGCTGAATATTAAACAGTGAATGTTCCCAGTATCAAGCTGGCACCCAGTCCAAACAGATGATGGATGAAGCACCAACTGGGCTATCTCTCTCCTCTCTTTCCTCCCTCACTCTGCTCCATCCAGATATGCACAGATGATTTATATTTGGACTATTTCTTCTTCTATTGATTCTCATTTTAGCTTTTCTTTTTGGCATTGTATCTTTTTTTCTCTCACTTGCTGTGGACTGTGGCGTCTTTGCCGACCCATATTTTGCTTTCTCTCTCTCTCTCTCTCTCTTTCTCTCTCGCTCTATTTTTTTTTCAATCTCTCTCCATTATCTGTCATTCCCCTCCCCTCCTTTCCTCTCTCCAGCTCTTCATTTTGTGCTGCATAGGCTGTACACTTCAATCTCTTGTGCAATCACAACAGTGGGCTAATATAATTTTAATAGGAAAAATAACAGACAGCAATGGAACCATCCTCATTTCCTACTGATGGATCCTCCTGCCATTTACCTCATGGGCAACTTGTGCATCACCCTTTGCATTCCAGTCTTTATTCTTTACTCCAGACATCTAAAACTAGATTCCTTTCTTACTGTTGGCATTCGATTAACGTGGTATTTAAACAACGCTTATCTTGTGAAGCAGATATAAAAATATATCCTGGTAGAAATGTAATCGTGAAACTTTTCTTTGGAAGATGAGATATACAGTAATAAGAACAAATTTTGGTGACACTGCTCCATTGTTTTTCTTTTTATCTCCGTCTGCCTGCCCGCTGTCAATCCGGCGTTTCCCTCCAGACGTTATGGACACCAGATCCTCCACGCCTCCACGCATTCCTCCTGCAACCTGATTATTTTCTAAGCTTTGATAAGTGACTGCTGAGTTTAAAGAGGAGGAAAAAAATGGAAGAATAAAGGGAAAATGAAACCCATCAGAGTCGTTTATGGCTCTGACCTTTCGCTGCACAGACCGCATGCTTTATTATCCGTCATTCTGACTCAGGACTCATTAGGAACAACGGGTTTACTCTGACATGTGGAATTCTTCACACACACACACACACACACACACACACACACGTAGACACGCGCACGCACATTCCGGGATCTATGGTGGTTATTAGTTTGGCACAGGGAGCAGGAATGACATCATGAGGCAGGCGGCGGTAAACACTCTTGATTGGTGGACAGCTGAGACTGCCAAGAGAGTTGGTGTCAGTGTTGGTGGTCCACGGTCCCTCGCCAGAGTCCTGCCCAAGGGCGACTTAGCCGAATAAGTATAGCTCTCTCTCCGCTGAGGTTGAACAAGCATGTGTTGAACTGGTGGGACTGATTAGAGCATTTGGGCCTGCTGTGTTTGTTTGAACAGAGGCAGCTCACATCCCAAATCCTTTTTACATGACAGCCTTGTCTTGTAGACTTGGATGTGTATCATAAATATATGGTCTGGTGATGTTTGGTTTGCAAAGTGAAACATATTTTGGGTAGTGCCCCGTTATGTTTATGGTTCAACTTCATTTTGTGTGTGTGTGTGTGTGTGTGTGCATGTGTATATGTGTGTGTGTTGGCACACTACATTAGCACATTGAAGGGGATTCACTACTTTGTGTATGCCTCCATTCTTTAAGCCAGGCTTTTCATTTTCACCCTTTTGCAAAACAGGGTGAAATATAATTGTGTTGTCTTTTTCACCAGCTTATACTACAGCAGCTTAGGCTCCTGGAACGAAGCCGAATGAAGAAGTGTTCACAGTAGCAAGGCAACAAGAAAGAGACAGAGAGAGAGAAAGAGAGAGAGAAAGAGAGAGACAGAGGGAGACAGAGAGAGATGGTAGAAGGTGAGAAGAGAAGGTGCACAGTTCAAATGTAAAATATGTGACAGGCAAAGAGAAAAATGTGTTCCTCTAAGGTGGACACCATATTGTTTTTGGGAGATCTATGGGGCCACTGGATGGAGCTAATGTCGGCTTCTCCACCCCAGCGCCTGACCCTCCCCATACTAACTGTCTGCCGCCTGATACAGAGACAACCAATCACCTGATTCATTGTCTGAGAGGAAACACTTTGTAAACACACATAGTGTGTGTGTGTGTGTGTGTGTGTGTGTGTGTTTGTTAATGGACATGTGGATGGTCTGGTTACATCCAGATGGTCACACATTGTCACAGCCATAGTATTATATTTATGTGTGTGTGTGTGTGTATGTGTGTGTGTGTGTAGTCAAGGTGATGGAGTGTGTCATAAGGATGTAAGAGGTACAAACATGTGATTAGAGAGAGAGAGAGAACATAGGCATATGCTCACGGAGTGTGGCTGGGGTTGTAACGGCCGAGCTCTCTCTTTCATCGCTTCTCCTCTGGCCAACCCAACAGATAAAGACATGAATTCACACCTGGGGACTTTAATCTCAATTTTAGATAATACAATATTGCATTAAACTCATTGGATATGTGAACACTAGAATGTGCAGTAGTACTGTTGCAGCAGAGATTGTCCTGATGTGAGGTTTCAGAACGACTGGAGCACTCACAGCGGTTGAGCAGAGTGACTGAAGCAGCGCTGACATCAGCCCAATCAGCTACATGGAGAAATCCAATTGCTGAAATGCTGAAGAACACAGGAAGAACAGACAGGCAACGGACCAGTCCAAATGAATCACTCAGTCTGCCACTTCCGTTTTGTAAGACAGGAAGATGAAGCACGGCCAAGGTCCTGAAACAATAAATAGAACGAGGATGAGAAATATAAGCAATGATGGTTCTTGTTGTGCAACTGATTACCACATGGGTCAAATGAAAAATGGGCGTGACACATACAGTAAACAACTGATATCACGGTACCGGGGCGTTTTTATTTGAAGTTGAGTTCTTTGTTTTTCAGGTGCTGCAATGGCAAATCAAGCGTCTGCGGTTGGTCTGTGTGGACGAGATCGTCGAACGTTTCCGTGTTTATAGAACAGTAACACATAAAGGATCCCACATGTCAAGACAACACATCAAGGTAACATTTCACATCAACGTGAGATTCCTGATCCTGGTGATGCTTGGAAACTGAATGAAGCCACTGCTTACATTAAAACACTTGATAAACTATGACTGGGTGCACTTTATACAACCATGTAATGCTTTTTATTTAATAATTGGAAACAGAATATAACTGGGGGAAACGTATAAGGCTACATAAACCAAACAGGTCCTACACAAGCCCAAAGTTTATTTTTCCACCCTCTGACTTTGTAAAGCTCAAGGAAATGTATGTTAGGAACCATTTCCCTAAAATCTTGACTAATTTTACCTGCAAGAGACCCTAAAAGTGCCTCGACAGGCTGATATAGAATACCTTCTTTCATTCCCTGCCTGAACTATTTGGATGGACTTCCCTTATATTTTCAAAGTAGTTGGTTTTGGGGAGTTTAACATCCGCCTGGCTGTGTTGGTGTGTTATCCTTACATTTACATCGGCGTGTAATTGTTGAACTTAGCAGTGTGTTCATTCATTAGTGAGTGCTTACCTCCCCGGTCCCTCTCCTCATCTCTCTACATTAGCTCTGACAGTAATGACTTGCCAGGCCTACCCTCTTAACTGGCCTGATGCATGCTTGTGGCAAACCCACTCTAGCTGCCCAGCTAAAATGGAAACATGCTGTTTCACTGTTTCGTTTTTTTTCCCCTTCTCTGTTCCCTTTCTTTTTCTCTGCTTCCTTTCCACCGTTTTTCTGCCTGTTTTGGTTCAGTCTGTATATTAAAGACTGAAGGAAAGGTGTTTTTTTTTTCTTCTCAGGTGCAGCAATGAACAAAAGCAGCAACACAGTTTTGAAAAATGAGCACAAACTCTGATTAGGTCTAGACAACGAAAACTTTGGTTAAGGTTAGGCAACTAAAACAATGTTTAAGGTTAGGCTATGGTTTTGGTCATGGATAAATAAGGAAAACCTTCACTAAAAATTACTTCACTCAGCATGATCCAGGACTTGAACCCAGTATGTACCCCCATGTATTTGTATTCTAAAATATTTCACAAAATTTTCAAGGGACCAGACCCCGTGGTTATACCTACATTCCCTCCCTCTTGAATTATCTACATGTGGAGAACATTAATAACTTGAACATTGAGGTTTATGAATCCCATGGCGTCTGGTCTCTCTATTTCTTCCACTTGAATAAATAAACAAAAAATGAGGGTTAGAAAATATGCTGTCAACCCAAAGTGTGGGCTTCCCTCTTTGTTAGGGAAGATTATTTTGAGGTTTACTAGCCACAGCCTTGGTCCTACTGTAATTCAATGATTTGTGAAAGAAAAGCATATTGTTGTAAAGTCTCTATACACTCTGTGGCCATTTTATTAGGTACACCTCACTGTTTTACTCCTCCAGACAGTGAGTAGTAGTACTGTGCCTCAGTGTATAAAACATGCAGACCAGGTTCAGTTACTGTTGGACTAAACCTTAGAACGGGCAAGACATGTGACCTAAGTGAATGTGGTATGATCGTTGGTGCCAGACGTGCTAAATCCAGCATCTCAGAGACAGCTGCCTAGGACTGACAGTGTCTTAAGTTTACAGAGAATTGCGCAATCATCAAATAACATCCAGTCAGCTTCAGTCAGTGCAGAAGGAAATCTCAAAAGACACAACTCAAAAACTTTTGCCAGATCACCTACAGTACGAACAAGAAGCTGAGGCTGTAGTGGACACATGAGCACCAAAACTAGACGATCACCTTTGGGACGAGGTTGAATGGGATATTCACAGCTTGAATGTTCTGCCAAAACTGCGTGACGTTATTTAGTCAGCATGGACCAAGATCCCTAGGGAACATTTCCAGCAGCACCATGTTGAATCGATACTTTCAGGCTGTCCTGGAAGCGAAAGGGGGTCCTGTCTGGTCCTGGCTATGTCTACCTAATGAAATGGCCACTGAGGAGTATATGCAGCACAGTTGTTTTGTAATGGGAATTCTGCTTCATCCAGTCATCCACAGCACTGGGGGGGGGGAAGATGATTTATTCTGTTTGTACTTAACAAAATATGTAGCATATTTTCTCAGCTGGAAATATGCTACGTATTACATGCATTTAGGTTTGGAGTGCAGTAGCTTTCTTTTGTGTTATAAGAAATGTGCTGCAGATTTGTGGAACTTATTCATGAAGGACTTAGCCTTTAGGGCTCTTTCTCCCTCACTCTATCCCAGAGGGTGGAAAAGATACATGAGTTCAGCTATGTGATTCCTGACTGGACTGCAGAGATAAGAGACCCCAAATAAATCTCCACCCCTCCAAATGGGTTCCAGTGACAGTGGAAATAAAGAGGTTTTGGTTGGCCAGCTGGATGACTGACGTCTTGGTGCCATTCCCACCTCAGTGACCAGCAGATAAACCCAGGATTAGAGAGAGACACACTATTAGACTGGCACACACACACACACACACACACACACACACACAGATAGCATGCTCACAGACATAGTGTGTGCTCACATACACGCACAGACACACACACTTGCATGCCCACACAAGCAAGCACGTTGCACACGTACAAACCAAAAGCCTTATATGGCCGCCATTATCACTCCCATTTTAATTTACCGTCATTTTTCTGTCCTTTCCCTACGCCCGCCAGTCAGATATCATTATTTAAGAAAAGAAACATAAGGCTGCTAAAAGGTTTGGGTAAATCCGGAGGAGTAGAAAAAGAGAAGCGGAAACAGGGGGGGAGAGAGATGAAGGGAACGCCGGGGCAGAGAGAGAGCAGAGATGTTATCGGGGATCAGAGATTCTGTCTGAGCGTCGGACCTCTCTGCGTTGTGAACTCCTGGCAGCCTGACCTCGCGATTCCAATCTGTTGCTGGTTTGGAGGAATGACATCCAGAGGAGATTCCCCGAGGCGATAAAGTCACTGGACAACTTCATAAAGCATACACCTGTTTCCTATGTACACGGAGCAATAGAATGCTACAGGTAAGCCTATGCCTAATGCACGGACAGCAATGAAGCAAAGCCAGTCTGACGTTTGGGGCAGACTGGACACACAATCAAGATACATGAAGAGGAATGAGATCAACATGTCATTAGATCATCATGTTATCACTCATGTTTCAGAAGGAGTGGATTCTGTGTGGTACACTTAATGCATAATCATTTTCAACCCTATTTTCCCTTCATTTTTCATCACACTGATTCATTCTGACCAAAATCACGTCAATTGCTTCACTATATAGTCTTGCTTGCTCTACAATGCGGTCCAAACGGGCCAATGGATTCTCAAAAGCACCTCGACCCCAAAAGCACCCAAAGCTAACTCTTCAATGAGACATATACATTTAATTTTCACCTTATCCATGACATATTTCACTATTTATTTTACATGACTTCAAGTTCATCAATCAATCAATCAACTTCACCCGACAGATGCTCTCTGAAATTGTAATTACTAAACTTAACTAAACTTAACTAAAGCCTGACATGACATCAGTGGACATAAAAGTTTAGAACTTAAAAAGTAGTTTCTTTCTTTATTTTCTCCAATATCTAGTCTTGGTATAAGACCTGTCATACAGCTCTGGGGATGTAATGCAAATACCATGTACCAAGAGAGACATAATCGTCATTAATGTGGTTGTGCTAATTTAATCACCAGTGCATACTGCTGAGCCAGCTGCTGGTTATATGGGAGTTTCCCTGATGGCTAGTCTAGCAGGGGTTCTCATACTTATACTATAAGTCAAGACCCAAAATGAGCTGTGAGCCTGTTAAAAGTTGGGTCCCCACACAACAAAAACACTGGCATGTTTTTATGAGCCTCGGCCTCAAAGTGAGTCCTGAGCTCAAACGGTATCTGGGTCTGCAGTAAGCTTTGTTCAGATCAGAGTTCAGAGGTCAGTCATGTCATGGCAGATCAGACACTCCTTCAACTAAATCGTGCTGCAGTCGTAAAACTCTTCAATTGAATATCGTTTCATTTTTGGATTACATATTTTGTAATGACATTGTGATAAGAAGTAATTAACCCATTAATAGACTATTTTCCCCGCATTATATATATCATACTTGGCGAGGCCACGTTCTAGTACTATTTGATCTTTGAAAATGTATACCAGATTGCGGAGGGCTCTTGCTTTCAGGTTTGCACGGCAGTGGTGTTGGCTGTTGATTATCTTTGGGGATAATGTGGCGCAGTTATGTGAATGCTGCACCCTGGAGAATGGCCCTTATCTTCAATGGCTCTGCAAAACTCCAGCTGTTTTTTAATTGGTTGCCAGGGTGTGTGAACAACAAGCATCTCTAAGCAGGGCTCTGTTCTGTGATGGAGAAGCAGTAATGCGTGGCACGTGGCCAGGAACTCTGAGGGGCTGCATGGGTCAATAGCAGCAATAGTTGCTGCTGTGGTTTTCTCCAGGTGGATAGATATCCATAAGATATTTTTTCATGAGCCAAACTGATTTTGTGGGCTATTGAGTAAGATAAACTAGCATTATTTATTTACTCTGATTTTGGCCATCAACCAACAAGGCCTATTCTATTTATTCAGCCGATAATCGACACTGGGTACAAAGAGGATAACAGTTTATTCAGCTGGTGAAGTTAACAATTTCTCCTGAATTATTTGGGGATCCACTTAAAATGTTCTTGGGACAAAACGTGACACCATGGATTGTTGGTTGAGCAAGACCTGAGTGATCGGCACTGACAGCCCCTGCATCAAAACACGATTTGTACATGCAGTGCCTATCACTGAGAGCTACTGAGTGACTGAATGACATTTATTGTTCTAGGTTGACCTCTTGGCAGTTCTGTTTAGGCAGGAATTATGTATTTTCTTCCTATAAGACATTATTTGCGATAATAGTATTAGTTCAGTGTCGGAGCTGCAGTGGTTTTATTGTTTTTTTGCACTCAAAGGTATTGTAGAAGATGGGAAAAAACAGCCATCTTTCCTCTATTTTCTTCTTTCCTTTGAGGGATTGTCCATCTGGCCTGGTGGCAGGCACTGATCCATCCTTGCCCTGGCACTTGGTTCAACGTCAGACCAACAAACTGAAATGTCACTTCAACTTTCCGCCAGCACTTGTCACTGCAGGACTAGCTTTGTCCCCAGGCTACAGCTGCAGGTTGCATACAGCATGGTGTCAGAAAGGCTATTCTGCCTCCATCTCACATTCGCATCTTATTCACCTATCTCCTTTAATGTCTTATTCCTTCTTCCTGCGGGCGACATGCTTGTGTTGAGAGTCTGTATCTCTCAAGGGATGCTAAAGTCAAATAATTAGATTACCGCCCTTATTCACTCACATGCACATGCACATGCACATGCACATGCACATTCACATGCACATGCACATGCACATGCACACGCACACACACACACACACACACACACACACACACAAGTACACAATTGCGCGCGTACACTTGCATTTGCACACACATGCATGCATACACACAAACACACACTTCCATCTCCAGGAGGCTAAGTAACCAATTCCAACTGGCTTGACACCTGCAGCCACTTTCCCCTTCCTTTTCTTCTCATCCCTCTCTACTCCCCCCCTTCTCTCTATCTCTCACTCTCCTCTGCTTCCTCACCTGTCAACCCGCACGGAAAAATTCATTCACAGTGAGGAGTAGAACCATTTACAGGTCTGGAGAGAAGACCCTCTCCCGGTGACACTCTCCCCATGAGAGAAATGGTCAACAATTCTATCCCAAAGTGGCGGGACAGGCCTCCACACTAGAAAACAAAGAAGCATGGCTGTGATGGGAGCAGAGTTACAAAGAGTAAGGTTCATGTCCTTTTGATTTGAGTTAACTATAAAGTATGTGGGGTACGAAAATAATCAAATCTAACTTATATAGCTATTTATCTATTTGTTTGTTCTTTTGAGGCACAATAGGCAACGACTGCTAATCTGAGTTTGTGCACAAATTGCTCGGGCAGAATTTCTTCCTTGTGCTAAAGTAATTGTTTGTCAATGAAAGCTGAAAGTGGGCACTTATGAGTTATTGAAGGAAAGTGAAAATGATATGATGTGAACATATGCTCATCCCCTCTCTGGATGGTTCATCTTGCCACTCAATGCCCTAAAATATACACTTGGCCCCCTATCTCAATCTGTGCAGCATATTGCAGCATATGGCGAGTTTACGATGATTGTCCAGTCAGTCACCAGCCAATATCCGTCTTTTTAGAACTGAGGACATGCCATCTGTCAAAAAGCTGATCACTACTGCAGAACTATATGATGTTGTGCCATAAATTATGAAACACACAGACACTGTATACATACATAAAACATATGGGAGGAGGAAGAGACTGAGACAAACACTTTCCACCAGCTTGCACAAGAGCATACGTTGTCTTTTACTGCGACTGTGAATCTTATCGTTGAGAAAAATCAAATCTTTCCTAAGATTTCCTATTGTTTGTGAGGCAACGGTTTATTGTATCACAGCACCATGGAGAACAGGTATTGATTTTCTCTGTAAAGATTGTTGGCATCATGATATGGAAAGGAAATGGGTATGTTCACAGAATTCTGCCCATGGCCTCCACGCTCCTGCACACTGTTGAGATAGGGCTATGATTGTGTTTTTGCTGAAAATAAAAAGTACCAGTATCTCAGAAGTGTCCAAAGTTGTGGCATCATTTCAATGAGTTACCATTCCACCACCTGGCAGGAAAATAAATGTTTCTTTATTATTATCGGGCCTACGCAGGAACTAAGTCTGTCTCACCCTCGCGCTGTGAGCTGTGAAGATCAACCATGGAATAAGAGGTGGCCACAGTTCCTTGGCTAGGCTGGGAAATTTCCGGCAAAAGAATTACATCCCATCTGTTCCGGTGTTTATAATTAGTGGTGAACACTGAGGGAGGAAATTAATCTAATTTGACAAAACAGCAGTAACAAACCGAATAAAATGGCCAGGCTCAGTGATTATACAATGGAAGGAATTATCCACAGAGTCTGTGATAATGGCCACTTACACGCGTAGTGAAAGGAAGGCCAAAGCCGAGTATGACACTGCAGAGAAGGAACGTGAGAGATGCTTGACTTGTAGCACTGTGCCCTACAACGCAGGCGCGCACACACAGCACATGCTTGGGTTTGAGCACACACACACACACACACTTTGGCACCCACGCACAAGCACCTGCAGACACACACCTGCACACACACACACACACACACAGGCAAACACACGTGTTTCAGCAGTAAGACACACAGTAGCAAAGGTGGAGGAGATGTGCTCTGTGTTTAATGAGTCGTGTCTCAGGTGTAAATAAAACATTGCCTATCTCAGAAGGTAGCTATGCTGCTGCACCTTCATGGCTTCATTTAATCCTTATATTCACCTCTCCTTGCTCTCATAGCCTCATATCACAGCAGAGTGGGGATACTCCTCTCTCTCATCATCAATCACCAGAGCATGTGCCCTGTCACCCTGCTGGCAGAGGTGCTGTGCTGTGTGCTTTTGTTTTGCTCTGTTTTGTTTGCTGTATTAGACTGCCTCTATTTTTGGTGTACAAGGTCTTGTGGGTTGACTTGGCAAAGTAAAGTTCTGTGGCAATCTGGATGAATGTTTAGCTCAAAAGAAGCTCAGAAACTCTAACTAAACTTACAGAGAGGTTTTATAACACTGTTGGCCTTGAAAATCTCAAAAGGATAGCGACATATTTTGACTGAATACATACATTCATCTATTTTTCAAATGAAACACAATACCAACCAATATACAACTGTTTCATTCAAGCAATCGGGTGCACCTTGTACCCTACCACATCAGCATCATACTCATAGCAACAGTAAATTATTGCTATATTAGCATTATATTCTGAAGGCCTTGTGAGCTACTTCCATTCAGCATGTTCCATTATTTCCTATACTTGGTGCCATCACAAAAATGTTTTAATCAAGCCTAAGAGCTCCAAACATTTGACCAAATGAAAGTAAGCTACAATGGAAAGTGGAGCTACAGTATTAGAATGTATATTCCACAACCTATTTCATATTAACGTATTGAGACTAATATAAAGAGTATCATTAGTCATTTAGTCTAGTATTGATTGGTTAAATCTCTAAAACAAGTGAAAATATCTTGATACTAGATGAGTGATCTGTCTTTTTTCAGGATATTTTCACTTGTTTCAATAAAATTCTTAAAACAAGTGAAACTGCACTGGAATCAGGTGAATTGGCAGATATTTTCACACTTTTAACACTCAATGCTAGACTAAATGACTTGTTAAGATGAATATTTTTTTGCAGTGATCGAAGCACAAGAGAACCACGGCAGGATTACTGGCCTAGTTACTAGTTCCGTGTGACAAACATAAACTTTTCATTCATTCATTCAATCATTTTCTTTTCCCGCTTAATCCTCTTCAGGGTCTTGGGGGGCTGGAGATACTCACATGCATACCTATGGGATCTTTAGAGTCTACAAACCACCTGATTTGGGAATGTAGGAGGAAATTGGAGCCCCCAGAAAAACCCACGTGGACATGAAAACTCTACCGCTGGTGCCCCACCTAAAATTTACTATGACTTAAACATGCTATGCCTATTTCTACACAGAGAGGTTTGCATGTAGAACCAGAGATGATCTTAGAGCTCAGATCCTCTGGGAAATCAGATACTGTTCTATTAAAAAAAAACAGAACAGAGGACATGCCTGGAAGGAGTCACGGAGGCATGAAATCCTAATGTTACAGTCTCTGTTACAGTAAGCAGACCAGCTCCACCAGTCATCTTTCCCTTTACCAAGATTAATGGCTGATCTCACAGGTTGGGGTCCCATTATGTGGCATGTCCATCGCCACCTCGTTATGAACACATCTTTCACTGTCAGACAGCAGAGGGAGGCGCTCGAACCAAGTTCACATAAACCTGATACGCACTGTACACCACATGGGCAAGACCGCTGAATCCTCACCCCAACCCACACCGTCTCCATACACATAATCAAAACAACACACACACACACACACCTTCAGGCAAATGCTGCTGAGTATGTATAGGGATCAATTCAGCTGTTCAAAGGACAGGTCCATTTGAAGCCTCTCCTACACTCAGCAGCAACCTTGTATGCTATAAAAAGGAGAGCTAGCTCCTATCAGAAGGGCTATGGACCATAAATGTGAAGCATTTTTAATGTAACCCATGCAGGATTTTCTCCAGATATATCATTGTGATATAAACTAATGACCATCAGCGACATGTTCTCTACCCCTGTGAGCTGTTTTATTGGCATACTCCTATTCCGCTTTACTGCTCCTTTTGATCCATTACTTAACATACAGGGGTTTCCATGAGCAATCAAACCCCTGAAAGCATACAAAATGAAACCACAAGGCAGATCATTGGGGATGCTGGATGTAACAATGAGATTCATTTGTCTTTCCTAGCAACCTAATGTGTCATCATAGCTCATTTCTCTGGGATATAACAATGCAAAAATCCCTCATATAGTATATTAACCACCCCCATGATATATTAGATTTTGCCTAGTCCTTACACCCAATGCTGCCACAACATATATGAGGTTTGATTTACTCCTAAAAAGTGATGGAAACTTTATGCATATGTGTGTGCCTGTGTGTGTAAAGCCTTTTGGTTAGCATCACTTTTGTCAATGTGATGAAGAGAAGAGGATTCCCAGGCAGGTCTCAGTGTCTGATAGCCTGATGAGAGATTGTAAGTAATGGCCCGGTGTCAAAACAGGGGTAACGTATGGCTCCATGTACAGCTGGATAAATAGGATAATGGCCAATGTCATCTTTGTGTGTTGCGTGTGTGATGAGTGATACACTGTTGGTGATGGCTGATATTCTGATATTATTTGATGTGTGTGTGTGTATGTGTGTGTCTGAGAGAGGATACACCATATATTGGTCAGCAAGCCGATATTTTTTTACCCAGGCATGCAGGCCTCAGGAGTCTCCCTTAGCTCTAATGAGTGGCCTGGTTAATAATTCATAGAGAACTCTACATGCCGAATGATAGGTTATTGTGTTTTTGTGGATCCATTATTCTTTATAGTGACTAATCTGCCCTATGGTGTAATGGCATTCAGGGCTTTGTGGGTATAATGGGAGTCAATGGCATTTTCTGGAGAGGTGATTGGCCCCAGCTTTTTTCATTTTTCCGCACACATGCAAATACCAACGTGCACACACACGCATTCATGTGCACGCACAGATTTCGCTAAACAGCAGGATATTCACGTGCCTGATAAAATCCCATAAGCTTGAGTGAATGCGAGTGCTCCATCCCTCACATCGCTCCACCTATTTATCTAAGTAAGCTACATGTAAGCTGTTATTTATGATGAGACTCTGGAGAATTATGTGATCTAAGTAGCTTCTCTCTTATTATCGCCATAATGCGCATTACAGCATTAAAGCTTCCTAGTGGGTTTGTCCATCCATAATCATGAGGAAGGAAGAAGAAACCGAGGTTTGCTAGAGTGTCAGTACATTAGTCTTCATCGCCGTCTCTCTAGCTCTCTCGATCTCTCTCTCTCTCCTATTAGAGATTAGAGAGATCAGAAATGAGCTAATGCGATAAACAGCTCTGACAGACTGCCATGTCTGTCTAATCACTCTGGCAACAAAAGGCCAAGAGTTTGTGTGGTGCAAAGACAGCAAAAGTTGTGAATGCAACAAAGAGACCCGTTCGATTTAAGCCTGCGGCTGTGGACGGCACTCGCTACCGTGACGATACATATTTTGCCATCAGAGATCTATTGACTTTAATAGAGTCCTAAAACGGACATGTCTAAATATCTATTGCAGGTTTCGGGAGCAGTTGTGGATTTCCAAACATTCATGTTTGATGTTCAAACACCGATGAGTGCAAACTTTGAAGTTGACAAACAGGATCAGCGAGGGACCCGAGACGAAACTAATCTGGGAAACTTGTTTGATATGTACGTTTGTCAACAAGGACTCTTTGCTGCAATCAATGGAATACACAGTGATGAGAATCAAACAGAACATAATTGGTGGATGGCACTTTAGTCCAATTCATGGCTGCTGTTGCTGCTGCATTATTGTTCTGTCTGATAAGAATATACTCATCCTCTCTAGAGTGAATTTAGATGACGTCTTTATTAGACAGGCGAAACAATGTGGATGCTGGGAAAAGAGAGAAATATTGAGGGAGAAAGAAAGAAAGAAAGAAAGAAAGAGAGAGAGAGAGAGCGATGGAGAGACCACTCACCTTTTACCTCCATCCATCTGTCCCCTCTGTCCTGCTGACAGAAATACATTAACTGAGACACACTCTCATCTTGAAGTCCCTCCCTCAGCAGCCGCTGTCTCAAACACTTTATCGAGTTATCGAACAGAGAATATATATGACAAATGGAGCCAACAGACTGAGCTTTGGTTTACATCCCTATCCAAACATTCAGTGTTTACCTTAGGAAATCAAAGTATAAATCTGTGCCCAGCAGATGTGCAGATCAATAGTCTGCTTCAGATACCTTCAGGTGTCAGTCAACAAACACATGTGTAATATCACAGTGGATCTAGAAACTCTGCCTGACGATTCCACAGCGCAAGGATTTGAGTTGGTCTGGCCTCGTGATTAACCAAGTGACCTGTTTGTCCTTTGCACATGTTCTGAGAAGAGTCTGTCCTTTTGTCCTGTGTGTGTGTGTGTGTGTGTGAGGGGGCAGTATTAGCCTGTTATTGCATGTTTGCATGTGCCTTGGTGTTTCAGTGAGCAGTAGTACTAGCAAGCGTTAACACACGGGCCAGTGAGTGCTCACCAGGGGAGGTGGACCCCTAAGAGACACACACATCTGCCAGACCCATTCAGCCTCTTCCCGTCTCATCCTCCCTTAGGCTGTGTGGACACCTGTCAGCACAGCCCCTCCATCTGTCCAGGGGTGAGGGGTTAGGATGAGAAGGGGAGATGAAAAGGTTGCACCGGAGGGAGTGAGGAAACCGCGTTGATGTCCTAGAATGTCAGTTTGGCAACTACATCCTATGATTGTACACAACACTTGACTTTGCAGGTTTGTTTGTGTGTGCTTACGTGTGTATTGGTGTTTGTGTATGCATGTGCACGTACCAGCTACATATGCGTGCATACAATCCATGCAAGAGAAAGGGCGGTCCGAACTCGGTGTATCTGTTGTTTGATGAGTCAGCAGGTTGTTTACTGTTGTTGTTTGAGTAACGACAGAGTTTTACCCTCCAGGTCCCAGCGTGCCTCATTAGCTGCTGCCATTTCAGCTTCTGTTCCCTTGTTAATCACCTCAGTCGATCACCCCTGTACAGTAAGTTAAATTTAGCAATTCAGGAGTTGAACTAGTTCAACTGAGCTGCAAAATGAAACTCAGTGGGCAGCTACAGCAGTACCACATGCCTAAAATCAAAGGGTGTAGGTTTTCAATCAAGCAAATTAGATCTGGGTCGGCCGGGTGGGCTGGTGATTAGAGAGACTGTCCTTCAGTTGTGTCACTAAATTGTCCTTTAGCAAGACACTGAGTCCCTAGCAGCTCCAGGGGGACCGTTTGGTAAATGACCCTGCACTCCTTGGAGAACAGCAAGTGAAACGAGCAATTTCCTATACAGGGTCAAGCACCACATTATGATCGTCACTCCTGCCTTACCGGACGGCCTAACAGTGAAGTGGAATCATCATTTTGCTTGAAGCTTCTTACTTAATAAGTAAAAATTAAAGAACAGTAGGCCTATCCACAAACGTGGTGTTCAAAACAAGCAACCTCCTCATTGTGACTGTGAGTTGGTCACCTTAAAGTTGCTCCCCTGCTACAAGAGATGCAGGTTTTCTTGGTAATAATCTTTAATTTAAAGGCATGCTGCTTTACAAATAGTTCAACTGAGCAGGCCACAAAGTGCCATCACATCCTCTCACACATTATGTTTTATGATTACACTTTGCCTTTTGTGTGTTGTGATGAACATGTCTGATAAGAAATTCATTTATTTCTGAAGAGCGTTCACCTGCCACTTGTTGATAATGAGAGTGACTCGGTAATGGCACTCTAACTAGATGCTCATATTTCGCGTGTGGAGGCACAAGGTTGAATAGTCTATTTAATGAGCATCATTCATGCCGATCTCAATCTAATATGCCGTGTTCTTTTCCACCTTCTTCCATTTGAAAATTGCATCCATATTCCAGATGCAGCATGTCTAAATGTATGATTGCACATAAATGGTTCTTCAATGCACAGGTTGGGCGTGATAAATAAAACAAAACACTGAAAAATGACCGTTCAAATGTTGTCAGTATACTGCATCACCATCCAAGCCCATTAGGTGTGACAAGCAACAAAAAAACAACAAAAAAAGGAATTTCCTGGTATCTGAAATGTTTTTTGGTTATGAGTTTATTTATGTGTTTGTGCTTGCCATTCTATTTTCCAAGTGTTAATTTTGTCACCTCTTTGAGAATGAGTCAATATATTTATGACACATGGTAAAAGATGGAGCAAATAAGTGTCATCATATTCTTATAAGAGTTCAGGCAGTACAAGGTGTTGAATTAAAGAGATGATTATAATGAAAAACCTTGTATTTACATCGACATATTGTAGGGATAAAGGAGATCATGAAATATACTTAAAGAGGTAAGAAGTGCTTATATATTATTTGTGCATTTTATAGAACATGTTTTTCTCAAGCTTTTCTCCAACCTTGCTCTCCTCTTAGATTTATGTTTTTAAAGGCGATTTTCTCTCCATATCTAAATTGAATTTGTTCTCTTTATCAAACCTACTCAAACATGTGCACGCTCTTATCTATTCAGGTAAACACCTTATTTTGTAGTGCCATACTTTTTATCCTCAACAGTTATCTTTTATGTATGGCCATGTGCAGTCTCGTTCAAGGGCAGTCCACTCACCTACGTTTTATCCTTGGGCACAGATTCCCCCCGGTGAGCCGGGCTGACCTCAGTGCAAATGCAGATGAGCATGTAGCCGGTGCCAACTCAAGATCAAGACCTCTGCTCCCTTTGGTTCAAACACGAGAGGGTGTTTTAGCATCTACAGTTGTTTGTTTTTTTTCCCAGCATGAAAATGTGTTTATAAGTTTTCCGCCTCTCATCGGTCTTCTATCAGCACTCTGTCAGTCACCGACTAGATACGGCGGTTCATAAGTCAGGCTGACCTTGCCAAAAAGAGCTGTCCTCCACTAACGCCGCTGCATACCAATCCGCCCATGTTGTTGTTCAGAGATTTGAATTGTAATACTCGGGGTGTCTTGCCAGCATCGGAAGCCATGAATAAGAAGGTGTGGTTATTCATTTGAAATTTGAAAAAAATTACCTTTTGCAGGCATGTCCTTATTCAGTCTGTTGGCTGCCTAGTGGCACAAAGGAACTGAATAACGCTGACAAGCTTGTTTACCACACAAACAACATCGGACTGTATCCTTCCGCTGATGGCTTTACCACTGGTTAGATAGATGGTGTTATTGGTAATTAGTGTTAATTGGTAATTAGTGACCAGCCACTAAAATAATGAAAGAATAAACAATGAATAATAGTGAATAAGTATAACAAACCTTGAAAATATTCAGACTTATTTAGAACATATTTATATTTATTCATGTTACCATTCTTGCAGAGCATGTTGCAAGAGACAACAGCGTGGTGGCTGCTGCCTTGTGAAAAAGAGGTTACATTTATTTTCTCACGTTATTTTGTGCAATGTCTTCTGCAGCATGTCAGCCCTATTGTTCTCAGTGTTCAGCGGCCCCTAATTTCAACATGCTAACCTTTCACAGCACAATGTGATAATGGTGGGTTTAATGTCACGGTGTCGCTCATGGAGGGCGGATGGGGGAATCCTCTGGGATTTGCACAAAAAGATGAAGCGGAATAATTATCCCAGGTACAATTATGAGTGACATGAGGCTGATTGGAATAGTGGTTGTTAATGCCAGAGTTGACAACGTACATATCGTTTAAAAGTGTCAGAGGTGCTGTTTGATTGCAGGTGAGACGTAATGGATGTAATAACATTATTTCGTGCAGTCTTTCCCCTGCCACATTATTATCACATCACTGCAAATAAAGACATGTTGTTCAGATGAAGGCGGTGCTGCATTTAACACAACCGTGCTGGTTAATTTGCCGTGCAAGCAATGTTAGCGCTCGGTAGGCGATACAGATTCTGTGAGAAATCGGAGGTTTCTTTGCCAATTAGTAGCAGACGCAATCTAAATTATAGAACGTTATGACCCTCATTTTTGGAATTCTTAGAATAGACTAAGCTTTTTTTCATATCCCTTCCTGGTATTTTCTATGTGCCTCAAGAAAGTCTAGCCGTTGTCAGCCACATGCTTATCAGCGCCACAATGTGCTGTGTATTTCATTAGACTGAATCTGAATGAAGGTTTAAAATGTCTTCATTCATTTTCTCAAATACTATATGTAAGCGTAATCTCACACATGACTTGGTCCTGAGGTCTAATTGTAGAATCCATGTAACTCTTGAGCTCCTACTCAGGAGCCTGTAACATCTTTGGCATGTCTCAGGACCTGATCCGCTTATTATAATGGAGTGGCTTGAAATTACAGGTGTCTTTCTCAAATGATACTGGGCTGTGACAAAGAAAAGTAAAGATTCCTTTTTTTTTTTTAAATCCATGAAAATAAAGGAAGGAAATACTAAATCTTAACTCCATGGTTTTTGAGAGACTGTTTGAGACACGTTTATTTAGCAAGAGAACTTGAAAGGAGGTGAGAAGTTTTTGTTTTCATTGCAGTTTAACCCCTGTGGTTGTTGACTGACACTTGGGTGAGAGAGAGACGGGTATAAATTGCTCTTAAGACTGGGATAGCATGAACGATAGAAAAGAGGGGTGAATAACTTAAGCCTGGGCTGCTATAGAAGAGAAAGAGGAGTAGAATGAGGAGAAGACGAGTGGAAAATGTGTCTGTCGGAGCGTAAAATTAGCAATTACATTTGATGTCATCAGTAATAACTATTTCAGGCCAGATCTAGGGGGTTAATGTTGAACAGTGAGACTGTAAATCAGCCGTTACACCTGTGTTCAATCAGCCGGTCAGGGGAGGCTGTGATAGAGCACAACCCGGCTCAAAAAACGCACCTATGCACCGATAAGCCAAGATGGCCGCCATCTGCTGGAAAAGCTTTCAGAGGCAATTTATTTTTTAAGACCCATATGCTGACCTTGGTTGTGAAAGAACAAATTTGTATGAAATCACATTGCAGATTTATCGGTGCACATCCGTGTGTGTGTGTGTGTATGTGTATATATTGGTAGTTTTTTTTTTCCATAGGGACAAGGGCAGTGGCTATAGCTGTTGGAATGGGGAGAGGGTTTTACCTGGGTAAATAAGAGGTCAAAGATGCAGTTAAAGTTGTGTTGAACATGACAGGTGGAGAAAGAGATTTATTTCAGTTAGACCTCTAAAACTGGGGGAATTTGAGGGTATTTGTGACCAGCCATACATAATCAAAAGTACTATGATGTTTCATGCATCCTGCCATATTAAAGTAATTGCTTCAGTTTACAGCTTCAGTTTGTATAGTGCTTATTTCTGACCAGAAGACATAAACCCCCCCAAAGAGGAAAACATATTACCATGTGGGGTTTTTTCGACAGTGACATCTTCATTTCCAACTTTACAGCGCCACTTTCATATCTGGCAAATCTGTCCACCAAAACAGTCCTGCTCATTTGGTTTGATTATTCTGCAGCTCTCATAAAACATAACCATCTGTCCTTGGTTTCCAGAGGAAGCGCTTTTTAAAATCCCTACGCTTTCATTCATCACCATGATGTCACATCTATCACTGCGGCGATGGGAATACAAATGAGGTGGATGCGCACTCAGTGGCCCGCTGTAAATAATTTACTGTTTTGTTTTATTGGAAACAGAGACACAACATTATTTTCTGCTAGGACTCCCCTTGGCCAAGGTCTGCAGACACATTCATCCAAGACTTATAAAGAGAGTTAAATCTCCCTCATTTCATGTGTCTTTATTATACATTATCACTCCAACCATTAGGAAGGGCTCTCTCATGGCCTGGACCGACACTGGAGTGCTGTTAGTGAGATGACATGATGCATCATAGCTCCTCGTAGCCATATGGTAAAAGTCCGGGTATATCGTGATGTATTATTTATGTTTTCACGCGCCTAATTTAGACATGCTCTATGCTCTCTTTTCTTGTAATGATGAATTACATGCTATGGTGCAGGCACAGGAACACAGACGCAAGGACACCCACGGACACATGTGGATGGATATACATAGACGCGTCTAGGAAAACACCCATCTACCACCCTCCCCGTCACCCTACCCTACCCCTAGAAGTCGTTCCATTCCTGTTCAAGCTGAATTTAAAAACATTCCTTGGCAGAGCATGCATCCAGCAATTTAAAGTGCAACTCTGAACGTTAATCCTAGCGCACCAGTTCACTGACAGTGCTGATTATAAAAGCTTTAATTGCTAGCTTTAATTACCCAAGCATCACCACTGGAGTGACAGTTTTAGAACTCTCTACTTTCTGCACCTTTAAACTCGCCAGCCAGTCGTAATCCCGTTGGGAGGGTGACATAGTGGAATTGGCTACAGTCATGATCTACAGCAACTTTGCAACATTGCACAAGCCATCTAATCAAACCACTGAACTAAGGCACACCCCAATTAATGAGACTGGCATTATTGCCTATATGGCTAACACATTCTCCGACCATATTCTTTAAGAATCAGTCAAACCCTTTATGTTTCTATGAGTTTGCTCCTCATACATCCAGTGCATCCTGATCTCATCCACTTTGGCAAATAGTAAATCACAAAAGCTTGTTATGCCAACGGTGAAATTTACCCAGTAAGACTTAAACAAAGTGAAGCCTCTGTACCATCAGTCCAGTTCTGTGTTTCCACCGTTTCTTGTTTCTTGGCTCCATTTGGCCAAGTGCGTCTGACATATCGTTCGTTCCCTCTCTTGCCCAAAGCAGCCACTATACTAGAACTATCCACCCGAGGAAAATCAATTTGTCTACCTCTGACGCGTGCAGCACATCCGTCACATCAAGCCCCGGCTCTCTTGTTCATTTGGAGGGAGGATTTCAACTGGCCTCAAGCTCATGGAGGAAGTGCACCGTTGTCAGCAAGCTAAAGAGCAATGTAAGTAAAAATGACCAGACCAAACCTCAGCTGTCAGGCAACACAAGTGGAACAACACCTGCCTTGTCACACATGTACATTTAAATGCCAGTGGGTGTTTCTGTACGTCCAGATAATATAGTAAAATATGAAGGTGTGTGTATATGTAGCAGAGTATCATTGTTTGAGACCTTGTAAACTAAAATCTCTCCCATGACAAGGGACAATTTACCTTAGGCTGATGTTTTTGTTTTCCCAAGTGAAAGACCCGGGTTTGACTCCACTCTGTTACATTTGCACAAAACTCAGAGAGTGTTTCTCTTCTGAGGAAGTGTTTTGTCTGACTAGTATTTTCAAAGACCCTCAAAGCCCAAACATCCCTCCAGTGGAATCGACCTTAGGCTGACTATAGATGCTGAATGGTTCACCGCTTAAGACATTTGCACAAATGAAACATAATGTGTCAAATAGCCTCGTAAACGTCTTATTTGCACAACGAATGCATCATTTTACTGCAGCAATAAAAAGTTAAATGGTGGTATTTATCGTGGATTATCATTTAGAAGATTCTAATTTACAATTTTAAGTGGAACTGAACGAATCATTCGTCAATATATTGGGCAATGAAATGAAATGAAGCCCCAAGTTGTGGATGACCGTCAATGCAATATGAGGGACAGGTCCTGGATGAGTTTGTGCTGATGGACACTGTCTTGACATCACGTTTAACACATTCCCTAATGGCTTGGGTTAAAAACAGGAGCCAAAAAAGGAGCCAATTTGAAATGAACCGGCTGATCAAGACTCTTTCTTCTACACTGAATCTCTTACCGAGGACCTCGCAGTGGCCCGTTCTTTCCGTCTCAGTGAGTGTTGCAATAGGTTTTACAATAGGCCACTTGAGAGTCGAGATGTATTGAAAGGAACAGTATGTAATGTCTAGTAGGGCTCATGTAACCCTGCGCCACCGAAACTTAATTTGAGGGGTGGAGGATAATGACGATAATGCGGCTGCTCATGGACGGCGTTATTACTGACTGTGATGTGGAGAATGATGAAATCTTTGCTCTCTCGCACGTCTCTCTCTTCAGGACAATCTGCGGCTATTGTTGTTAATGATGGTGATGAGAGGTTTAATGGGAGCAAAGTGAAGCGTAGTCACGTAAGGATGTGGTACGTGCTTAATGTAATTCAAATATATTCAGGCCCTGCCTCTGTGATAGAAAGTTACATCTTCTTGTCGGTGGGAACAGCGCACTTTTCAGTCGCTCCTGTCTCTCATCAAGTGCTAACGATGCTTTTGGGAGTTTTATGAAGTGAGTTTGGAAATGAGTTGCAACAGCCGAATATAGGGATCATCACATCAGTGTTGTAGTAGCATGTGGTCCTGGGTAATTCGGGGAAGGCATGCAGTATTACAGCTATAAAAACGCAGATAAAATCCCATTTGACAAATGGAGCATAGCAGGCACAATGTGACATTGGCATGACCACAGTTAAGACATCATCTCACAGCTTAAGCCATGCTCTAAATATGAAGTCTTAACTAAATCTCTCAGCTTATCTGATAGCAGACACTTCAGGGAAAGTGCTGTGGCTAGGAGTTTTCATCCCCACTGTCACTGATTTGTTAGGGCCACCTTCACTGCTGATACTGATACCCTCCTCTCCTCTCCTCTCCTCTCCTCTCCTCTCCTCTCCTCTCCTCTCCTCTCCTCCTCTTCCAATATTCTCCCCTTCCTAGATGTGTCTATCCCATTCCCTCCCTCCTCCCACAGCTCCTCCTCTCCTTCCCTCCATCCATATTACCATGGTCTGCTGCTCCCCATCTCCTGTGGGGATTAGCAGGCTAAACTCAGGGAGAGGCTCAGTAGCATATGGGAGACGGTTCCTCCTCGGATCGCAAATTCGCCCATGATTGAAGGGAGTAACGCCGGGCCCCTACTGGGCAAGCAGGAGATGGGAGGCACCACACCGGGCGAAATGACCTCAAACTGATATAAAAGCGACCTTGAGCGGGACTTAGTGGGTCAGTGCTCTTGCTGGAACGTGATGATAAGGCCCCAGATTAACAGATGAGACTGGAGGGGATGAGACCATCTCCTGCGATATAGGAGATTAAGGAAAGAGAGATGCAAGATGCACACATGCTCATGCACACACACACACACACTTGCACACTGAATATAAAGATTTTTGGTCAACAGCATCTATTTTCATGGGATTTACTTTGGTTTGCATTCTATTC
Source organism: Hoplostethus atlanticus (assembly GCA_034670405.1). Classification (NCBI taxonomy): domain Eukaryota; kingdom Metazoa; phylum Chordata; class Actinopteri; order Trachichthyiformes; family Trachichthyidae; genus Hoplostethus; species Hoplostethus atlanticus. The sequence continues at coordinate 12,560,823 of JAXDDX010000002.1, read as the reverse complement.
TATTCTATTCATTTGGTGGTTTTTGTATCATTCGTGTAATATCTGAATTGGGTTTGTCCTGGATTATGGCACAAGGGATAGTACCATTTTATCCTCTGTGTTGATGAATGTTCATAGGTGAGCGATGGAGGCTAGGTGAAGAATGAGGGTTGAACATATAGTTATATGATTTAATCTGCCTAATGCAAAAGAACCATTAGCGGCCTCCCTCAATCTCTCACTAGAGGCCAGACGTTGAACTTAATATTGCTCTTATTAATTGGTAGAAGTTCATTAAAGATGAGAATCTCACTCTCATAATCAATAAGAGAAATGAGAAGTATTGCACACGATGCAGAAAAAACATTCTTCCATACTGTAGATTAAATGATCAGGGAACACATTTATAATACATGTGAGTGTGCGCCTATTTGAAGATGATGCTGTTACATGACAACACCAACAGTGCCAGTTTATAGTGTGAGGTGATGTCATACAGTGTACTAACAACAAACCTGTATAGTGCAGCCAGATTATGCTGTGATAGATCTCCTCTGCTCTGTTATCTCCTCCTCTCCCTGACTCAGCCCTGTAGCTCTGATGGTGATGGACTTAGACTTATCAGAATTTCGCTCTCTAGGCAGAATAACACAGATGCCTCATGTCCTGCATGATAATAATATCAGTGGACTGCTCGAGGAAGCCCATTGGCTTAATCAATAGCCTAAGTACCGTTAGGGAAAATATTATGTCATGCGTCCTCTCTGGTGGGAATGATTGGACGTAGTGTAATCAGTGCAAGATACATGGATGGGGCCTGATGACTCCTTTGGCTAAGGCTCTAGGTGGGGCCACAGAGAATACACTCCTAACTAGAAATGGACTGAAGAAAAGGAGGACAAAGATGATCTAATACAGCAGACACAATGTTTATATGTATGCATTAGAAGAAAAGTGTCAAAGGTCACTACTAACATAACATTTTCTTCTGAGATTCAATTAGTTTCATGTTAGTTTTACTTTGTTCCTTGGCGTTTATCTCATAATTACTATATTTCAAATTCACATATCTGGATATTTTCCCTTTACCTAATTCTGGCCTCAGCAGTTGCCTTGGTGTTCCCCAATCCATTGTCTGAATGAAGCTATTGTCCCAGAACAGACCTGCTGACCAGATGTTTGCTGTTTGTATTTACCTTCTCAATAGTAGTGATGCAATAGGTATGAGGCGTAGCTGGGTGCTGTCAGCTGCACCACGAAGAACGTTCTTTAGCAGCTATAGCAGTTGTTAGCAAACGCATGGGATGAACTACAGTATTTATTTTACTTGTGTCTTTAGATGTACTTTGATTTGATTGAATGATGGAAGGTTTCTGTAAATGTAAATGAATCTGAGCTTTGACACAACAGCTTTCTGGCATTGCCTTTGTTTCCTGCACCTTCTACATCAATAAGCTACAGTGCTCAATAAAGTGGTGCACTAAATTGGAAGCAAAAAAGCAAAGATTGCATTATTTGGTCAGGCTTGAAAGCAAATATATTATGTATTCCTGAGGCACTTGGGTATTTGAATAGTGGATACAATTCCACATTCGGATACAGGCACATTTCTTCTCAAGCAGAACCGGGGAGCTCAATTTGTTTAATTTTGTCATAGCTCACAAGCAAGGCTACTGGGCAACAGTTACTGCTCCTCATTAAAGATTGTTCCTTTTCACATTACACTTGTCTTGTGTTGCTGTAGCCAAGCTGAAAACATGCCTATTGGAGTTCTCATCGCTCACATAGTAGCTGTGGCAGGACTGGCAAGCGGCAGCTCCTTCAAGGGTCCTCAACAACAACAAAACATTTTTTATTCCATGTTTTCCTCTGCAAACACAAAGGCAGCCCTCTTCACCTGTCAACATGATTATTCAGTCCAATGTTTCCTGCTGAATGCCGACCGGTGGTCTTACTTTCCCACATGGAGCTGTGGGAAGCCCTGAGACCTGGGACAAAGGAGGCCCACAATCCTGGCTGGATTACCTCATGCTTTTGGTCCCTGAAGTAGCTAGTCAGTCCTCAGTCTCTCTCTCTCTCTCTCTCTCTCTCTCTCTCTCTCTCTCTCTCTCTCTCTCTCTCCCTTCCTGTGTCTGTAAAAAAAAAGAGCCATATTGGAGTAGGTAAGAATGGAGAGAAAGTGGTCCACTACAGAGGAAGAGAGGAAGAGTGCTGAGGGGAGAAGAGGGAGAAGGTAAAAGAAAGAAGGCATAAAAGGTACAGGTAGGGAAACAGATTGAGAGAGCGAGAGAGAGAGAGAGAAGACTGAAAGGGGGTTTAGTATTCATCCCTGTTTGTATGATTAGCCCAAACAGGGCAATTAGTGCAGATGGAGAATGGCGATTGGGTCTAAACAGAGGACGACTAATTCACGTAAGTTTCCTCAGGGACACAGCTCATCTGGTGTGACCCTTCAAGTCCACTGCCCACGTAGACTGACCTTACATAGCACCCAGCAGCATAGGATCTGAAACATATTTATGACAAGGACCGCCCCAAAACATATAAGCTTGTGGCCACGGCCCCCCATCTGTTGTTTACCAGAGCCAGTCACCAAAGGCAGCTCTGAAATCTCGCTTTAAATTTGTTTTAGTACTGTGTGGAACATTACCGTACTAGAGGTAAGGAGGTAACAGTGAAAATGGATGTTTTGTCAATAAATTCTCCTGAGCTAACTTCTAAATTTGAGCATTTTCACATAGTAGCACATCAAGGTACGGCTGCTTTAATGCATATTAGCCTATTGCTGTTAGCAAAATGTTAGCTGTAAGAATTAAGAAGCTATAACTTGCAATCGGTGACAGCAGTATGTGGACGCAGCAAACAACAAAGTACATAAGACTTTTCAGTTCGTAGTAACCATTCAGTTTATGGTAACCATTTCCTGCACTGCAGAAACAATAAATAGATATTTATGTGGGTGCAATGATCTGAAAATATTGGCTGAACATAAGTTGGAGTTCGAGAGGAAATGTACCCTTTATGGTAGAGGTTGTATAAACCCTGGCCTGCTCCAAACGCAGCCCACTCTGTTTCCAGTATCTAAAGCATATTGTGCTTGCACAATGCAGCAACAGATAGTTTATGATAGCACACAACAGATAGTTTCAACCAAGCAATTTGACTAGTCAGAGATATGTTCCCACTGTGCTGATAATTCCAGTTGCTATGCCAACTATCCTATTTGTTTGTGTACTACTTTGAAGAAAATGTTTCCAACAGTATTTTTGCATCACCATTGTTCCCATTACAGTATATAATACCCTTTTGGGAAATATTGGTATAATTAAGAAATTATTCTGTTGTGTACTAAATTAGTATACAGATACAGGCAGTTAAATAACTCAATGTAGTTTGCATCAAGAAACACTGTAGAAACCAGTCTAACCGGTCCTGGAACACCTTGATCTGCCACAAATGGACCCTTTGTATAAAGCATTTTGTCTGAAAACATAACAGCTGATAAAAAAAACCCTGATTAAACTAATGTCTGACTTAGAAATCTGAATTTTAACAGAGATTCTTAGTAAAAGGATTGTTCAGAATATGTGATGAAATCTATAGCGTGGTGAAAATGCAAGGTATGGCAATAAATGGATCTATCACCACAGCAGAGACAACAGTCTCGGGGCATCAAGTGTTTCAGATCATAAATGAATTGAAAAAGCAACTAATATCTCACCGGACTGAGCTTCATCGATTTTGCCCTGAGAGCATCAAAAAAGACTGAGAAAATAACCAGGCAAGCGCCGTGAAGCTCAAGTCTGTGGGCTTAGTAACTTAACCTTGAGCTCTAGAATAATTTTCCTTTCATTTGATGAGAGTCCTAGTGTGTTAGCAGAGGATTGAAGACTGCACACCCTCCCATTCTGGTAGTATCAAGCAGGCGATTTAGAAAAAGTGGTAAAGTGATACTACTACTGACCTATAGAAAAGTAGGAAAATAGGTGGGTGATATTAGGAGGGTTAAGGATTATAAGCACCCAAGCTTGAAATGTGTTGAATGGAACAGAATAGTGAGTACCATCAATATGGTGTAATGGTAAGTGTTATTTTATGGACTTACCACTAGCAAAAGTCAATTATTATGCAATTATGCATCCATTTTCTTGCCACTGGTGAGTGCCAAGTCAGGGTTGGGGTGGCAACAGGGCAAAGAGAGCAGCCTAAATGTAATATTCCCCAGCAACGTCTTCCTCCTCCAGGGTAATCACAAGGCACCTCCAGGCCGGCTGGTAGATGCAATCCCTCCAGTGGGTCCTGGGTCTGTCCCGGAGTCTCCGCCCAGTCAGTCGGGGACAGTATACCTCTGAAGAGAGGCGCACAGGGGGCATCCATCCAGGGGTATTCTAGGTGCCTGAACCAACAAGCTCATAATAATGCAGAAGAGTAACAGCTTTACTTCCAAGGTCCTCCCAGATCGCTGAGCTGTGAGCCCAGCCACCCAGTGGAGAAACCTAATTTTGGCCGCTTGCATCTGCAATGCCATACTTTGGACCACTACCCAGAGCTTGTGCATAGGTGAGGATCAGAACAAAGAGCTTAGCTTCATGGCTCAGCTCTCCCTTTACCACCACAGTCCGATACAACACCTGCCTTACTGCAGCTGCTGCACATACAGTGGTCAGTCTCACAAGCCCTTTTACCACCACTCATGGATAAGAGCCCAAGATACAATCTCCTCCACAGCTGCCCTCTCCCCATCTGAATGGGACAATACACCTTTTTCCAGGAGAGAACCATGGTCTCAGAATTGGAAATGCTGAACCTTAACCCAACTGCACCACACTCAGATGCAAACTGTTCCAATGTAAGACCACAGTACGGTAAGGCCAAAAGGAAGACATCATCTGCAAACAGCATAAAGGACACCCTAATATCACCAAACTCTCTAGACCTCAGCTGCACCTTGATATCGTACCTACCATTATCATACACAGGTCTGAATGCATAGCCCATCTCAAACGAGCTTCACTAAATGGCAAGAATGCAAAAACAGCTCTCACTCTGTGTAGATAGAGACTGAATGGCTTGCAGCAGTGGCCCCTGAACCCCATACTCCTACAGCACCTTCCACAGGACAACTCTGGGAACGCCATTGTAGGCCTTTTGCCAAATCCACAAAACACACGTAGACAGAAATAGCAAATTCTCTTCAGCCTCCTTTATCTTCAGCCTCCAACTCATCCCACTAAGGTGCAGCAATGGAGTGCTTTAGGTGCTTTTGTGCTGACCACCATCGTGCTGTATAGTGCTGAATTAGGGCACCTGCACTGGTCCTACAAACTATCCTAGACTTTTTTCTTTTATGTTCCTATGTTCTGGACTAATCTTTACATCAGTTTCTGATCTGCACATATTTCTGTATGTTTCTTTACATTCTCTGCATATGAGTCAGCATATATCTCTGGACACTTATGTACATATGCTACATCTGCATCTATAAATGAAAATGAAAATAGATGACAATGTGCCCTTGCACATTGCCAACAGCTAGTAATGCATCTACATCTATCTACATAATAATAATAATAATAATAATAATAATAATAATAATAACAACAACAATAATAATAACTTTAATTTAAGAGTACCTTTCAAAGTACCCAAGGCACTTAACAACAAGGAGAGAGAGAAAGAGAAAAACAACTAGAACAACTAGGCTAAAAGGGTGGGCAAAAAAAATATAAAAGAGACAGGGCTGGAGTTCAGCAAAGTCCAAAGGCCTGGCAGAAGAGAAAATTTGTTTTCAGATGCTTTTTAAACAGTTCGATGGGTTCGGCATCGGGGATCTCCACAGGGAGTGAGTTCCAGAGGGTGGGGGCTGTCACACTGAAGGCTCTGTCCCCGAGAGTCCACAACCTGGTGTGGGGGGTGGTGAGCAGTCCCATGTCAGAGGAACAGAGATGAGGGGGTGTATGTGTGGAGGAGGTCTAATAGGTACTGGGGAGCAAGGGAGCAAGGTGAGGATCAGGATTTCGTTGGAAATTCTTTATTATTAGGATATAGCCCTTGAGATGTATCATCTCATTTTCGAAGGGTGAAGGTGATACAGGACTTCACTGGGAGCCAGTGGAGGTGGATGAGGGTGGGGGCGATATGCTGCCAGGCTTTGGTGCGGGTGAGAACCCTGGCCGCAGAGTCCTGAACGTACTGGAGCCTATCCAGGGATTTGCTAGTGACCCCAGGTAGGAGTCCATTACAATAGTGACGAAGGCGTGAATGAAGGTCTCTGCCACAGAGTCAGTGAGCGAAGGCAGGAGTCTTATGAGGTGTTAGAGGGCAGATTTGGTGACAGACTTGATGTGGGCCTCAAATGAGAGAGTGAGGGTCCAATATGACACCCAGGTTGCGGACTTCTGAGGAGGGGCAGATGGAGCAGCCGTCAATGGTCAGGACAGGATCTCCAACCATCCGGAGCAGTGCCTTGGAAGCCACAACCATGAGCTCTGTTTTATTAGTGGTAAGTTTCAGAGGGTTGGATGACATCCAGGTTTCTAAGTCGTACATCTGTGAATTCAACATATTTAATAAGGTGAATAGTTTTGGGGTTTTTTTTTACAACACACGTCTGCACGCCTGGATACTTTCTTTACGTATGCCCTTTGGTAGTGAACAAGTTCTCAAGTTCTTCTAATTTGTTATTTATTGGATAGATTTTTATTTTTATTTTTTACTGCATATATTTCATATTTTCATTATATTTTCATTGTGTATTCATTTTTAATTGTCAAATCAGAAAGCACATGCTTGCATGTGTGTGTCCAGACTCTCTCTCTCACACACACACACACACACACACACACACACACACACACACACAGAGTGTGTGATTCTGATTCTGGAGTTCAACAAGACTGTTCTCTCCTCCTGTTTAAAAATTTGTATCACGCACTAATACACACACGTAAACACACACACACACACACACACACACACTCCCGGTCAGCCCCCAATGCTTGCATGTTATTCAGATGCTCACTGAAGCTAGGTCCATCAGTGACATCTGCCATCTCCAGTGCATGAATGTGTAGAAATCTGTTGAAATCTACGGGGTATTCTCTTGAATGGTTCCCATTGATCTACATTCACCTGACACAGTGACTGACAGGGCCAATCAGCCTATCACGGCCCTGGAGACGGACAGACACTCATTTACAGGTGTGATGGGGTGGGATGAGTTTGATTGATTGACAGGCTGTCACTGAGCCACTGGGGCATTACAAAACTGTCTCAGCACAGCAAGACAGCAATATTCTGTTGGTGTGTGTGTGTATGTGTGTGTGTGTGTGTGTGTCTGCCTGTCTGTGTGCTTTTGCATGCATGTGTATGTATGTATAGATGTATTTGTGTGTGCTGGTGGTCAGCCCAGATTACCCGTCACACCTTGACTGCGGCGGCAGGTGAGGAATCAGGCTGTCAGGCAGCCCCGCCCACATCGTCAAAGACTGGCAGAATTAAATAACCTATCCGGGCGCCGGCTCTGACAGGAGGCTTCCAGCCCTGAAACATATACAAAATACCCACAGACATATACACATGAATGCACACACATGTACACATCCAAACCCTCATGGTGTTCCTCTCCTCTTTTTATATACCTCTATAGACTCACACAAACCAATGCTCCCTTTCTCAATGTCTCTCATTCTCCCCTCCCTCCCCCTCTCTCTTTCTCTCTGTCCCGTGGTTCAGTGTGGGATTCAGCGGTGCCATTACTCAAACACAGCCTGTCAGTACAGATAACAGTTGTTTGTTGTTTAACACTGTACAGAGAGCTGCATAGGCAGCCAAAATCTGGAAACATTTTTATCCCCTCTATTTTTTGCATGATTTCACATTCAGCAATTTACATAGCTGGTTCAAACTGGTTGAAAGCCACAAACCTGAGGAATCCTCCGTCTTTAAATGCATGGTGATATCCTATCTCAAAAATCATAATTAACAGAGCAAATGTCTTTGCTGTGGAAATGACTGGTCAGCATATTTAAATATCTACTAATGAAAATGGGACAGATATTTTCTAAATACCTTAATTTTACTCCACCATGAACTACCTACGTCAAAGCATCAACCCATATTGCTTAGAAATAATAACCTAGATTTTTGTTCTGGTGGCAGTCAGTAAGGTTTTAAACTACCTTGTTATGCTCAGATAGCTACTGCCCTCTAGTGGCCAGGATATGAATAACAGAACAGAAATACAGGTAGATTCCCAACCCAGTACCCCCTGGTCCTGCAGGTTTTAGCTCCAGCTCTGCTCAGGCACACCTGAACCAATTAGAGGCTTCACGGTCTCATGATACCTTAATTGTATCAGGTGTGCCTGAGTAGAACTGTAGCTAAAGGGGGTACTTGAGGGTTGGGTTGGGAACAAGATCAAGATTCAAGAACTTTATTTGTCACATACACATACAGCCAAAAAAAAAAGTGGCAATGCTTACGGGATTGTGCAAAAAAAAAAATATATATATAATATATATATATAATATAAAGAAGCAGCTACACACAATACAGTCTTCTCTAGAGTGACTCAGACATGGGCTCATAATGTGAATGTCGACTTATTAGGTAAATGTCTCTGTACATATAGATGTATTGTGTGTGCTGGTGGTCACCTTATATTTCAGCCTTAATTTCAGTCTGCAAGTCTGCAGTCTACTACTGCAAAATAAATCCTCACTCAGCAGAGACTTGAATGGAGGCTAATGGAGGTGTTTTGGAGATGGCAGCCAAATAGTTGTTCCTTCAGTTACATCTCTTGAGTACAGTAATATATCTTACCATTGATTGATGTTATAGACTTTATGTCTGACAATGTTTAATTCCCACTATGAATATAATGTCTCAGTCTCGATTCCCCCAACACCCTACTCCAGCCAATGAAATAAACAAAGGAACTGGGCTGGTTAAGTTTCAGCATTTGTATTAGAGCTTTCCCACTTTCCCACCGCGAATGAATCAACCTTACTTTACAGTAGATTATTGACAGCATGTTATGGACAGGAAAAACTGAACCTCTTCTGTTTAGGGAAAAGCCTGTATAGACAGCTACACACATGAACGGGTGTTTGTTTCCAGTGCCTCTCACTGGGTGGTCTTGTTCAGCGTCAAGGTTTTGTGAGAGAGGAAGTATGTGGTATAGCAGTTTCCTGTCTTTAGACCTGACAGAATGTGTGTGCGTGTGTGTGTGATATTGATGTGCTGTTGACATGTTTCCGTGAGGACAGTCACACTCCAGTGGAACCTGCTCCTCCAACACACCTGTTGCTGACACTTCAACAGCAGAGAACGTCCTCTCGGCTCGGAAACACAGTAAGACATACAGTAGAACAGACAAAGGTCGACATTTTTAAGTGATTCTCCAAATATTTTTCTAAATTGTGTCTACTTTTGAATCCCCATCTCCCTTCTTTCTCTCCCTCTCTGCTATTTTCTCCCCCGCCCCCCATGCTCTCACATGTTCAGTGTTGTTTTTATATCGAGTAATGCCGACTAGAAACCAGATATCAACATGGGACATAATAAGGTTGTGAAAAGAAGAGAAGAGAACATAAAAAGAGCCGGCCAACGTCCGCTCCACACTACACCACACAGACCATTAGCCAACAGCACTGACACATTCTGCCAGCACATATATTCTCACTCTCATGTTATTCTTAATGTCCAGGCATCCCCAGACGGGTCCTGGTGGTTTGAAATGATTTTGGAGCCCAAGCTGTTTTACCAAGCGCAACTGGTCCCAGAATGAGCTTCACACCTTGGGCTTGGCAAGCGAGACTTCTCCCTGACCTCCCCGTGGCAATAAACCCCACCACCAGGAGGCCAGGCCGATTTTTAACATAACAAATGGACAGGCAGACAGATGGAGAAACAGACTGAAAGAGGAAACTATGTAAGGAAACTATGTAAGGAAACTATGTGAGGAAACTATGTACACACACACGCCTCCCTCTAAATTTTAACCTGCAGCCTTTGAGACCTCTTAACTTAATAAATGCCCAGGACAAAGAGATATACAGACATAGACACAAAGTATTTCTGTCTCCAACAAGACAAATATAGTTTTTCAACAGACAAAATATTGATTTTATGCCCTCATCAGTGATGGTTATCTGACTTCACACCAGTAGATGGCAGTGATGTGCTCCACCAATACTACTTTAGTGACTTGCAACCTGATTTATATGTAACTGATGACACTGAGACAAAGATTACGAAGCAACTTGAGCTGAGTTTGATTCCATAATATTACATTAATCTAGTGTTCAGTCAATGCACACTTTGTGTTTGGAGTGTTTGGATGGAGAATAAGTATCTGGGACACAGTGGGGTTTGATTAATGTTGAATTCAGAGGGCTTCGATCTCTTCATCAAGCATTTTATCCCACACATTAAACTCATTAAACTCACATAGCATTACATTACATTACATTACATTACAGTCATTTAGCCGACGCTTTTATCCAAACTAACTATAGCAAACTATGATTATCAATTAGCACATAAATGAAATCTGTTCACACACTCTTACACTCTTACAGCCCAGAATAACACAATAATAATTCCTTCCAGTCAGTCCTCCTCTCCCGGAATATAAAGGGGAGGATTAGAGGGAGGAAGCAATAATTCAAACAGTAAATGTTAGACCGTTCTACTATTTGTTTCTCGGAAATGGCCCGTGCTACTAATGCAAATTACAAGAAAACACATTGCCTTGTTTTGCTGTCCAGAGGAAACTACCACAGAATAACAAAGGCTTTGGGTCAGAGGAGCATGTGCTGTAACTAGAATTGAAAGCAGTGAAAGGATTTATCAGCAACAGAAACTATGCAAAAATATTCCGATTCAACAGAGCTAAAATGTTGAGATGCTGTGAGCACGAGTCTGGCTCTGGCAGAGCACTAAAATAACGTGCACATAACGTGACATGCACGAGATACTGTACAATGGTTACAAACACGTTTTTACAACGTGTGAATTATCTAATAACTTTCTCTTTCTTTTTTTTCTATCTCTTTTTATCTACTTTCTCTTTCAGCGTAGCATATGATCCTTCAGGAATGAAAAGACAAGAGGTCAGTTGAAATGAAAGAAGACGCTTAGGGGCTCCAGCATTGTTTTCTTGGACAGTGCTACTAACGTGTTTCAGAAGAAACCACCACACAGGTTTCAATTTACAGGAACGTCTGCTGTACTCTGAACTAGAAATGATGGGAGGAAGTCTGCTCTGTTTGAGAAAGCTTTAAGATTCAATATTAACTGTCTGACTGAATTTGAACAAATTGAACAAATACTGCAAAAAATATTTTTGCCCCGGGCTGTAGAATTTATCGGGAAAACATCTCTTTCCTGACATAATCTGCACTCCTTTCCAAGAATACAAAGGGGCGGAGGGGAGGCAGGAAATATCAGCTGATGCAGAGGAAGATGCTTTGTCCTTCCACTATTGGCTGCTTGAAAATCGGCAGCCTGCCATAAATCAACACTTGACGGTCAGAAGGCTGGAGGATTCTGGGAAAGCACATGACACCCCAGAATCCACTACAGCAGCAAAACAGCTTAAATATAATCACTCCTGGTTTCACTGTGGATATCAATAGTACCACTGCTTGCCGGACCTCGCCATAACAAGATGCAGAATCATGCTTCCAGGAAGAGAGAGCTGAGCTTGATTGTGATTGGATGCTATTAGACCAAAATTAATCATTGTATTGCAGAAATATATACTTATTCTACTTATTCTTATTCTACTAGAATGAGATGATGAAATTGGGGGTCCTCTTACTTACTGTCCTCGTATTTCTTCGTCTTCCACTGAGAAATGTATTAAACCAATGGATGTTCCGTGGTTTCCCAAAGTCATCACAGATTTTACCCCATAGCTTCATCCACCTGCTGCAGAACATTACGTTTCCCAGCAGAGGTCAGCAGAGACTTGGTAATCACAGAAATGCTACTAAGAACATGTCTGTGTTTTGACTATTCTATTAGCAAAATTGATATTTATACCAGTGCTTTTTTTTATTATTATACTATGCCACTTATTTTTTCACAGTGACTTAGGAAAATGTGAGCTTATGTAACATTGTGTGTTTAGCTGACCTTAGCACTAAACTCTGGGCTTCTCATAGATGTTTCTTTCAGGTGTGGTTTAATGGGGGGATTATGAACTAGTTTTTAATGGCTTTTTCATCTGTCCTTGCTTGTAGTGTTTTAAAAAAAGCTTCCCTGCCTGATAGCGACTGGATGTTTCACTGTAGATGTTTACTTGAAAGTGATATAGATGAGTCATGCCAGGAGCAAATCATGATCAGTTACATTGTGTTCACGATACCTCACTCAGGTTGCATGATTGATAGCTTGTTATGGTCTTGCATATAAGGTTGTGCAGCGTTTTTTACGACAACGCACACACACAAGATTGTTTTTTTTGATCAAGCCCTCTGCAGCACATGACAAAGTCAGGGGTGAAAGCGAGACCACTGAACTGTCCTGTCACATGTTGTCATCTAACCATGAAGGACATCTCTGAGAGTACAGGGGTTTGTGGCACTGTGTGTTCTGTACATGTATTCTTTAGTCCCGCTGCCTTACGGAGAAGGTCATGCGGGTGTGGAATGCGGAATGCTAGCGGAACACCGGAACACCGGCCAGCTCCACAACATCGGAATGCCTCTCTGTGACATCACCGGCCTGCTGACTGCATGGCTGCTGGAGAGGCTCGGCTATGTTTGGAGCTGTTGGTATTACTGAGAGCAAGAGAGTACAGTATCTTCTCACCTCTTGCTCAGGGTTCAATGAGAGTATTCCTCCTTTCCCACTAGCTGCGCCCTTTGTCTCTGACACCACCATCTCTCCTATTTCACCAATTTCCCTGTCTTGCTCACAACATAGTGAACTCTCATGTGCCTCCTCTATCTGACACTGTGGTGCTTTTCGTATTTCACATTGTTAATCAACAGTTGTCATTAGCCCTAGGATAACAATTATCCAAGGGTAATTTACCCCCTTTTCAAAATGCATCAGTTCACCCGAGATTTACAATTTTATTGTTGATTTGGTAAATTCAGGAATAGCCTTCTCCAGGGTGCCTTTTAACTATAGTGACTAAAAAATAAGCAGCCGACTCGTGGATAATTTTCAGTGACAAGTGCATCATAGGGAATAAGTGATGAAACAGCCTGCCATAATAAAACAGGTTTGGCCCAAAGGCTTAGCACCACTGTGAAACATTGGTTAGAACAGGGTGAGGAGCTCAGTTAGCCTTGGGTGAGAATTCAAATAGTTTCCAGGGCTTTAATGTGTCAGAGACTTACAATAAGTATTTACCAGAGCTGGCAGTGCCTGTGTACACTGAGCAGACAGATAGATATAGATCATGAAGCCCATATCATTGCCTTCTGCGTGGGTGTGAAACACCATAGATACCTTTCTGTCTATCTGAGCAGGGCTAATGGAGACAGAGAGAGGGAGAGGGAGCGAGAGAAAGAGAGGGGTGTGAGACTGCATTCCTCTCATTTCACATACGGTATAGAGCACGGTCAGATATCCTGGCCCCAGAGAGACAAACTGCCTGTTTGTGTGCATGCAAACCAGGAATGTGACGGGGAGGAATATTGTACTGTAAAGAGAATTCAGCCTTACAGTAACAACAAACAGTGGTGTCAAACTTCAGTTCGCCAGGGTACTCAGTGTATTGTCTGACTGTGCTGCAATGGGTCAAGGGCGTTGATACTCTACAAGTTGAATAGCCAAAGGCAGACTGGTGTTGTGTTACCCAAAAGAAGTCATGAGAAAACTGTATTAAGTGTGAGAGAAGGAACTCAGAAGGTCATCAGTGAAGCATTGGCATTTGGTCATTTCCCCTTTTGACTTCGACAAAGGTCCCACAAGTCCCATGAGGATAGGATCTGTGAACCCCTTGCACTCCTGAACCGTGATGCAGTGTTGCACCTTGTGCTCCAGTTGTTGCTCATTCTTCAGTACACAGTGAATATTTTTCCCTCCCCCACACAGTCAGTGGGAGGTGTTTACTGACTCAGACATAGGTGGGCCTATATTACTGTTTTCTGTTTACATGTGTGCTTTTTAATTAGTAGCAGGACACAAATACCCCCATATACACCAACACACACAGACACATGCACGCCATGTATGCTAGCAGGCAAATGTATGTGTAAACATACGTCATTTCCAAGCACAGGCAAACACATATACAGATAAACACACATGAACATGCACGTGTGCACACGTACATCCGGTCCCTCTGTCCTCTGTCTTGCTTGCATGCAGTGCTAATAACCTGGGGTTATTAGCGTGTGAGTGTGTGAGCGTGGAGAGAAGTGAAGAGACGTGAAGAGAGGAGGGCAGATAAATAAAACGGGACACAGACAAAGTGCAGGACATTCTGACCCAGGATGAAGAGACTGGAACAGGAGGAGTAACATACTGTATCTGCTTTGGCACTTATGATGGTGTCCCTGTGCCAAGGCAGTCAGGAGATCAGACACACACACACAAATGGTTGCATACTCACATGCACATGCAAGCACACTTGAATGCATGTGCACACACACATTTGTGTGGCGTGCACACACACACACACACACAATTAGTGATGTTCTCAAAAGCAGGGAAGGAGATCAATAGCTATTAGAAAGCACTGTGAGAATGTATTCCTCTCTTGTCTCCCTAATGTGCTCTGGCCATGATTTGTTTCAGTAAAAGCACAGAGCCATTTCTTTCCAACTGGTCACTAGCTATTACTGTAACAACTACATATTACCAGCAGCACATATCCTACTCTCCTGTGTCCAAGAAATGATAATTGTTTCTTATCCCTAAGTGATGACAACCAAGATGGTAGATGTTTTTTAACCCTTATTTAACACCAATAACCCTCACCATAATGACCATAACCATAAGCCCTATTTAATCATAATAGCAATGGGAGTACTTGCAGGGGAGGGAGGAGTACTCACACCTGGAAGCTGTACAGTACTACAACCCTGTGCCAGAGTATAGAATAGACTGGAGGACACACACCCTGTCCCAGAACACACAGCACTCTGCTTTTCTTTTCTTACTCTCAAAATAGCCACCAACCAGAAGAGGCTGTCTTGGTCAGGCATTCACTCATAGCACAAGTTCAGAAATAGAGCTTTACATAGAGGCCATGCTGTCCCACCAAAAGGGCATGACAAATTGGATTTGGGGTCAGAGAACATTGTGATATCGCTCGCTCTCCGAATGAGTGGTTCCAGCCAACTTCTCTCCTATATGGCTAGTCTGTTATTTGGAGTGTAGGGTTAGAGGGTTTCCATATGAAGGACAGCTTATTGCTGTGTAATTGTGTGCCACGCTCCAAACCATGTATCCGTGACTTTCTAAGATGTTCTTTGGATTCATTTTACAGATGTAGTGATTATAATGGTCCCATTTTTCGCAGATGATGCTTTCTGAATTGCAATGTATTCAAGTCTACTCTACAACGGTTGAGAAAGCATAGATGCAACTGATGCAGCACTAATGAAGAATAGATGCAGCATAGGACAAAAATTGCTGCATGCATGTTGTTTTTGGTGTAAACACTCATTTGAATTAGTCATTTACATCTCCTAACACTGTAGTAAATAATGGACATAGTCAATGTGCAGTGTAATTAGAGAACAGGTTCTGAATACTGCAAGGCCCTGGTCTGTTTGTTTTGTGTCAGCCTGCCTGCCCACGGTGCCATGTGTGCTTTTCTCTCTCCGTGTAGAGATACCCAACCTCGTCTCCAAAAGCTTGGGACAAACTTCACACACTCTCTCCAGCTCATCCCACTTACACTGAAAAACATGACAGCCACAATCAATCCTGCACCTCAGAACCGACGGTAGCGAACAAGGTAGTTGGGAGACAAGGTGGCTCAGTGGTTAGCACTATGCTGCCGACCTTTTTTGTGCAGAATTTGAAAGTTCTCCCCGTGTTCACGTGGGTTTTCTGTGTGCTCCTGTTTCCTCCTACATTCACACAAATCAGGTGGGTTAGAGACTCTAAATTGGCCATACGAATGCGTACGTGAGCACTTGGTAACCCTGCAATGGACTGGTGACCTGCCCAGGTTGTCTCTCTGCCTGCAACCCAATGTGTACCGGTATAGGCTCCGGCCCCCCACAACTGTAACAGGATTAAGCGGGTAGAGAAAATGCATGTATCCAGGTGGTCGTTCTTAATATCAAACAGCAGGACACTCATCCAGCTTTGATTAAAATTCCACTTTTAACAGTTTGATTTTGAGATTCCTCACAAATTGCAAGTAAAGATAAATAACGGAGCTCTACTTATCTCTGGTTACCACAGGGGGGTCTTAGTGATAGGGCTGAAATTCTAGAATTAGAATTAGAACTAGAATGTTCTGCTGTGACAGTCAGTGAAGACAAAGCCTGCTCCTCACTCCCATTATGAAGCCACATGGAGAACTGTCAATAAGAGGTCAATCAGTAGCAGGCAGGGGTCAAAGGTAGCTCCCTGTATTGTTAGCGCTCCGTCCCCTGGGCTGCGTTAGAGGGACTGGACAGCTGTCCTGCCCCATAAAGATACATTAACCCCGCCCTGGCCAAGTGAAAACTGGGGTCTATTTTTTTTTTTTATGAACGTCCATGTCACGGTTGGAACATGGGTGGGCTCACGTGGGCAGATCAACCCAAATGGGTCAGAGAACAGTGGTAGTGTTGGCACCCCTGATTTACAGTAACTTACTTGCAATAAGAATGAGTTGTTCTCTATCGTGTACCTAAATAAGCACACACCACTCAGTCTTCATGGCCCCTGTACAGTCTTGTGAAGTTTTATGAAGTGAAGTGTGCGTCTGCTGAGGGCTGGTACTCTGTATGGTGCAGCTGTTGTATCTCCCCAAGGGCACGAGGAGGTGAGGGAGGACAGAGAAGAGGGGCTCTGCTCTGCACTGTCTGTACCCTGCTGCTACTCCTCTTTCTGCCCACTACTCAGATTTCACAGCCCACACGCCTGAATCATAGGGTTACCCATAAAATACACACGCACACAAACAGACACACACCTACACACACACCTACACACACACCTACACACACAAACACCTTTTCATACCCCCCGGGAATGATTCATGGTTACCCCCCTCATTTCCCCAGGGTGCAGTGACTCAGCATGAGAGGAGCAAAAGACTTAAAAGAACAGAACATAATAGAAGAATGGAGGGAAGTGAAAAGTGAACAGAGAGCGAGAGAAGCGTAGAGTTGTGTCATAATGAGCAGTTTGGCCTTCAGTGCTTTGAGGAGGCAGAAGGCACCATGTGCAACACAACTTCTGCTGAACATGAGCTTCATGATGCACAATGCCGGTCTTAGTCACCACGGCAACTGTTCTATAGTGACACTCTCGGTGACTGACAGTCCTCGTTGTTTCGGCATGTACACGTTTCACTCCTTTTGTGTGTCGTGTGCCTTATTTTGTTACCATTTGTTTGTAATCACCGGGCTGTGATGATTCAATTTAATTTGTATTAACATGAAAAAAACTATTATTGTTGATAAAAGCTTCAGAGGAGAGACAATTCAAATGATCCACCACAGATGCTTTGCTCTGGTTCAGGACCAGTTTTGCAGTTTGGTCAGGATGTGAATAGTCTTCTTCTCTCAATAAACAAGTGAAGGCATCGTAATCAGAGTATTATATCATAAAACGTTTTGTGAGAGTGCTGTTAATCACTACAAAGTGCATCTCAGTATAAAATGCCTAGTACTTTTTATCCTCATCCTATGCAGTAATTTTGCAATATTATGGTTTTCTGCTAAAATGATGGATAATGGTAAGACATTAGAGTTTGGCTATAGTCCTGTATAATCATGATACTATTCTACAAGACTATGAGTTAGGCTCTTTGAGAGAGGGTAGTGCAGAGTGGTAGTGAGTACATGATTGTAATAAGCAGACACAATAACAAGGATATAATTGTCAAAGCTTTGCACTAATAACACCTTGACTGGGAGTATTTGACAGACCCGCCGTTTCACTTTCAACATTTGGATTTTGGATGTTTATACAATGGAACGTGATAATCAACTGATATTGCTGATTCAGTGATCCTGCTTGCATAGTGTTTTCCTGACCTAAATGTCACATAGAGCTGAACACATAGAGCACGTAGAGCTTGGTGTACTGAGATCACTAGCTCAGATGGTTAGGTTTTTGCGATGCTGAAATGTCTTGAATGCATATGGACATGGCTGCAGGTGGTACCTAGTGGCTAGACTGGTGCTAGCATGGCAAAACTAGCAACTGATTTCCGATTACAGTTACATTTACTAGACAGTAAACGACACCATGTTTTTAATGTCACTGAAAGTAAAATCCAGAACTATATGGAAATTACAACTTTCCTGCTTCAAACGAATCTTGCACCGAAGCATCTTGCTAGGTCAAAAAAGAGCTGACCTTTCCACCTCTTTTTTTATCATGCTTTAAAATGCTCTTTACGACTCAATGTATTCCTCTATCTTTCATGATCATGACAGCAATTACTACAGGCCCATCCATTTACCAGAGTAGCAGACACAGTTTCTGCACAAGTGCCCCTAATTGGTGCTGTTATGAGCTGTCGGATTGACCTTTTTAGACAGAGAAGCCGGGTGAGTCAGAGTGTGTAAAGTGCAGCATCTTAACCATAGCCGGACCACATGGTGTAGGGTTGAGAGAAAGGGAGAGAACCTCACAGCAGCTGGGTACATGAATCATTGCTTTTTCTCTCTCGGTAGCATAAACAAGCTTTCAACTCTTGCCTCTGTGGGTGGTGGGTAGGTGTGTGTACGTGGGATTGTGTGTGTATGGTATCGTATTGTAGGCTCTTTGTTGCGTGGATCTGCCCTCTCTACTGGTGCTCATTTTCACACGTTTACTGTTTATTCGCTCTCAAGCTGGTGCAACTGCAACTGAACTGAAATATTTAAAAAAATAGAAACATATTTATGCAGTAAACAAATTGCCATGTGAGTTTCCATTTACAATGACATGTTGGATATAAGATTCCTTCAGGTGGAATCAACCAGACCTCAACCGTGGTGCCCATGATGCCTTGTTGTGCAGAGAATGCAGAGCAAAGTGGAGTTTCCTTCAGCAGAGGAATCCCCCTGATGCAGTGGCCTGGTTTCCCCTGATACAGCTGATTCTTGTCTCACCTCACCTCACCTCACCTCATATCGCTCTCTCTCTCACACACACACACACACACTACTATGCAACAGACATATTCAATTGTTGGATACAGCTTGAGCATTCCACTCTCTTTCTTTCCTGCAAGCTGATATTACTGTAACTGTTGCAGTTGTAATGGTGCAATGTGTGTAACCAGTTCTATGATCCCGGGTCTATAAATAGCCATAAATCATGTAAGACATGTGTGAAATGGTCAGGAAAGTAATTTACTTTTTACACATTATGGTGTATCACTCAGATTTAAAGTAAACTGTAAATGAAGGTTGTCTGGTCTCGAGCCAGCATTCGCATTTTTCAGATTCTTTATCCGTATATGCTCCGGTTTCCAGAGGGGAATCTATTCCCTGGATCTTTACGACATATTGGTGTCTGTCCGGTGGCGGTGTGCCAGAGAGACACAGATCATCATCGGCTTGACTCCTCTAATGGAGTACGATGACCTTTCACCTGACCTGACCTCGTCTACCACTGCTCGCAACAACCCTCTACACTGAGGAGACAGCACAAACTGGCCTCGGACCAGTGTCTGTGGCCTTTTTAGACTCTTGTCCCATGCGGTCAGTGTGCCTGGCTGATATGCCGGCTGCCGGGGGTGGGGGAAGTGAGTGTGATGTCTGATGATTATCTGACTGACAGGAAACTCTTTTGTCTCAGGGGTTATCTGGCCGCCTGTAGAGGAGATGACGTGACAGATTCCGTTTCTCTGTCACTTCTATGTATTGTGCACAACTGTTGACAGTTTACTGCAGATGCCCTGACACCCAAATAGAGACTGATCCAGAGGGACCTCATGCTTTCACAAAACGAGAATATGATGTATGCCGTTGGGTATGCACAACCAGGAGTGTAACCTTTGATATGAAGATCAAAGTATCTGTGGAACTGTGCTGCATTCATGGAGCAAGTGTAACAGTCACACCTCCATTTTCCACAAATTATTGCTGGCATTATCTCAAAGCATACTGCCGAGCTCTTACATTAATCCTGCCAGTCCGACTGAGATTCCACCGACCCACTGCAGCATACTGCATGCTGGATGTGTGTGGCAAACATTCCCTCCATTCCTCTTCTCCCTGGCTCCCTGCCCTCCTCTCTCTCCCTTCTATCTCCCCTCCTCCTTGCCCTCAGCTGGATTGCTCTCTCCCTTCTCTATTCTGCATTTTCTTTTCATTCTCTGCATGATCTGCTCCTTGTCTCTTCTTACTACTCTCCCTCCCTTCTCTCTCTCCCCAGTCCCTCTCTCTCTCCTCATGTCCAGCAGGCCCAGTTGTTGTATGCAGCAGGTGGTTGCACACATAACACTCCACATGAACTATCAGTAATATCTGCTCTCCCAGGTACCCCACTGTGTATACAGTAGCCACGGTGGTCCAGCACATGCTCCAGTCCACTGTATCCCACTGTTTGCCCAGTGTATCTTTGGCTGTCCATGCCAGCTGAGTGTAGCAATCAAAAGATAGTGTGGGGGCTAAGGTAGGTAGTCTGATTTCCTACAGTGGTAACCATTGTAGAAGTCCCCTCACCCCGGATCTATCTTGCATTAGCAGGACTACTGGATTTTAACACTTTGAGCTACTGTACAGCAGCAGTACAATATACAATGTGGCTCCTAACTTGTTAAAAGCCCCTAAAGTCCAAACACATTTTGATATTTGAAGTCAAAAGAGGAATATGTTGAGTCATTCTGGGTCAGGGAGACTGATACTGGTATTAGCCTGATATTCTGTTATGCTAACATTGAAGGATGATTCTTGTTTTTCAATTTGAGTGTTTTTTCAACCCACAAGCCATAACCCTTCGGGTCTATGGTAGTAAAGGGAACTTCTCTTTTCTACTCATGATGCCATTTGTTTGTTTGGTGTCTCTGTGTGCAGCTGTTTCACAGGGGGCTTTTACATTGGCCTGTTTGTGATTTGCCATGGCACACACAGGCAGCTCATATTTACTAGAAATGGTAAAAGCGGTGACTGTGGTCTTTCTGTTTCTGTTTCTGTTGTGCAAGTCTGATTGTCCGGTCCTAGGGGGGAGGGTTGTGTACGTCCGTGTGTCTTGTTGTCTACCGGGTTTAACGTACAAATACAGTGTTCCCCTTTCTCTCGTTCTCACAGGCAGGTTGGGTGGTAGACAGAGTCGTTGGGGTCTGTCCCTCCCCAGCCCAGTCTCACCACACAAACACACAAGTTTCCAGGTGGCCTTGTGGCTGACCACAGACATCCAGCACCCACACAGTATCAGTGCTTAGACAACACTACCTCTTTTTGAGCGACAGGGTGGGCTAGCGTTATCATCCTTCACCCAGGTTCAAGCCCCCATGTCATCAAGCATCCGCCCTGCTGAAGTATCCTTGAGCAAGACACTGAATCCCTTCCAGCACCAAGGGGAGCTGTTGAGCCTGCACTCCCCACCCCCCTCCCTGGGTTGGGTAAATTAAAAGAGAAGTTCCCTACAGAGATTAAAGTATCACATTATGATGAATCCTTTTCTTTCCATTTGTGTCTCTCTCCACCTCTTTCTCCTGATTAATCACACACCGGCAAGTAAGCAATCTTCTCTTCTTGCTGTGTCTGTCTGACACAGTGTCAGCTGCTACTATAAGCTAATGAAATGGAGTCTTAAGACTGCAAGAGGGACTCTGCTGTCTTTAAGAGGTGTGCCCTTTTACCCATAATGCTGTGGCAGGTGGAAAGGCTTACTAATCCCATTAACAGAAGTCCTTCATCTCATCCGAGAAAGAAGGGGACAGGGAATGAATGGGGAAGCAGGTCCAGTATCTACATTCATCTGAAATCATAACATAGATCAATATCAGAAATGTGATGATAAAATCAATCTCCCTGAGGGAAAGCTTGGCAGCTGAGGAGACCATGGCAGTCTGGTTCCAAGATGAGAAGTCGACCATTTAAAAAAAAGACTCTGACAAAATGTTTGACAGCACAAAACAGTGTCCCTTTTAAAGGATAGTAGGTAACTCCATTCATGGTTAGGATCCTCTATATTTTAGATATATCGAATGAATAATAATCTTCAGCTACTTTTTTTGGCTTTTTTCCCCAAAATAGATATATATAGCATTTTGTTTGTAGCACTGGGTTGTGTAGGAAGTTGTGTCACACAGTCTACTGAGAAGGTTGCCCAGCCTTCCTAGCTGTCCAAACCGCTGTGGGCACTTTCCCACTGAAGCATAGATCTCGTATCTTAGCTCTCACTTTGCCTTGAGAACTGTAAACTGAAATTTCTCTATAGGTGTTTGTAACAGCGCCATGTGGTTTGCATGTGTGGGTGTACAAATGGAATGTGAAACTACTCTGCTTGTGTTTTTGACTTGTTTTTGACTTCTTTAATCCACAGCTCAAATGTCTGCCATGTGGTTTGCACGCCTGCATGCATAGGATTCTCTGACCGCTACGTTAGCACAGAGACAGCCTAATTCTATGGTTTTCACCTGGTCTCAGTTAATTCAAAGAATTTATGTTTACTGGTGCATTTAAGTGGTTTCGTCTGTGTGTCCGTGCTGCCCTGTACACGTGTTGTACTTTAGTATCATGTGGGTTCATTTTTTTGTGACTGGGCGTTCTACCGGTGTCTGGCCCATATTGAGACATACCGCTGTAACTGACAATTCATTCTTAACACACACCCGCAAACAGACTGTTCACAAGTATACACACACACACACGTGCACACACACAGACACACATAGACACACACCCTCAGACAGATGGTTCACACACACCCACTAATGCATTTCAGTTCATGCACACGTGTCTCTGGCATGCCCAGACAGGGTGTTGAACACAGAGAGCAAACTAATATGGACTTTGTTGCTATTATTACACACTCTGAAGAAAACAGGTTAATTGTCACTGGATGGGGGAGATGCAAGGAGGGGTGAATGTGGGTAGAAGCCCCCATGTCAAAACAAATAGACCGGTTTTCCCGGTATTCCAAAATGATATATATCAATGCTACCTGAAATTGATCAGTCAATATTTCACAACACAAATGATTCATCTTCAAAAACGGACCTTAAATAATCTACAGATGATTCATAACTATTCCCCTTGACAAATCTGAACACATTCCCCACTCACCAGTGAACTAATGTATTTTAGAAGGCATGTTTATGATTGTTTTTATGATATTATTTATGATTTTTCTCAAAACAAGTGAATAATCCTGCCAATGACGTGAGATATTTCTGCTTGTTTTTAATGCAATTGCACTTGTTTTTTGGTTTTCCTAAAACAATATATGACTATCTTGAAGCAGAATGTAGCAGATCTTTACACTCATATCAAGAAAACTCTTGAAACAAATGAATTTGCAGTGGAAACAAGATAAATTATTTCACCACAGTGGCAAATTGTTGCTCAAAACTCAACACGTGACCTTTTAAGACCTTTTATTATTGTTTGTGGTAGAAATTTTTTGACACAAGGTAAGCCTCCCTGCTCTCTATTCCCATCTTCTTCAGGTCTCCCCACTTGGCTTGTTTTTCTGTCTGACTCAAACTGATCACCAACAGACCCAACAGACACTCCAGAGCTCTCACCCTACACTGCGAGGACACAGACAGACAGTCATAAGAGTATCGATAACTGACACTGCCTTAAAACATGTACATTATTGCAACACAAAACTAAACACGTACGTGGGAAGGGATGCAGACACACAATCATATAGTTACACAGAGAATGACTGCCACACCCCAAACCTGATATTTGGCAAACTGCCACCAGACAGGCTGATGATGTTTTAACTGAACCATTACAGTCTAGAGTCACAGTACCTGCCGCCACGACCAGTAGCTGTCATTATTGTCTCTAAACCAGCTGAATAACCATGTGAAGACATTCTGTCCAGATATGTACTGTGAGTGGATTAGCAGATGGGGATGACTGTCTGCCATCAGCTGAATGATGCTTGACTCAGCCTACTCTCATTCATACGCTGGGTTCTGTATAACTACAATCACAAGACTACTCCGAGAGAGCTTGACATCTATTTCAAATCTCTCTGCATCCCAGTGGGTTTCAAACCATGCTTTTGCAATTATATATCCGCTTACAGTATGACTCAATTTTCACTTTCCTTTTGCCGTCATCGTGCACACAAACACGAGGCATTGCTCAATTTTTCCCTTTTTATTGATCGTCTCTTCCGCCACTGTCTATTGCACACGTGCACATCTTTGTATCCACAGATATATGGTCAAATCCAGCACGTGTACCAAATCTAGACCTGTTGGAGCATAGAAGGAGGTCAGTTGAACAGTTATGGATTGGCCCAGATATCTTCACCTACACAGTCCAGTGTTGAATTAACTCCCACAGAGTTGATTTCAAAACTTTTTCAGGGTTTATATAGTTAAGGGATTAGACAAATAACACTGCTCTGAGTTAAAATGTTTTACTATTTGGGTAGTGTTAGTTTCACTCCCTAAAGTGTCAACTATCTACACTGAATTTTTTTTTAATTAATTATAAGAATTAATACCAATAAACAAAATACTTTTCAAAAATAACATTTATTTTTGACTTTTCACCCTTGCAGTCATTCATACAATTGAATTAAAGCATTGTGAATGAAGGTATAATGTACAAACCTTCATCTGAAACATTGTATGAGCTTTGAATATCAAATGGTTTATGAAATTTAAGCTCAGACATTTTTATTATACACCTTTCCTCACTTCGTAATACTCTGAATGCATGATGATGGTCATTAAAATTCTCTGTGAATAGCTTGTTTGTCAATAAAAACATGTGATCTTCTACCAAAAGTATATCACTTATTTGACAAAAGACGCATGTCTTCTTCCATTGCACTGCAAATAACAAGTCCAGCTTTATACTCTACACCATCAACTTTAACCCAACTAGTTGAGAAAACACCTTTTGACAAGATTATTTCAAGCATTTCATTGTTGACTACATTCTCATCTCTGAGGGAAAAAGATTTAATTGGCCCGTACTCATTTTTTTTGAGGGTGAAGTTTTCCCAGTGATAAGCAATGGCCATCTGATGCTTCCTAGCAAGTGATTTGGTTATGTTTTTGACATTTTTGTAATAAGGGGCCAATTTTCCTTATAGAAGATGGGTAATGGATCATAAAATGATGCTTAGGTATCAAGTTTCTATGTGGATACAAGTGGAAATCAACTCGGAAATGTTTAACCCTGAAATTTCAACAATTTTTGCTGTGTACCTTAACCTCTTAACCTACTTCGAGACCAGGATGGAGTCCATTACAGTTCAACACATGTCTGGGCATTGCTTGATTTAGAAACAGTGATAGCCAGAGATAGAAACCATGAGATTGGGGTTTGCTAGAAATAGAGTGAATCAGCCTTTAAAAAGGGAAGGAGTCTGAAAATAAACCTTTCCAGATCCGTTCAGTCTATATCTGTGAGGCTACGAGGAAAAATAGAAAGGGAACAACAGAAAGACGTCTTAGGGGATATTTACTGCTCTGTCATCCACTTAAAGTAGCATACACTCTTTATAGCTGGCCTACATTTTCACAGTGCGCAGGTGAGATTAGGAGCTGAATTAGGAACTGGTTCTCTCTGGCTATTTCCAGGCAAAATCAGAATCTTAATCTGTTGCTGAAGAAATATCAGAAGCACAGCGGCTGTTGCTAATAATGGCATGACCATAATGCTTATGGTGTGTGTTTCTGTGCATGCTTAGGGATCGAGAGGTTCAACAGCAAAGCACAGTGATTAGGCATTTCAGTTAAATCAGAGCTCAGAAAAGTAACACGTTTTTACTTCACACTTTAATTGCATCATTTTTAGTGCGTGTCTATGTGTGTACAGTGTGAGAGTGGCCTCAAACTGGTGGTGGGGTGAGCAAATGAAATAATTTAGATTTAGATGTGTGTTTAACAGGCTCCACTAGCTGTGTCATGCCGTGGCCAATCCAATCAGGTCCTGCCAGGCAGCGGCCTACCAAAGAGCAGTGGAACAACTTTTGCTCATAGACCCACCTGCTTCCCTGTGATCTCTGAAGGATAGAGCCAACCACAAAACACATACTCACATACATAAATGAAGGCACTTCACACACACACGCACACACACACACACACACACACACACTGACTCACTCCACAGAATCGTTATTCAGACCCTGTGGCAACTGGGCTGCAGAAAGATTTATTTGGCTTAGGTCTGCTGTCCTGATTTCTCTGCTGCTAGGCAGAGTCTGATAGCCTTGAAGGCAGCCCTAAGATACATAAAGTATAGAAGGCGGATGACGCTGCTCTTTCCACCTGCAGCTGCAGCATTACATTACCTGTTATTTTATTGTAAACTTTGATTGAAGGTTGGAAGAAACTTAGGGCGTTCACACCAAGCATGTTTGGAGCAGTTTATTCGAACTCTGGAGCGTTTACAGCTGCAGTTTGATTTGTTTGGGCAGGTGAGAACAATGCCATTTGAACTCAGGTGCACGCCAAATAACCACCTGAAAATGCACGTCTCGTGTCCTCTTCCAAGCAAACGATTTGTTAGGCGTAAGAATGTAATCCAAACCAACTGTGGGAAAACCTGAGGTTTTATGGATATAAGGAGACGGATGTTGACATCTGATAGCCAGTAGTTCCTCATGCCTCATGCACAATGAACAGAGGGCAAACTGCAGTCTCAACTGATGTTTCTTAACTGGTATGAACACCAGATAAGGCAAATTATGGCAAAGAGTGCAGACCAAGTACATCATGCTTAATTAAAATTACAGGGACTTGCATTGGAATGGGATTTGCATTATTGATGACAGTGATCCAAATCCTTGATGGTGACAATCTTTAAACTGTTTTGTCATTTCCTGTCTCTATCTCTCTGTCTGTTTCTTTTTTCTTCTCTCACCCTCTGAGTCTCTGTCCTCTCATTCTCTGTGTCTCTCATGTGTATTGTTCACTTCCAGTCTAGCGTATGAGAGGGCCGTTTAGAGTGTCTCTGTTGTATCCTGCCGTTAATCCACTTCCCTCTGAAACACTTCCTTTTCCCCTCCCTTACACGCACACACACACACACACACATGCACACACAAACACACACACACACACACACACACACACATGCAAACACACAAAACACGCACAAAGAAGAACATACATGCACCCACACAACGTGCAGAACCCAGTCACTCATCCAAACAGCCTGTAATGCTGTCCTGTAAAGTGGTCTATTTCTGTGAGGGTTAATGTGTATGTGTTGCCATGGATACATATGAGTACAGGTGTGTATGTGGGGGTACATTCCCAATTCCATATATGTGATCTTAACCATATACCTTCTCCTCCACCCCGCACCCTAATTTTCCATCTGTCTCTCTTCATTCTCTCATCAGACTGTATGTATACTGTGTGACTAATAGCTTGACATCCATTTAAAATCTCTCTACCTCCCAGTGGGTTTCAGACCATGCTTTCATATGCAATCATATATGTGCTAACGTATGACTCAATTTTCACTTTCCTTTTGCCGTCATCGTGCACACAAACACGAGGCATTGAT
Organism: Hoplostethus atlanticus; assembly: GCA_034670405.1. Classification (NCBI taxonomy): domain Eukaryota; kingdom Metazoa; phylum Chordata; class Actinopteri; order Trachichthyiformes; family Trachichthyidae; genus Hoplostethus; species Hoplostethus atlanticus. The sequence goes on along the minus strand of JAXDDX010000002.1, from coordinate 12,533,047 downwards.
CTATTTTTTCCTTTTTATTGATTGTCTCTTCAGCCACTCTACCGTCTCTTTTGTCACTGTCTACACTGTCTATTTCAGATGACACACGTGAAACACGTGACACACGTGCATGTGCCCACCTTTGTATCCACATATAGGTCAAATCCAGCATGTTTATCAAATCTAGACCTGTTGGACTGGAGCATAGAAGGAGTTCAGTCAAACAGGTATGTATTGGCCCAGATATCTTCACCTACATCTCCTCTTTTGTGTTAATGGTGGGATAACTACCCATTAAAGTCTGGGATGTCACAATGTTTTTGTCTTTCTCTATAGAGACCCTGAGATGTCACAATCAAAACACATGGAAGCATATTGGGTGTCAGGATGTACAGGCTGCAGTGTTTTTCCACTCTTTAATGGTTTTCACTTTTGCAGCAGCCTTGTCCAAATTGTGTGTTGTGTGTTGACTTGCAGAGGAGCTACTGGATTTGATCTGTTGTGTTCCTTTGATTAATTGCCTTACATGTTCTTATACAGAGAACAACTTGGCTTGTTAGAAGTTCAGAGTCAATTACAGTATACAGTATAAAGGCAAAGTCGAGCTTCAAAATCTCTGGCCTGCAAGACGTCTATGCAACACACAGGGTTGTCTTTCTCTTAAGTGAGGCAGTTATTACAGAAAGAGAATAAAACACTTCATGCACAGCAGGCGCATTGGCAGGAAGGCCAATGGCAGCTGTGAATTTGTATACATGCATCCCTCCCTAGTCTTGCAATTACCGCCCCAGACAGAAATAAGAATATGCTCTTGGTCAATTAGCTTAGATTAAATGAGGGTTTAAGACAGCTTCAGAATTAAATTAATCAAGACCAGAAAGAATAGCTCCAGTTCCAATTCTACCACTTAAACCCTTACAAAGCATTGCCAAAGTAGAATACTGAGAATTTTACCCTGCCCTATAATACAGAGACACTGTAATTAGAGAGAAGAGGGGCTTTTAGTTGATGAATTGTCTTTTGAGGTAGTTCAAAGGCAAGCCACAGCAGCTGCATGGAGAATTGGAGGCAATGGGATATGAGCCTTAATATAGTTGTTTGTGTGACAGACACTACTTGACTTGAAAAAATAAGATTGCATTTTGCATCTCTCATTGCATTACTGCTGCCAATGGGAAAGTTGCTGGGCTATAATACTTCATGGGGAACATGTGATGTATCAGCAAATAAACACTCCTGTTGACACCAACGAAGGTTTGACACAGTATCTGCAGCCAAAACCTTTGTGAATGTTATAATTAATGTGAAAGTGTAATGCTCTGTATATTGAGTATGCAGCGTTCCAATTCTTGGAGGAAGCTACTCATCCATCTCGGTCACATCTCTCATATTCACCTCATGCATTCTCACTTGTTGCAAAACTCGGATATAGGCTCTTTTTCCCACACCAGAATTAGGTCCTTTATGAACTGCATTGTTAATGAGGCCATGCAGAGACATGTATGGCTGTTTCATTTGCACATGCAGAAGTAGCATGTGTGCAACAATTGGTTGCTGTGTCTTTGCTCTCAAAACTACCGGCTATGTGTTTCTCTTTTCCTGCCTCCTGGCCGAGCTACAAAGCTGTGTCATTATGAAAGTTGTGCTCCTTGAAAGGGGAAATCATGCTGCAACATGAGTCGTTCTGAAAACGCTCTGCTCTCAAAACACGCTTGTGTTTGCAAATCCAGGCTGATCAGCTGTTTCCACATTTAGTAGATCTGCCTTTATTTATTCTGAGCTCCAACATACTGTACAGCCATAGAGAGATCACACACTAACAACAACAAATAACTTCAGCTTACTTTTTTCCCTACTTCCAATCTCCAGCCATGGATGAAAAGGTTTGTGTACGGTAGTGGAGGCCCTTGCACTTCTCAATAGTTTTTGTAACAATTTGAAAGGTAGACTGATACTAAGGCATTGATCCCACACACGGTTTAGTTATTCTGTTGATTTTGTACACATATTTGAAGTGTTTAACCTTTATTTATTCTTTAACCCCTCCTCATGGGAAGGTTTTGCTGAGCATGCATGCTCTTTTTCAGCACCGCTCTGCTTCACATTCCTGCAGTTCCGCACATTAACACCTGGGAGCTGACCAGTACAACCAGTCCTCTACAGAGAGGTTCCAGTGGAGCAGTTGGGGGTAGGTGCCCTGCGCAAGGGCACCTCAAAAGTAATTGTTCAGTAAGAGGACAACGTTACTAATTCACTTAACCCACCCAGATTTCCCCTGCCAGTCCAGGGATTCAAATCAACTCTGAGCTTTAGGCTACTGTCACCCTATTTCACCCATAACTTTTAAGAGAAACATACAAATCTGATTGCAAATGGAGCAGAGGTGTCCAGTAGTAGGCATTATAGAGGGCATTATATATTGTGCAGTATATTGTGTGACTGTGGTTCATAGACTGGGCAAAGTTCCTGACCAAAACATCACCATCACAGTGATCCTGGGCAAGCAGATGAGTTAAATGTTTTGTCTTGTTCCATTTTGGCAAATTAAAATGATGATCTCTTTACAATGATCACAGGTACAATGAATGTTCGGGTCATTTTGTGCTACAATATAGTAATTTAATTCTTCTTCACAGCATTTGAGAAAGATAGTACTGACAAGGAATACATGCAGTATCGCTGACAATATGTATCGCTGAATGCATGGTACAGAGGAGGTGCAGTGGATTTGTCCAATACAAAAGGCCTTTTGTTTTTCGCCTCTAAAATAGGGAAAAACAGAAGGCCTTACCTGTTATAAGGTAAATCATTGGTTCATTGGGTTCATTGGTTTTAAAATACACCCTATAAGCTGCAAACAACTACCTTGCCCAGGTCTGTTTACTTACACTGCCATGCTACCTCATTCTATGACATCACAAGCTTTTTGCTGAAAACACAATAAAGACTTTGTGATTTGCTGTGTCTATTTGTGTCACCGCGACTAAAAAAAGAGCTGGTTTTCTAAAAATAGAGACCCGGGGAAATAAACAATAGGGTTTAGTCTGCTGTTATTACAGAGCTGAGTCTCCCTCACCATAGCTAAGATTACAGGAGTTAGGAGCAAGGGGAGACTGAGGGCCATTATTGTTAGTGACGTGGTGGTTACCGTCATAATGACTAGGCAGAAAAAGACTCGGACACAACACCTGACCTTTATTTCACCAGGAAACACAGCTAGGGTTGGAATTTATTTTGGAAGGATTTCAGCATGGTGGCAAATCTCTCTAAATATAGCCAAAGAGGCATCAGTACAATTCAACTTCCTCACACTTGTATGTTATAGCCTGATCTGAATGATAAGTATAATTGCAGGTGATTACTACTTTTTGGAACGAGGGTGATCCCAAATTCTGAAAACCTCCAACTCTGAGTAACGGGTAGTAGGATGATGTTTGTGTGTGTGTTGTGCAGCCTGAAGGCCCTGCACATGGGAATTTCCCTATCACTGTATATCTTGTAGCATTGCAAGTGGCATTATTGCTGTGTGTAATATCTCCCCATTCTGCCTCACAACCCAACTGGATCAGCCCCAAAACCCCTTTCCTATTGGTCCTTCTTTTAACTCTGCTTCCCCCACACTACCACCACCTCTCTCTCTCTCTCTCTCTCTCTCTGCTCTGCAAACAGTGACATGCACACTCAGCTCCCAAACCCCACCTCTTTGTTTCCAGCTTAGTGGTTTTACAATACAGCTTGTGATCTGTCTGACCTTACACAAATATGGTCTTTTGAAGAGACACTAAATTAATACTTTTTAGCAACCACTACGAAGTAATCCTGCTCAATCCTGTATGTTTTTTTTTTCTATACCAATCCTTGATTAATGAGTTCAAAGGAGCTAGCATATGGGTATTCAGCTCAGGGTGTGTACGCACACACACACACACACACACACACACACACACACACACACACACACAAACACATACAATCCAGGATTAGTATGCATACAGAAGGTGGGACTGCCATTGTGGTAGCATTATTGCTCATTAAAGCATATTTCTGAAGGGATTTTGGGGTGTGCGAGTGTGTCCAGGGGGATTTCAGGGTGACGCCCACAGAGTGATTAGCACCCTCCAGATGTTCCTAACATTGTCTTTCTGACCACTGACGAAATTACCGTATGGCTTCTTTATACAATAAGTTCATTGTGTATATGTGTGTGTGTGTGTGTGTGTGTGTGTGGATAGAGGGTGGAGAGACAGTCCCGTAACATAAAGGTCACAAATCCCTGTAGCAGCTAACGTGTGTCCATTAATAGCCATATGTTCTGTTGAAGTGTCCTTGAGCAAGTCACTGCTCACTTCATTGTAAATCGCTCTGGATAACAGTGTCAACTAAGGGACAGCTAAGAAGGACAGTGTGTGTGTGTGTGTGTGTGTGTGTGTGTGTGTGTGTGTGTGTGTGTGTGTGTGTCTGTGTGTGTGTGTGTGTACAATGTTTTAAGAAGTGAGTGAATGTGGTCTGATTTACACAACTTGTTAAAATAAAGTCTTGGACTGGAGGGAAAAACAAAGAAAATCTTGCAAGAAAGAAAACAGGTCCCACTATGTGACATCTGAGGCGATCTGTGAAGACAAGGTAAACTAAAGATCTGAAGAACGGTTGTCTTTAATGTGCTCCGACAGGTAACAGTAGGGAGGTGGAGGAGGAAGGGCATGGAGAAGACAGGAAGAGTTTTGAGGATGAACACTTTAAAGAATCAGAATCCATTTTAACACATCTATCTGGTGGATGCTTTTATCCAAACAACTTGACTTGTGAATGAAAATGTGAATGCACATTATTAGAATGGGAGGCCCAGAGACACGATGCCTTGCACTTCTGTTGTACAAAGCATTCATATTAGTACTGCAGCCAGTACAGATGTGGCACACTGCTTCCAGGACAAACAGGACTTCACATATAGTGAAAGAAATACAGAAGACTATAGATAAACACTCCAAATAAGCATGTATATATTTTGGGCCACTATTAACACTACAGGCATTAATATCAGGTCAATTTCTGTGTGTTTCTGTGTTTAAAAATGACCAGATCGACTGTATTTGTGGGTGCTGGGGGAAATCTTTTATTGGATGTCCACTTTATGATAAAACTTAGGTACTTGACAACAACGTGCTTTTAAAACAGTACCTTATTATGGTAACAGGAGTTCACTGGGTTCAATGCCTTCACTTCTAAGCTGTCTAAACCACATCAAACACCTCTCTTCTCTTTCTTCATATCTCTCGCTATCTTGTCTGTTTCTTTTCTCTTTCCTCTCTTTATTCTTTTTTTCTCTCAGTCTGTCCATAATACCTGCACCTTATTTGCTTCTTTTCATCCTATTCTTTCCCTCTCTCCTTTACAGATTTTCCTCCTCGTGCCTCCCATATGCCACAGTCGTGCAGCCTAAGGGTCTGAACCTGTGTGCACTCCAAATAGAGGGTGGAAAGAAAGAAAAAAAAGAAAAGAGTGGGGCTAGACAGGGTGAGTTGTTTTGAAGAACAAAGGTTGTCATTAGTGGCTTTGTAACATGCAGAGAAACTCAATGGCTGCACAGCAATGACTATTTGCAGCATGTCTGAATCAGAGTAAATGTCATCCAGGCATAAACAGTGAAAAAAAAGTACTAAAATAGAACAAATAACCGTTACATATGTAAAAGATAATTCTGCCTCGTGCATTGGTTTGAATCTCAACCTATTTCATCATATCATTATACTGTACATATACTATATATAACATAAGACTAATAATCCATGTTGAGTGCATTATGGGCCAACCACTGTGTTTTTTTCAGTTCCTTAGCTCACTCTTTGATAGACAGATTCTTCTTTATTTATTAAAAATGAGATTTGTGTTGAATAATGGACAATATTGAGATTAATATGAAAACAGGTTGAAACAACTTTGTAGTTTACATTTGTAACGCAATTCGGTTGATTTGTGCTCAACATTACGAGATGGAGGTCTTTACTAGCGTGTGGTACTAGCCTACTAACGTTAACGTTACTAGTTCACTGATATGCACCGTTTCTCTTCACTGACGGCGCTGTAGTAGTTGATGTAGGTCCTCTTTAGATGCTTGTGAAATTCAGACTTGCCATACGAACGTGTTTGCTGCGGGTGTCCATGTTTTTCCGAGCAGATGCACTGGAAGGCATTTAGATTGGAAGTCGGGAATACCGACTACCAAAATATCGACTTCCGACTTGCAATGGATTGCGGCATAATCACCCCCGGCCACGATCAATTAATTGTGGAAGCCAATATCAACATCACGACCAACCCTAACCCTTATAGGTACGTCACCTTTAACAATCCGTTAACAATATATTTATTACTGTTTAGGAAATGTATTATGGTCAACATAGATAACATAAAGCGGCAAAGAGATGTTGAATCTTTTGAGCCTGTCCTCTAATCATAAAGGGTTACAGGGGATTATATATTCCTGGAAGTAATATACTTGTACATATGCAGCAGAATGGGGTCAGTATGTCAAGCAGCATGCCAGAGTTTGTCGCCCCCTTTATGTATCAGAGCCACCCAGTTTGTTGTGGCTGCTCTCTGCGGGCCCCTGTTTCAGCCTGTTTAACGCTCACCCAACAGGTGAGAGCACAGCTGTAGGATCTGTATACATCTGTCACAGCAGAGTGGGCAGTCAGAGGGAGGCAGAGAAGGAGCGAGATAGGGAGGGAGAGAGGGAGGGAGTCATAAGTGGGAGATAAGCATAAGCTGTCCTCACCACATTCATACATACAGTATTCCTGCATGTATACATACACAATAAGCGGGTCAAGAAGATGAATGAAGAATGATGATGGATGAATGAATGAACAAAATGCATACAGTAGACTAACCCTAACCCTTGGATACTCTTAAACTGTTATATATCATCAATCTGATGTTCAGTGTAGTCAAGGAGTTATTTTGTGATGCAGTAATTTACCTTTTTATTGGAAATATCTTGACGGGATTTCACGTGGTCTGAAATCCACAGGAATAAGAAAAATACATTGCCAAACAACAAAATTGACCCAAGAATGCAAGATACATAGCTGTTTTGTATAGTGTGTTTTAGGGTGGATTATTCCTTTAAAAGAGCTACCACATCTAGCATTTTAAAACATCAATATATCATTGTCAAATTAACTGTGATACCTTGGTCAAGACTATTGGCAGCCTCTATGTCATGCTAGTGGTACTGTCAGCGGTAGTGCTTCCCAAAATTAAAACCACGTTCGCCATCTTCTTGTTTTGTAAAGCAAAATACGAGGCTGCTAGAGGCTGCAGTCGTCTTGGCAACGGTCTCAGTTGTTAACGGTAATTCCACTAATGTCTCAAAATGAATGTGTTAATTGTTTATTCATTTTAAAATGTTACACGTAGCACCTTTAATTTTAACACACACATGCACACACACACACAAACATATGCAAGCGCACACACTTAAACTGTACACACACAAACCCACAGACATGCATGCACACACACACACACACACACTCCAGTGTCCCCGGTGTTTAGGCTGATAAGTGAGGCCTAGTCGTACCACTTCCTCCTTTACCTTGATTGATGGCTCACTATCGGGCCTACTGACCAACCGAAGCTGAATGTGCAGGTCAAGGGTCAAAACTGGAGAGATAACCACCTGCTGGAGCAGTTTGGTCCCCCGGCATTTATCACCGGACACGCTGTATGGGTGTGTGTGTGCGTGTGTGTGAGCATGTGTGTTGATATGGTCTTCAGGAGATTCTGTGAAGGTGGTCTTTGTTCTAGCAGTGGAAAACCAACAGACGTTTCACTTTGGTATGATCATCAGTAACTGGCTACAAATATTGTGTTTTCATGAGCTGGACTAAACAAAGTTGTATTACACCAGAAGTGACTTAACCCAATGGAGAATCAAATAGGGGCAAACCCAACACTTCAGACACCAAACTAGCCACTCCTATAAAACAAGTTTGCTGAGTAATTAGCCGTCTGTGGAGTGATTATCAGTATGTTTTGAGACAGTCCTGTTGGCTGCTTTCATTAGGGATCACAGACCCATTACATCTGTGTTAACAACTACCTTTGTCTACCCCACCCATTCAGTCTGTATTACAACGTAAGTGACACCTTTCCAACAATGACCACAGGATAACACAGGACGTGGGTGTAACCAGGAAGATGGAAGGAATCTGGAGAATAAAGGTGTTTCACCCAGACTCCTGGTGTGAGCTGACAAAGAGTGCAAACTTGAAGTCGGGACGGCATCCACCTTGTTAGCACAAACGAATGCAACCCCCCTGGTTCAATTTGAACAAATAGCCCAAATGTTAAACTGCTGCTTGTGGGTTCCCAGAGATAGTTAAATCATTAAATCTCCCATCCCTGGAGCCACACTAGCCCCGCTAGGCTAGAACACAACGCCTATGTCTCCCGTTCTGTTTTCTGATGGAATAAATAAAACATACTGACATTGAGTTAAATGCCCACTCTCTTCTTGAATAACAAAAACCTGTGGCTCCGTGTCCATACTGCCCCTAGACCCTAGACTTGGTTAGTATTTTCTGCACAAACAGATAAATACATTGAAAAATAAATGGGAAAAAAATGAAAAAAATGAAAAATACTGCCTGCAAGAACTGTGTGCTCCAAAAGACTCTATAATGTTTTGTCCCTGTGCCCTTCATGAGATACAGTAAAAATCCTTAAAGTCAAGTGAAAGTCAGCAGACCAAAATACATATTGTTATACTGCAAGATGCAAGTATTACAAACAGCTTGCACAATTCACTACAAACCGGGAGACTCAACTGACCTTAGCTCACTGTCTACCATTAAATTAAAAAAAACATCCCCATGCAACTCAGCTCCCAGTAATGCTCTGGGGTGTGTGTTAACAATGATAATGAGCTACTTATCAGATGGTTAGTTCTGGGATTAATTGCCTGGTCAGTGTTATTCAAACACAGACACCCTAAAGGCACCCTGAGGGCTGGCTGCAGAACTAACTAATCTGTAATGCAGAGCAAGCTGTTAAGGAAGATGAAGCTCATTACCATGAAATGGAGCACGCACACACACACACACACACACACACACAAACAGTACACACTTTAACCTGCAATACACAGAAATAGTTAATGATGCTGTAGGCACAGAGAGGGAGGAACGAGAGGGAAGGAAGAGACAGATTCAAGGAGCTATTTTGTACAGTGTGTAATCATACATAAGGAATTTAATGAATTCCTATCAGCCTTTATAGTTAAGGAGATTTACGGGAAAAGGAATGTTGCTGCTAGGACCAAAAACGTATTTGAAAGAGACCAATGTGGATAGAATTACTGTAAACTGTGAGCCTATGTGAGTGGTAAGTGCTGAAATTGCAGTCCCAGCCTCTCCTCTCCTGCATTATTTATAACTCTCTCTCTCTCTCTCTCTCTCTCTCTCTCTCTCTCTCACACACACACACACACACACACACACACACACACAGTCTGACTCACAAAACTCTTGCTACTCTATCCAGTAAGAGTGTCAGTTACACAGCTGTCACTGTAGATAACTGGCAGGCATCTATAAACAAGTGACATGCTTTCCTCACTTAGCGTACAATTCCCAACCTAAGCGTAGAATTCCCCAAACTATCTACCGCTAGCTGATATAGACACAGGAAACACAGACAGCTTCCATGTTCAAAATAATACTTGCGTCAAGGTTACAGCTGAAGGCAAAGAGGCCAACGATAACTAAATGCACCACATTTCAAGGTTTAAAAAGTGAATGTAGTTAGTTAATAACTTTTAAACCATTTGCTGCTGTTTATCAAGCTGCAAATGTAGCTAGCGAGCTAACTTTCTGTGATAGCTAACTGGCTAGCTAGCATTTTTAACAAACACAAAACAAACAACATTGCTTCTATATTGAAATACTTACCACTTCAGACAGTCGACCAATTGCTTTGAGTGGGCTACAACTTGCTAGACTATATCTACCATCTGAACATTGCAACGACCCAGCGTTCAGACTACACCTGAAGGCAGCAAATTAACTGGTCAAATAATGGAGGCAGTTAGCTGGCCGTGCAGTTATACAACATTCAGGAGGTAGGTACCTTAAGTCGCAGTTAGCACGGCACTTTTCACGTATGCCACTTTTTTTCCAAATGTACAAAGGCTCGGGTCACATGTGTATTTCAACAGGGATGGAAATAATAACACACAATCACCAGACAACCCCATCCTTAGACACTTGTGAGATAAAAAAAGTCTTTGTCTAAATTTGAATCTCAACCTGATGCCATTAATATGTTTTCTTAAAGGCCCCAGTGTTCAGTATGCTTTGTGTGCAACTCTGCTAGTGGGGGGCCTGCGCAGCAAGTAAGGTAAATGCTACTGCCCACCACCACCAGCTCTTTGATTATGGAAGACACTCTGCAGGAATGTTATGCTAAACGCCACATTGCAGACGTCAGGCTTAGGGATGAGGACACATTCCACTAATTCCATTCATTTTAGCCTACACACACAGAGAGAGAGAGAGAGAGAGAGAGAGAGAGAGAGAGAGAGAGAGAGTGAGTGAGTGCCACAGGCCCTAAGGGAATCCCCATGGGGCCTTCTCTTTTGGGGTGTACTAAATGCTTACTGCAACAGCTGCAGACACAAGTGTGTGATGTTGGGAAAACCTGCTGTTGAACATCAAACCACCCAAAAACCCATCAGATCAGCTCTTCAGCAAGGTCTGTCTATACTTCAGTAGAGCTTGTATTATCTTGTGTCATCTGTACATTTGAAGATTTTAATTCAAAGCATTTTAAACCCCATGATCAGACCAGCATCAGCGCCATTTGAATCGTCTAGACATTTGGAACACTCTCACAAAGCTTTCAGTGAGGATAATAATACTGATAATGCTATTAAAGGGTAATTCCGGTATTTTTAAACCTGGGCTCTATTTGTACATATTAGTCATTTATACCCCAAAATAGGTACAAAAAATGTTGGAATTGCTCCGGTAGATCGCCTCAGCAGGCAGTCGCGAAACAGTCTGCAATGGCTGCAACGTAATCCGCAGGGGCAACTGCGCGTGATCAAAGTACGTCCACTAAAAGTGCTTGTTTTTGCCACTGACAGGCTCAGTTATTGGAAGTGTTTGTTTAACCAGCCGGCTGAGGCGATCTACCGGAGCAATTCCCAAACTTTTTGTACCTATTTTGCAGTATAAATGACTAGTATGTACAAATAGAGCCCAGGTTCCCGTAATTACCCTTTAAATCAATACCATGGGGAATTCGGGGATTACAATATTTGCTCTTGATTGAGGTTACTGTAATTTGTGAGTTGTACTTCACACTATGAGTAAACATCAAACAGAGACCAACTTGGCTCTGGGGCCTGTATGTTGGCAGGAGTGGTGAACGTTTAGCTACGTATTAATCCTACATTCATTGGCTCTTCCTCTCTGGTTCAGGGGGAGATTACAACCTGAAAAACAATATTCCACTCCAACCTCGTTACCGACCCCGGTGACTCAGGGAGACAAAAGGAAAAATCACGGGATGAAACAGTATCTCTATGTGATTCCTCATTGAGCTTGTTCCATTTGGGGCGGTGAGAAAAACACCACTTAACTGTAGAGACAAAAAGCAATCCTATTTTTCTGACTCTGACTTTTACTGTGGCATTATCTGTTACTGCCGTATGGTTATTTACAAATGGTGGTTCCCCCTCAGAGAGAAGAGATTGTAAGAGAGTAATCCCTCAAATTCAGATTAAGAAACAGGTACATCCCCCTCTGCTATTACTATCATATTCCTGAGTAAAGGATGCAAATAAAGACTGAGAAAGAGGAGGTTGGAGAAATGAAGGGACCTGGAGAGAGAGTTAGAGGGGCTTGAGAAGAGGTAAAGACGAAGAAGAAGGTGAAGAAAAATGAGAAAAGACAAGGAAGTAGAGAGGGAAGAAATGGCAGACGTGGCACTGAGAAGGAGGGAGGGAGGATAAAATGGGGAGATAAAGATAACGATAGAGTTGGAGTGAGGGAGGATTGTTATGTAGATATATGACACATGAGTATGGATGAGCAGCGGATGGCATGGAGGCGAGTGCAAGCGTCTGTTGCTTTTTTTGGGGCCAAATTAGAAAGAGAAGAAGGGAAAGGTCATAGGCTGTCAACAAGAAAGAATGGGGAGATGGGGAGATGGGGACAACCTAAATTCTACTCAGACACAAACATAAACTCTCTTTCAAACTCTTGCACACACACACACACACACACAAGCATAAACACACACACACACACGTACATATAAAATCTCAGGGGGCCGGTCAGCTGCTGGATCCTGCTGTGAAAAACATCCCAGGGGGATTTGAGAAGGCACTGATCCTCTGTGATTGTGTGTGTGTGTCAATGTGTAAACATGTGTATCTGAACGCACTGCTCTGTTTTTGTTTTCAGGTTGTATTCTAACATGTGGCCTCTAATGTGACGATGGTGTTGTTGACATGCACATGGTTACGCTGTGCCCTTTTTGGAGCCGAATTAATTAAAGGACCGCTTGAATATGCAGTGCAGTGCAGGAGGATTAGGACAAAATCCGGTGTGTAAAAACTACCAATAATAACCACGTGTGATGTTTACACGTCTTTGTCCCGGAGCACTACGTTTGGCATCAGGTTCTTAAAAACATGACATTAATAGTCATTGCATTATGTGAAACCATGAAGAAATTCAATGAATATCATGACAATAAGGAAAAAACATGATCTCTTTGACAACTGACAACCTATTAACAAGTGCCACCAAATAACAATTTTATTAAAACAGTTAGTGAGTAAGGATTAAACTGTCAGTGGATCTAAATTTACTATGTACCTGAGGCTTGAAGATTGATAGTAGTGAGAGCATCGTGTCAAAACCTTATATTCCAGAGCAACTACACTATTGTCACAACACAGATTACATTCCTCCTCCATGAAAGGATTACGTGACGACAGTTTGGACATGCCATTTTCAAGTGTTCCTCATGAATAGGTTAGCTAACGGTTAGGTTTGGCACGTAAAACAACTTCAGTTAAGGTTTGTGTTCTGTCTAGGCAACTAAAACGTCTGTTAACTGAAACTGAAAGGTTAGGGTAAGGTTTTTGGGAATTGAACCCCAGTCACTGGAGTTGAAAGCACATCGTTGCTATCAGGTGAAAACCTTGTATCTCCAAAATGTGAAAAATAAGAAGCCTTGTTTTTAGCTTGATTTTAGCTTGCATTTTCCACATTATCCAATGTATTTTGAACGTCTTTCATTAGCCCGAGAGGTCGGAGAATCTTCTCAACCCATAGAGGACCATGTAATCCTTCAGTTGAAGTGAAAACATGAAAATCACCAAAATTGGAGTTACGAGGTTTTCACCCAACTACAGCAGAATATATACACCCTTACTTTCCACCTGCACTATTTAAATGCCAAACTACAGCCTGCTCAGTACACACACATCCAGGTACTCAGTAGCAGGTGTGACCACAGACAGAGTAACACCTGTCTGGCAGATACACAGCAAGCAGTAGGTGCCGGAGTCAATGGGTGCACCCTAAACTCACTTTCGGTAATCTCTTCATGTGATCCCACATTACATTGCCCTACATAGCCCCGTGGTCAGAGACACTTCGGATCCTACAGTTCAGACATTGCTGGTACTATGAGCACTGAGGACCAGGCATACAAAGACGGCCTTGAGCTGATGCAACAAAAGGCAACAGAGAACATCAAACACACTGTGTACAATAACACATCTGTAGAAGCAACACCCCCACTGGCAAACCAGAGGCAGACTCCCCTCTGTGTGTGTGTGTGTGCAGTGCTGGCCACAGTCTGCGGGGGCTGTGTTCTTTGGATAATCAACTGGTGGTAAAGGCCTCGATTAAGAGTGGAGCATGAACTATGCCCAGCTTCACCTGCCCAGCTATAACAATCTTTACGTCAATAGAAACTCTGGACCGAAGCTAAAAGAACCAGTCTGAATGACAATAACCCCCTCCCCACCCCCTTTCTCCTCCTTATTGCTCTTCTAAACCTCCACAGCTATGCAGTAAACAAAATGCCTAGGAAGAAAGAATAACAATTTTGCTAGTCTTACCGGTGTCTATAAAGAACGGCTCGGTATTTACCCCAGCAGTGCCGTCATGTGAACCAGAAGAACATGGGTGTAGATTCCTATGAATGTGTCGCTACCACTTTTTTGACAATGTAATTTTGTCCATATCACTTTCATGCTAAACTAAATAAACTAAAGGTAATGTTACATCAAAACAAACAAAAATGACTCGTCTCTAGGAGGACGGCAGAGACGTTTGTGAAAAGATCATGTCAAGAAAAAGAAAAGTCACTGACATTTTTTCACACCGTGATGAAACAACATATATATAGCTATATATTTCCCCCAATGTGATGATCTGTCTAGCTAGGCACCTGCTAGTCAAACATGTAGTTAACTGAAATTGCTAACGGTATCAATCCGTAACGTAGCTAATATCTTTAGCTAATGTTAGGTTAGTTAACGTTAGCTAGCATCAGGTTGAGAATAATGAATTCCCCGATATTCCCTTTTTGATATGTGTATCGTTGTTTTGATATAACATTACTGTTTAGATATGTTATGATAGTGATCAACAAAGTTATCATTGTGTCATAAATTATCTTGTAGTTAGCCAATCTAAAAAGTTGCCTATTGTCAGCCATCAACGTGAGCTAGCTAGCTAGCTAATGATATTATTTTTATTTTATTGTTATTATTATTATTTTCTTATTTCTTAGGATATCTTTTCATATATTTTAGTGTGAAATTTTCTATTTTCTATTGTATTCTTGACCTTTGCCTTTTACAGTTTGCTTTTATTCTTGTTTTTTTATTATTATTATTCTCTTGCTATGTTTATTGTTATGCACCGAACACCAAGTCAAATTCCTTGTATGTGAAAACATATTTGGCAATAAAACTGTTTCTGATTCTGATTCTGATGCATACACTGCTATATTTTAACAGACCCAAACAGAGGCAGGATCAGTCTCCAGATCTCCCACCTTAAATTACCACCATCACTTCTGAAAGTTTAACTACGCCCTTGCAGAACATTAATGACAGCATACTAGAGTCCCCTTGTTCAGGTTGCCCATTAATACTGAGTGTAGTAGCCACAGTCTTGCGAGGATGAGCTGTTCTGTGGTATTGACTCTGTGGTTCAGTGGTATGACAGCAAGATGAGGCAGCATAAGGTGGGCTGCGGTCACAACAAGGGATGAGAGGAGGGTAGTGGGAGGTTTATTGGGAGGCGAAGCAGCAATAGAAGTAGTGGAAGTTAGTGGCCAGCAGCTATTGCTATTGCATTGTCATAACATGGTAGAAGTCTTGTGCGGTTGCTATATGAAAGGAATGATCTTTTTTTGAAGATTGTATAACATTGTGTGTATAACATCAGATATTTTTAGACATTCATAGAGACTAACCCAGGTGTTTGCTTCCCATTGAAGCATATTTTAAGAGGCAAAATCAGAGGAGATATGAAGAGGCAACAGATTGCATCTATTCAATGTCAGGCACTAAAAAAATAGATGTGTTATTCTGGGCGCAGATGAGTCATTGAAACTTCACATACACCTGTTACATGTTCATTTTCGTACCCTTTGGTTTTCTCTGTTAATAAACATTTCACTCCCAGATCAGATTCGTATGTAGTAATAGAAACGTGTAATATCCAGACACTGAATGAAAATGAGCAGAGAGACTCAAAGCAGGAGGTTGTTATGATTAGAGCAATATTGCCACGCCATGGCTGTTTTGCCAGCCCCGTAACCGGAGAATTCACCCTTGCTTTCATTCAGCTTTCACTCAACCGATGGAAAGCGGAGTAGCAAAGTGGTGTTATAAAACTGAGTCACAAGGCAGGCCCATGTGGCCCTGGTGTTTATTGGCCTCCAATGCAGGTGTTGGAAAATCAGGTCATCATTGGAGACAGACTATGATTAAATAAGCATGATTAAATAATCTACTAATATCTTTGAACAGCATCATGCATCGGCATTAAAACCAATGTTTTGTTCCTTTTGAAAGCTGATGATAGAAAATAAAATATTAAATAAAATATTGTAAATTGTAAATATTCAGGGCGAGGGGACGATACATTAGTGCAGCAGAAATGTACTTTCTGTGTTGTTCATCTGTAAAGACTTAGCTTACAATCTCTCTGTCCAGTGTCGTCCAGTTAGTAGCCCTGTGAGCCAGATAAATTCACAAGATCGTCTGGCTTGTGAGGCTCTGGAGTTGGGACACTTCTGAGAACCGAGCACTCAGATGGGCTTTGATGTGCCAATGCAAAGAATGAATGTTGATTTCTACAAGGATGCTTTTTGTAGTACAGTACTTGCTTGCGGCAAAGA
Source organism: Hoplostethus atlanticus (assembly GCA_034670405.1). Lineage (NCBI taxonomy): Eukaryota > Metazoa > Chordata > Actinopteri > Trachichthyiformes > Trachichthyidae > Hoplostethus > Hoplostethus atlanticus. The sequence continues at coordinate 12,516,625 of JAXDDX010000002.1, read as the reverse complement.
AAATTCCACATGCCCCAAGACCATATAACAGTCCTGGGGCACTTCAGAAATGTGAAATGTATGTGCATTACACCCCTCCCCAACACACACACACACACACACACACACACACACACACACACACAATGATAGGGTCAAGCTCAGTCAGCTCAGTCTCTGTGAACAACAGCTGATGCACAGATTCATCAGCAAGGGGATTTTTCAGCAGATGCTACAGGCAAGAAGTCAGCAGTACAGGGACTTTTCTAATTATTTATTTTACTCAGTGTCAGGGGACTTTGAAAGCCTGTTTACAGTCATCTCTAGGTTGCCTTACTGATGTAGTGTTCAAAACCAAACCAGTGTGACTCACCCTGAGCCAGTGGGTGGCTATCCCAACAGATGATATGGATAATACACCCGTACACATGTATACGTGTGTGTGTGTGTGTGTGTGTGTGTGTGTGTGTGTGTGTGTGTGTGTGTGTGTGTGTGTGTTGTGTGTGTGGTGTAAGTGTAGTTGTCCAGTGGCGATGCCATGTGACAGGTCAGGTTTCCATTCTCCTGCGCAGCCAGCCAAACAACATGGTGTATCCCCATGCTCCCATAACACCAGTTACACAACCCTGGATCACACAGTCAAACACACATAGACTGTGCACATGCAAACAAGCAAGCAAGCAAGTGCTCTAACACACTCACACAAAGAAAGACAGACAAACACACACACATACGAGATGCACCAGGGTCCAGAATGGTGTTTAAGGTTACTGCTTGAGGTGGCATTAAAAAAATGTCTCATCTGCAGACAATTGGATATACAATGATTCCCACCCAGCCAATACGTCCCTGCATGCAACACATTTACAGGGTTAAGTAAGCCTGTTGTTTTGTTTTCATCTGATGTACAAGGAATTTTCCCTCACACAGCATGTTACAGTATGTGTCTGATACATGGTGCAACAATATAAATGCTACGATACAGCACTGCTTATCTAAGACGTAGTTCCACAGACAAAACATTTGCTCCTCCCTTGACGACATACAACTCTCAGACACATCTCAAAGGAGATCCGATTCTTGAGTGGAAACAGAGAAAAAAAAAAAACATGACATCATCTTTTTTTTTGGGTCCTGATTTTTCCCTGACAGTATCTGAGATCACCCTGAACAGTAAACAGGAGATAGGCTGCACCACAGAGATAGGTAGTATAGTACAGCTGCAGGAGACAGCATAACACATCTCTGTTCTCCTTACATAAATCCTGGTCGCCATCACAACTTGTCATCTCCCCCATTTGAATGTGCGTCTTTATCTCATGACCTGCACAGTATTCTTAGACAAGAGCCTATTCTCTCTGCGTCTTAGAGCCTCCCTGTTGTTAAACGCCAGGCACTCGCAGTCTGTACAGACACTCCAAGTCTGTCTTGCGGAGGAGAGATTAGGTTGTGCGTGTGTATTGTGTTCATATCAGATGGGAGTGACAGAGGCACAGTGAAGGGCTAATGTGCTTGGTATTTGGTTGGCATCAGCAGGCCTACCCACCTCCGCTATACCATAGAAACCGACTGGTGTATCCTGTCTGACTTCCTCCTCTTCATCTCATATCACATCTCTCTGTTTCTCTGTATACAATGTGAAAGTTGTTTGAGCGACTTGTGGTTCTTAAAAAACATTTATTTTTCTTATTCACTTATTCACATAAATATGATGTGGGGGGAAAAAACAATATGCTCAACTACATTTAAGAGGGAGAGTTTTTTCTCTCAAAAGAGCATGTCATTGAGTGCATAGAGGTTATATAAAGCTCCTCCTGTCCCTGACAGTCAAACTGTCCTTAACTCACAAGGAGGGCTGAGGAGGGGGTTAACAATTCCTGCTTTTTTCTTCGCGTCCATCACCAACTGTACAAAAACCACAAGAAACCAGATCCTTTTTCAGGCAGCTGTCGCGTGCAGCTGGTAACCCGAGACTGGGCTCTCCAAGAGGCTTTTAATTCCACACATGTGGCACTACCTGTCCAACGTGGATTTGAGGATTTCATGCGTGTGAGGCAGCTGCCGTGGCTCTTAAGACTGATAAGGAGAAAAAGTGACGAGGGAGAGACTGTAAAACATGCCCTTCTGCCCTCCCACATTCCATCCATACATCCATCCATCCATCCATCAAACCATCTATCCCTCCACCCATGTCTGGTGGTTAGCCACATGTGTCTGGCCATGTCAGTAACAGAAGAAATGGGTAAGGAGGGAAGCTGTCACCCCAAGCGTGTCTGTGTTTATGAAATTTTACCACTGGCTGCTGCCACACTGTAGAGGTGATGGGGGAGGAAGAGAGGGAGGAGGGATATTAACCCATTAAACTATTAAATCCTAGTGAGAATATATTGTTTAGCGGGATTACTTGATTAATCCTCTTTGGGATTATTTTGTACATATGTGCATAATGCATTTAAGAGACCGTGCAAAGTTCAACTAGGTGTAATGAGCAATTCCTGTTAGTAAGTCTTATTTATCAGTGAATGACAGTGGCTCACTAACCCTCTTAGAATAGCATGTACAGTATTTGAGTTCCTGTTAGAGAAAGTATATCGTTTATTTGAAGAGGTGTTGAGGATTATGACTATGTGAATATATGCATTACTGTGCACTTAGCCTCTTTGACTTCCACCCTTCTTTTCTTGGCACTATACTCAGAGTGCAGCTGGTAGTGTACAGTATGTACTCAGCTGGACTCCACTTCCCCTGTCCTCCTTGCCTCAACCCAGTTCACAGGCTGGTCTCTGGCAGCCACTTCAAACAAGCATGCCTACCTGCCCGTGAGGTGGTAAAGAGGAAGACGGTGAAAAGAAGGAGACTGAGAGAGAGGGAGAGTGACCTGTGATATTTCATGCGGTTCCTTAGCCCAGTGCTGAGGAGGTCCTGCACTCTCTGACCTCCTGTCACTAAGCCAACAGCCAAACAGGCTAGGCCAATCGCAGATATACACCGGCCACTTTATTAGGTACTCCTGCTCGTTAACACAAATAGCCTGCTCCTCCAAACAGCAAATCATGTGGCTGCAACTCAACACATAAAGCACGCAGACATGTTTGACCAAACATTAGAATGGGCAAGATACGATGATCTAGGATCTGCCAGGGACCTAAATGTGAAATCTTGCCCTGCCTCGGGACCCCGCCTCAAGAAATGAAGTGTCAATAAAAGACAAAAGCTTTTGATAATATAAGTGATAAGCTTGTCACGTGAAAACCCAACAGAAACAGGTCCACCTAGAGTTTTAGCCCCTACACCCATGTCTCCAGCGTCACCTTCCCCCTCTCTCCACAGAGCTGGCCAGTGGAGGAGAACAGGATGTAGGTAAGTTCTGCTCTGCTGAGGAAGGGGATGTTTGGTTCATATTAGGGGGGGCTGTGAGTTCAACGTGTTCAGGTGCTGATGATCACATCAAAGTGACTTAGCATTAGCTGTAGCAATAAAAATCCCACTTCAATGAGTCTTTTGATTTTAATGTGTTTAGGTTAGGAGGGAGAGTGTTTTAGGTTAAGGCTAAGGCAACAGAGAAAAAAATCTATTAGGAAATAACGCTGCTTATGATGGCCACTTAATGTGTGATGATGTTCCAGCAACGGCGCCTCAAGATTATTTTTCTCTGTGCAATAGTAGGGTATTTAGGGAGGTTAATCTTATCTGCCCTTATAATGTGATTAATCTTCCAGTAAATGTATCATCTGATAAAGGATTACTCTCTATCTCTTTGTTGTCTTTTCACTCAGAGAAAATCTTCCAAGCCTGAAATGCATCAACTACTCTTATATCCAAAAGTGATTCAATAATAGAGCTGTGTGCAGACAAAAGCATTGTATGCTACCGGTATGGACTGAGATGACACAAGATCACTTAAGTAAGATTCACTCATCTCTCTCACAAAGAGCAAAACTCCCTGACACATGATCAAAGAGCCTGTTGATCTTAAGACCCTTTTTTTCTCTCTGTCCTTCAGACTTCAAAGCCTTGAAACATCTTACGCTAAAAAAAACTTGCTCACAGCAGCAGACAAAATGGTGAAAGCTGGCAGCCTGCATGAACACAGCTAATAATACTTTAGCTTGATTGCCTGACTGCTTGCTTGCAGTTCCTTTCTTCTGTCTGCTTACATCTCTCTCTGTGTTTCTCCTGCTGGGTCTCTGCATTATGTGAGGTTGGTAGCACTGTGAGTCAGCTTGGACTTTCCAGCCTCTCCTCTGATCTCTCTGGAACTCACCTCAAACAAGACTCTTTTCCTGCCATCTGCTGTGCACACACTCACACTCACACACACTCACACACATAACCAACCTTCAACCCTCTACTGACTGGGGAAGACAGAATTTCACACAACTATTTAACATCTCACCTTCTCTCTTCTCTTCAGTGCTCAACTTCTTCCCTGAAGCAGGGGCACAGGAATTCCCCTGGGTGGAGGATTAGGGAATCTTCTGGACAGCCTCATGTCACAGAGGGGTGTTAGGCTGATCTTTCACCTTTTCTCTCCTCCATCTCAGTTTCCGCCACAGGGCTCAGGGTCTAGGGTGGACAGTTTGAGTGTGCTGTTACTGGGGTGTGAGAGTGTGCCAATGCAGAGTCCAGTTTCACACTCTAAGCCTAACCCTAACTGAGAAATACTGAGTCTTTCTTAGATATGGCAGAGTAAACATACTGCAGCCCTGAGCTGAAGTGCAGGTGAGGTGCTGAAGCCTCAGATACTTTGCCCATCACATGTGCATGTGCACAGAAAAGCACACTTAAACAAACAAACAAGTACACGGAACATTCATTGGTCAGAAAGTGCATGGTAGTAGAAACTTAAAGGTTAAATCCACCCTAAAACACTTTAAAGTAATAATCTGCAGCTTTTTCATACAACTAAATGTCCATTATGCTACTCTCTTTCACCAATTGTTACTATACAATAATGATTCAACTTATAGCCAGTTCATGAAAGCTTTTACATTTGCTTTTCTTAACAAAGACGAGTGGGTAGCTCAGTTATCACATCATGTTATAAAACATGTACTGTTGTACTGTACTGTACAGTATGTATAAAACATACTGTTTCTACACACGTGGTCGCTTTGCTCTTAGACATCAGGTGAAATTCTGGCGTTGCGTTTTTGTAGGTGCTTCACTAGTATCAGTAGAACAGCCTGTGCTTGTTTATTTTTGGGGTGTAGGAGCTGCTGTCCGTCCAGCGACATCAAAGTACTGGCAGCACTGTTGCAAAGTGATCGCTGAGAAATCCAGTGCAAAGCGCCAGAGCAATGGAGTTCTGCAGCTGCAATGGAGTTTTATCGCAAAAACGTTTCAACTATCTAAAATATCAACAGTAAAAACAGCAAGGAACCTTTTCTAAACATTTTGCACCAGGGTTCAACAATCATACAGGGGGAATTCCATTGAAGAAAAGGTGAGATACCAGTTTCTCCACAGTAGCCTCAATAGACCAGAATGAAATGCAGTCACAAGTCATGTTGCATTTTGAGTAAGTAGCGCAACTCTCACCTCTCTCACTCTCTCTCTTGCTATCACTATCCCTATTACTATTGCTCGCTCCACTTACATAGATAACCAACAGCTGAATGCAAGTGCACGCCCCTTCCCTGGGGGTTGTCCAAAGTCATTCTAGGAAATGTAGGAAATCTCTAACTGAAGTAGACGAGACCATGACGAGACCATGTTCGACAGATCTTCCTTTGGATGCATTGCAAATATCTAATGCAGGATTGAAAAAGTTTTCCACCAGGTCAGATTGTGTAGACCTGCCAACCCAGTCAGATATGATAACCATTTAATACACACATATGGTTTCTCAAGTGTTTTTATGGAGGGAATCTGTGCCCGTGTGCTCGTGAGTGCCCATCCAAACACACACACACACACACACACACACACACACACACACACACACAGACACACACACATTGTACACTCACTTCTCAGATGGGTCGTGCTGGTGGAGGCTGACTGACTGAGACTTGTTAAAACCTGCAGTCAGAATATACTTCAGGCTGTTATCATGATTTTGTCTTTTGTCTTTGCAATCTCATATTGATCTATTAGCCTACAGAGTATGAACTTGATTTTAAAACACTCACAGTGCAAATAGGGTTTAGTAATGTCCCACTGTCCACCACACTGCTTATTTTCACAGTGTGCATAAGATGTACAATCATATTGATTCTATGACTCAGAAGTTAAAGTTCAGTATATGCACAGCTGGGAATGCTATTCGATGTTTGCACCAAACATGCACACACACACACACATACACACACACACACACACACACACACACACACACACACCTGTCTTGCAGTAATTTTACGGTAAAAAGGTTTATTACGAGCCTCGATCACTGCCCCAAGCCACTATTGTAAACCACGCATAGCGGTGTCTTACTTTGTGGTTAGTGTGTGTGTGGAGGGGTGTGTGTGTGAGTATGGGGGTTGTGTGAGGGGTGTGTGTGTGTGTGTGTGTGTTTGTTGTGTGTGTGTTTTAAAAGGTTTACATGCATCTTGTCCACATCCTCCTTCTTGGTGTCTACAGGCTTGAAGAGAGTACAGGCATGACAGATTGAAAACTGTCTCTTTTTCTGCATAACAGATTAAAGTCATTTAAACGCTTTTTCCAAAGCGACTTACTCTGCTAATATGTAGCAACATACTAGTACAGAAATGTAGTGTTTATCCCCAAACACCAAGAATTAGTGTTTATCGTGGAAAACAGCATGAAGGACTGTATTTATTGTTAAGCCCACCGCCTGATACTATCTTGCCTGAGTTACTGTGTTACTTAAGTGATGGCAATTAAACAAGTTGTAAGGTTTTGTTGTTGCATTTAGGGATTAGCAGGATTTATTGAGGGTGCAAACAAACATAACCCATAACAGAAACACACCCACCACCACATAAAACTGATTTGAGACCAGAGAATGCATCCATTTTCCCCTTAATACATTTCTATGTTATCTCTTCAGCCAGATGGGCATAACAGTGCAATCTTTGGTAGCTTTGTGTCCACAATAACTGTTAGGCTTTCATGTATGTTGGAGAAAAGGATAACTTTTCTCTATTCCATTCAGCTGCTGTTATAAGCTCATAGAGATTGTGGCAACAGGAGTAGGCAGCTGCACAGGTAAGCATTTTTAGCACACACACACAACACGGAAAGTTTTAGAAAGTGTTTCCCCACACATGAAGTCATGCACAATGTCCTCAGATAGGTAGACAGTTAGATCTGATTAGACCTGCCTGTTAGCAGGCAAGTCATTCAGTCACACATACATATACAAGTAGGTGAAATGCAGACTAGATGGCTACACAGTCAGGTAGGTATGCAGGAAAGACAGGTTCCCTTCCCCTGCAATTACTCTCCCTGGCTGTTGCTGTAAGTCTACCTGCCTGGTTAAATAAGGGTTTTAGGAGTTGCAGGCAGGTAGACTGATAGGGAGACAGTTGGGGAGACACATGTAGGCCACTAGAGAGGCAGTGAGGCAGAGTTTGACAGGTAGATGCAGGTACAAAGTCAGATTGCAAGGTAGACAGATTGTTATCGGCTACAGAGCAACGTGTGTTGTGAGTGCAAACAGTCAAGACGGGAACAAAATGTAAACGACACTCCTGAAAATATATACTCTGTTTGTGTGTGTGTGTGTGTGTGTGTGTGTGTGTGTGTGTGTGTGTGTGTGTGAAATGCACACACATGTCACTGTGTGCATGCATGTGCATCCATATGTGCATGTGTTTACATATACAACAGCAGAAGTGTGTCCTTTATTTGATGAGAACAGGTGTGTGTGTGTGTGTGTGTGTGTGTTCATTCATTGTTTTTCCACTCAATCTGTCATCTCAGTCTGATATCAATCTGCAAAATGTGGTGTAGAGACAGACAGAGGAGTGTGCCAGGGAGACCAGACCAGGTGCCCAGGTTCCTCTGTGTCAAAGGTCAGTGGGATCAGCTGACATGGTTTCTTTCTACTAATAAATACATGTTACAGTGGTAAATAGGAGCATCACTAGGTGTTTCCCAAAGATCCTGCGTGGGAGTTTCTCATCAATATATTGTTAGGAATTTACTAACATTAACACATTCTTATGATATCAAAAATGAAAACATTACCAGTAGTTTATTCTGTACCATACATTAATTTGCCTTAATCTCAGAGTGCTTAGGCACAACTTCAACCTTTAATAGGTTTATACTTAATCATTAATCATCCAGAGACCAGTTCAGTTCAGTTCTGTGCTGTTTTCATCCAGGTGTTGTTAGAAAACTGCTGAGGTTTGGCACCTCGCTCTCTTCCTACAATTAAAATAACACTCACTCACTCACTCACTGGCAAACCAAGCAGAAACATCCGACCAAAAACACTCAATTATGGACACACACAGTCTCTCAAATATAACGTGCAGTCAGCCAAGTCCATGTGACTGAAACTGTTGAATGTAAACGTCTTATTTTTCTCTAATTCGTTTAAATTGTGTATTTCCTAGTTAACTACATTAAACACTTGCATGCTGCGTCCTGTTTACTTTGTAATTTCCTGCTCAACAGTTTCAGAGTATATCTGCCAAATGCGGACAAAGCTTCCTGAACCCAGAACAGGAATCAACTTCTACTTTCTAATGTGTTTTATAAGATTAACTGCAGTGAATGCAGCGGTTAACAAAATAATCAGTGCCATGAATTCTACAACTTGTTCAGCTCAGGATTCAGTCTTTTTCAAACTTAGGTTTAGGGCCACCTTCCTTCTGTTGAGTTGCACACCATTCAGCATTGTCAAGAGGACCTTTAACTTCACCTTCATCTGCATCTTCCCCTTCAATAAGGAATCACAGCTTTCACCTGGATTCACCTGGTCCGCCTATTAAGAGCAGATCAACCTAATGTTTGTCCACTCTATGTATAATCTACAATATACCTAAATTAATAAATAACTGTATTGTCATGTGATGCTACAGTGGAATTGTGTAAAATAGATGGATAAGATTTGGGTCAAATCCCTGAGATACCAGGATAGTATCAAGATGATGATGAATTGTAATTAGATTTCAATTTTAGGGGTCAGTCTCTAAATACAAGCTTGCATCTGACAGTCATCTCCTCTGTGCTCTGCTGGAAGTTTCCATTCAGCTGAGTGGCTTACTGCTTCCAGGGGGACTCTCGTATCAGACAGCCCAGGCAGCTGCTGCTGTTAAGATCTGGTTAAGATTACTTATGATACATTCTCTGGCATGCTCTGAATGAGCCATTCACAGACAGCTATTATCCCCATCTTGCTACAAGTGTGCAGTCAACTGCCTTTATGTAATACATTTTCAAAATTAAAAAAAATTAAAAGCTGCATTGTACTCTATTTGTTTTCCATAACAAAGTCATACAACAATGTTTTACTGTTAAGTGATAAACAAAGAAACAGAATTTCAGACAAAGGCCCTGTAATTGAATCAACCGTCGCTCTAATTATTGGGGCATCCCTCACCCTAATTAACCATCGCTCGTTGGTTGTCATGGGAGACAATGACAACCTCAATAGAGCTGTCACTCTGGATCAGACTGACGTGTTGCCTTGGCAACCAGGGTCAGTGGGTTTGCAGTGACTGTGGACGAGGATGAGGATGGAAGTGGAGGGTGTAAAGAGTATCTAGAGCCAAGAATCAGCTAGGAGTCAGTCTTGCATCAGCCTGCATTTGATAAAAACAGTTAAAGCACAAAAATACAATCCTTTCTGAAGGTCATTACTGCCTTTGGAATGACTCAATACGCAATTTGCATTGTGCCATATACTATCTCTAGAGCTAGACTCCAGACTCGCTTATCCTTAGCCATATTTTCTCTCCATTATCTGGATTTTGCAAACATGACTCAATGCTGTTTAAGGCTTTTTAACCTTAAGTTCTGTGTACTTTTCATGACGTCTGAGGGTAAAGACTGGATTTCACCAGAATAGGGCTTTTGTACGGCTTTCTGATGAGGAACTGTCTAGATTTGCATGGGTCTCATAAGCCTTCATTGCTGTGTAAATAGCATGTTGTTGTGAAGCTCTGAATGTCTCGTCTACATCAACAAGCTGTGGCTCTCTCCTGGGGACCCCATTGTGCTTTAATAAAATGACATGGATGAAAACAGCTATAAAAGGCTCTTTAGGTGGTGAAAGTCTGTCTTCATCCCTCCCTCTTATCCCTCCACCCAAAATGCTCTTTTTATTTGCAAAGCTGTGCAAAGGGTGAAGTGTGCCACTTTATGTCTTGGTAAAAACCCACCCCTCCCTTTTCAAAAGCTCTTGCTCCTTCTGCACACACGCACACACACACGCACACAGAAAAGTGGCCCCTCCATTCTTCATCAGAGCCTTGTATTTTGAAAGGGCCTGGCTCAGATATCTTATAGGCAGGAGTAACAGCTGTCGCTAAGCCACCATAGCCAGCCCCCACTCAGCACCCAATGGGGACCCAAAACTCTCCATGTCTGTCCCTGTCTCCATTCCACTGTCTAGCCCTTCGACTTGCTGTCACTGCTTGCTTTCACTGTCTATCTGCCTCCATATATATGTGTGTGTGTGTGTGTTTCTCTCTCTCTTTCCCCCCGTCTATTTCTCTGTCTCTTCTTCTCTGCCTTCTCTTTCTCTCCATGTAATTATCTTGCATCCTCACTTCCAGGAGTGTTTAGGAAAGATGTGCTTCCTTTTGTTTTGTGGGGTGAAAAAGAAAATGATAGAGGGAGAAGGATGAAGAGGGGGGAGAGGTCTTCTCCATTCATCCATTGTTAGACCACAGACTAGGCCACACGTGCCCCTCTACCACCCCCCCTCCACCCCCCCAGCCACCCTCTAATCTGCACTGTTCCACCCTGAGGGCCTGAGGCCAGGGCAGCTGCTACTGATGGAGCCAGAGAGCCAGCTGTCCTCACATACATACACACTGCACACCCACTCATTTCATTCATTTGGGACAATGGAGCCAGGACAGGGGGTGTGCGGCTAGTGTTTTTGGAGTGTGCCGTGGTCAAGGGGGGTCTTTCACAGTCAGTAAAGTGGTTTTATGTCTGCTTTGTGTCTCAGCAACAGTTGGCAACACGTGTGCCAATGACACGCCTCTCTGTCTTATTGTCCAGCAAGTCAGGGGGCTTGAGGTAACCTGGGACACACTGGCACATTTACGAAAGCATGAAGGCACACACACACACACACACACACACACACATGTAAGAGTGTGCATACATTTTAGCTAAGTAAGCCACTGATACAATACCAATGGACAGATATGGATGGTATGAATAAGAAATACTATATGCCGTGCCTCTTTCCCTGATTTCATCATCCGCCTGCAGGATGTCTGTTTTCACTTTTTCAGTATGTTCCTTGATAAACATGAAAGGATTTATTCCACAATACACTGATCTCGTAAATTTGGATTTCCCTCTGCACTAATAGCTCTAAAATTAGGATTACAAAGTGAGGGTATTATAACCTTGGATCTGTGACGATAAAGGAAAGGTTCTTAGCAGAGCTTGCAAAACAACACATCAATGCTTTCAACATTCAGGCTCTGATTGGTTTATCTCTATCTCTAACTGCCTCAGTTTCTGGCTCGTGCTGCTATTGGTTAGCGGTCTCTCTTTATCCCCGATTGGCTTAGCTGCTGATTGTCTTCAGCCTCAGTTGTCCGATTGGTTGAGTCTCTGCATAGCAATTGCTGTGATTTGCTGTTGGCGGTGCGCTCACCAGTCAGGGTAGTTTTGTGGAAATACTGCAAGGCGCAGGCAGCAGCTGCTTCGGAGTTAGGGTGGAAGCGTGTGTCTTTGTGTGGAGGCTGATTTGCTTGAGTTGGTGGATGAGGTGGGTTAAGTGTGTAGTTAGGAACCAAAGGCCATATGGCTGATGACTGCATGTATGCGCACTCACATAGACACGCACCTGACGGCTGCCTCACACCTGCTGCACTCTCTATGGCTGAGTAAGATCCAGATCAAAGGCAACAAGCCCTAAGGGACTGGTGTCTCGCTCTCTGTCTGTGTGTGTGTGTGTGTGTGTGTGTGTGTGTGTGGGTGTGTGTGTGGGTGTGTGTGGGTGTGTGTTTAAGAGACATTGACTGCTCCTGAATCTATGCCAACAAAGAGGATTGGATATGAATGAGTGGCTCATGCCTGGTTGTCTAGCTGAGGCCTGACTGAGATGAAGAGCTGGAAGGGCCGAAAGGACATAATATGGCAAGGGTGCTCTGGGCCTGCACACACACACACACACATTAAACATACACACACACACTCATGCACGCACAAAGTTACACACCCATATGGCACACTTACGTTGTCAGGGAAGGGAACAGGGCAGTGAGGGAGGAGGGTGGGCTAGAGGGAGGGAAATGAAGAACTGTAAACTGGGTGGGGGTTCATTGTAAGGATGTTGGAGATACAGTGAGAGGGAGCCATGTGCTGAACGGAAGGATGGAAGAAAGGAGGCTATAAGGATGTATGGCACTGCTTCAGAAAGAAAGAAAGAAAGAAAGAAAGAAAGAAAGAGGTTAGGATCAGTGAAGGGATCAGGATTTAGCATCTTCTTGAATCAATCAATGACCCCTTTACCTTCTAATTTGCAGTAGGGATTAAAGTTCCCTTTGCTCACACACACACACACACACACACACACACACTCACACACATATGCACTCACACACACGTGCAGTCACGCAGAAACACTCAAAGACTGGGTTCTTTTGGTTCGCCCACTGAGAACTTTGGAGCAACAACGTCCGTCTTTGTCGGTTTCCAAGTCAGACGTCAGTGAGAGTTTGCCTTGCGCCGGGGCTGCGTAGACGGCTTGACCACGCAGAGCATATGCATATTGGTGACCACCCACTCAGACACTGCAGACAGTGCAAGATACTATACAACACATCATTATTTCATAAAGACAAACAACACGTGCAGAATTTCCTAATCCCTCCTCCATATACACATAGAGGACATGTTTTTTGATTCATGTAATTGATGCTATGTCTTTATCTTTGTCTTCTTTTACTCCCGTGAAGCGCTTTATAACCCTGTTTTGATGAGTGCTATATAAATAAAATAAAATGCTCTCCCCTCTGACTTCAAAACCAAGTATGTTCCTCTGTCTGTGGTCTGTGTCCATGTCTGCGTGCACGCATGCATGCCTGGGTTTGTTTGCAACAGATTGGTCCAGTGTCAGAGTACGGTAGTTGCTGGGTAGAGTTGAGGAGTGTGTGGCGGATGCTGCGGTTGGCTGTCCCTGTTCTTTGTTTTATAAACTGCTTGTCTGGCACACTGCTGTTAGATGGGGACAAAGGAGCTACTTTACAACACATTCAGGCTGGATTCATATTCCAGAGCAAAGTGGTTTGTCTGAAAAAACATTTCCGCCTGCTTTTTGGGCTGTTTGATATATTGCTTTTGTAGAGCACTCCACAATGATTGTTTTGCCTTTCTCCAACTAACGCAGTGCCCTTTTTCGTTTACTGGCCACTTCACTCCAATCATTGGAGCATCAGGGTGGAATAATGAGTAGGATGACTTTCTTTCAACCGGAGGACCCGGTGGTCAAACCCTCCTGTCAGCTAGCATCCTCCATTCTGAAGTGTCCTTGAGCAAGACACTGAAACCCTACCAGCTCCAGCTAACCTGGCCTCTCACCTCCTTGAGGATGCACAGAGGGAATTGTCTGACAGGGATCAATAAAGTATTACACTATTATTCACATTTGCCCGATTTGCACATTTTGTGTATTCATGACAAATTCAGCCTAGGAAGAAAAATGAACAGTTGAACAGAGTGAACCATGTCTGACTACATGGTTAGGTAGAAATATAACCTTGGATTACTTTTTGGATTACCTCTGCCCTACCCTGAAGGCATATTTGGCTGAAGAGCTGCCAGTGGATTGAAAAACAGGAGGGAAAAAGGATAGAAGAAGAAATAATGTTTTAGAAATAAACTCAGTAAAACACACTGATGGGTGAACACAAATACACAAATACACGAATACACACACACACACACACAAGCACACACACAAGCACACACACACATTATTATGAACACATTGTTTACTATCAGCAGCTGCATCCTGTGTGGCACAGAACATGTGACCCCTACTGTATATTTGTTCTCACACACACAGATACAGCGCACACTTACACTCTTTACCCCTCTGAAAAGTCCTGACAATATGTACAGATTACAGGTAGTGTAGCGAACACATAATCAGAAACTAAGACATTGGTTTAATCATCTCCTGTATTATTAAAAACACATAAATCCATACTAAAGTGTGAGTTAGCAATCACGATTTGACTTGATGATCCCCTCAAACTCTCAATTCTGTAATCACAACACCGGAGGGGGAAATTGTAGAATCCCTGTGGAATTGCCAGTATTGTTTGGAAGTCATAATCCATATATGGTGCTGTCTGACATTTGTTATTGTGTGCAAACTTATTTTACAGTTGGTTAAATAGCAGGGCTGCTGTCGTTTGTGTGTCTACAATGATAAAGTGAGTGTAAACCGGCAGACAGCAAGCTCCTTACGGTAAAGGAACCACAGACAGGTGCTAGAACCAGCAATCAACTTCTGTCATAACAATAACAGCTGTATATAGGGAACACATATGCATGAGCACATGCACACGCACAAACACACACAACACATATTAGCAGCCATACACAAGCAGACGCTCTTGTTGGGGCAATTGCACACGCACAAACACACGCAGCTTCTATGACCCTATAAGACATGATAAGGTTTGTCATAACAATAACGAGTGAATTCACACAAACCAAACACACACACACACACACACACACACACACGCACTTCATAACCCTTGATACTGAGATTAGACTGTTGATTTTTTAATTGGTTTAGCAGCATGTGGATGTTTGATCCGGGGTATTATTGCCTACTGTGTTTTCTTCCTTGAGTGATCTGATTAGAAAAATCCCCCTTCTCAACATGCTCTTTGATAGATAGCACTGTTTGATTTAGTCACACACAACATGAGGTACACACACACACACACACACACACACAATAATCCCCTCCCTCTGATTGGCTACTGTCAGAGCCCTGTCTCCAAAGCAACTTTGGAATGCCGGGTTGTGGCTCCGCCCCATTCAGGAAGGAGCCTCGTGTTTAGCATGTAAACAAACCCGGCATGTGCGGCACTGTGTGTTCTGTCAGCTCTGTCTTCTCTGATAAACACAGTTTGATGCTGGGTGCAGACTGAGACTGACCTCTGGGATTAGGTGTTATTCTGATGGCATTAAGGGCAGTTCTCCAGAGAATGCCCTCCAATAACATGATTATATACAGTATGATATGGAATCAGTCACATCCAGGGTAAAACTCTAGCGTTACTCTCTGTTACTGGAGATCTTCAGACAGATTCAGACAGAAAGGGAGAGAAAACGAGAGAGGGGGAACGCTGAGGCAAACAGACCTTGGAAAAGAGGGAGTGAGAATGCGGGAAACAGAGAAAACGAAAATGAAAGAAAATGGTGTATATGTTATGTATCAGTTCCAGAGGCCGACCGTAGGACGTCAATATGAGAAATCTGGCGAGCACAAACACAAACACTCACACACGCATGCGCATACACACACACTGTATCACAACAGCAGTGTCAGTGACCTGTCCTTCAGTGTCACACTTTACCAGACTCTTGTCATTTCCTGAATGTCCAGCCCTTAGTGCTGTGTGTGTTTACTTCTGGAGGCCAAATAGAGCAACATGTCCCTTTCTCTGCAGGCCTAAATCAAAAGGCAACTAAAGTTCAGAAAATGAATCACTCTGAGTGGTAAGCACAGATAATGTCACGACAGCATGGTCTCTGTGGTTTGATCACGAGGTCCTCCTCTTTAACTAAAACAGAAGGGCAAGAAGAATAACAAGGTTATTAAAGAACATTACAGACGCTAAACACATTCATAACAGTGATCAAAATACCCACACACTGGGGACACCTATCCTATTGAGCAAGACCTCAAAAGAACCAATCAGATCGCTGTTACCAACAGCAACAGCCCATGTTTATGCCTGCCTCTAGCTAATCCTGGCCTCTGATTGGCTAGAGCCCTGGACTCAGAGAACAGCCCCTCCCTCTATCCCTGCAGATTAAGTAACACCGGCAAAACAAAAAGAGCTTATTTTTGTTTTTCATTAATGACAGTGCACCCGCATAAACACTGGGCTTGTTTTGCTATGGAGATATTGATTTGTGAATAGTCAAGGCATAGAAGGGAACGGAGAGACAGGGAGAGATGGGAGAGATGGGAGTGGGAGAGGAGGCGGGATAAAATGAACTACTGTTGCCATGCATGCCTCAGTGTGTTACTGGGGTAAGTATGGTGTGTTGCTATGAAAAAAAAAGACGTGCAAGCAAGAGGGGCAATTGCATCAGTCCCTTGAAAAGTCCTTGAAAAACATGTCTCTCTCTCCTTTTGCACTCTTGCAAAATTCTAATTGCGTTCTCAAATCACCCTCTGGGAGAAATATCAAAACGAAATGCTGCACATCGTGCTTCACACAGCTTCACTCCATTGTTCTATCACGCATGAAGGGAAATGTAAAACTCCAACTTAAACTCAGTATTTGCTTTTGTTCATGACACAGTCTCATTGTTATTGTAAAAATATTCCTGCATGGTCTATGTTTCTCATCTTAACTGAATCTCATTGTTCTCCGGCGCTGCAATGGGGAAGTGTGTGAAAATGCACCCAGCTGCTGTTTGTTTTGTTCTGCTGTAACTGAGTGTGTTCAGGGGGCTGTTGTTAGAGTAGATACAACATTAGATAAGAGATATGTTGTCAAGAGCATGGTCAGTCCGTCCAGAGCTGACGTTATTACGCAATACCTTAATGGTTCAAGGAGCATGTTTTCAGCTCCTGCAGAAAACATTTACACCCCATGTGCACAACGGAGACCTGAAAACATGTTGTGGACAT
The DNA here is from genome assembly GCA_034670405.1 of Hoplostethus atlanticus. NCBI lineage: Eukaryota > Metazoa > Chordata > Actinopteri > Trachichthyiformes > Trachichthyidae > Hoplostethus > Hoplostethus atlanticus. The sequence continues at coordinate 12,499,647 of JAXDDX010000002.1, read as the reverse complement.
ACTCTTTAACCTTTTCACCAAGGTTAAAACACCCTTCCCTGATCTTTCATGTATCTCTGCATGGAGTGTGTGTTTATGTGCGCACAATTTGACAATATTCATACTCATACAACTACACACACACACACTCTTTCGAAGAAAGATAAGTTGTTTGTGCCTGAACAGGAGGTGTGTATGATGTGCGAGCCACTGCATCATCATTCCCCTAATAGCCCTGACCTTTGAGAGGCCCTGTAATCGAGTGACGGTAGACGACAAGCAAACAAGGCCTTGGTCAGGGATCCTTTCCTACCCTCTCCTCTCCTAGTCTACCTCTATCTCTCTATCTCTCGTGTCTCTCTCGTCTCTTCTTCGTTCCTCTCCACTCTACTCATTTCTTCTTCTTCTCTTTTGCTTTCTCTCTGTTGAGGCAGGCCCCTGTCTGCACAACCTCTCTCAAGGTTTCTAATCAGCATGTGTGCTGAGAGTAGAGAGGCAGAGTCTGATATGCTGTTTACTGTGTGCTGCTTACCATGCCAAATGTGCTGGCCTCTCTCTCTCACTCTCTCTCTCTCTCTCTCTCTCTCTCTCTCTCAGAAAACATGCTGGGCTGCCTCGTCAACTTTCACCTTACTACACCACAGCATCATGAACATCATAAAAGTGAGGCCAAAGAGCCCTTACCTAATGGTATTACCATCTTGTTTCATGCTATGACATAATCCTGTTGTAACTAAACCTATTAAAGCTAAGAGAAACTTTTTGCTTAGTGTGCAGTCTCTCTCTCTCTCTCTCTCTCTCTCTCTCTCACTCTCGCTCTCACTCTCGCTCTCTCCTTGTGTGATACTCTAAAAATGTTTTGTTTAGCCTGACATAGTCTTTCCCATCAGCACTATGGAATTTGGAATTTGCACCATACATGCCATGCATCTCCCTCTCTCTTCTCCCCCGTTCTATCTCCCTGTGAATCCACCCAATCACCCTGCCTGCTGTCAGTGTCTGAATGCCCAGACAGAGTGGAGAGTCTGTCATCAAATGAATATACAGATGAGCAAAGAGCTTGCAATTGCCTGGTAGCTGTGTGTGTGTGTGTGTGTGTGTGTGTGTGTGTGTGTGTGTGTGTGTGTGTGTCTGGGCAGCAGCAGTCCCTCACATCTCCTCCAGTTTGTGCTTCTATGGCCATGCCTTCCGGCCCGCTGGTCTACTTGGGGCTTGTGCGGGGTATGAGAGGGGATTCCTGGGATGGCTTCGAGTACATGTGCTTCTGGAAAGATAAACTCAGCTATGTCAGCTATGTGTCAGCCCCTCCGAGGTTAGAGGCTGCACCCCATATTTGGAAAATCACTTAGCATCGCCCCACCTCAGGCAGATGGGCATCCACAGTAAACTAGCAAATATGAACAGAATGCAGAGAGACATTTATCAGACATTTATGAATACGTTCCATCGTGCTTACTGCACGCGGCATCGACCACATTTCCATTCATACATTCTTTAAATGCCGCAACTTTTGAGTACCAACATGGCCTCCTTATAATAACGTTGGCCTTGTTTTGACATGTTTGTCTCTGCTCTGTCTCTCCTTCTTTTTCTGCCCTCTTCTTCTCTCTGCTGCTCCCTCCACCACTCCTATGCCAAGAAGTGCTCCCATGCCAGGGGGTTGGCTGAGGCTCTGACCACTTTAAGCTATTTCAGTTGCCCTGAAATAGTCCTTGTCTTCACACTTATCTCATTGCAGCTTATGTAAGGAGGCAAGCCTGCAAGCCCCAGCCTCATTTAATCAGCACCAGCAGAATGCATCATAACACTCCTAGTGGACCTGGGTCACATTCTTTACTTGGTTCAGAGGGTCCCAAAGAGTTAAAGGTAAAAGTGTAAAAGTACCATGAAGGAGGATCAAATTAGAAACCTGACACTAACTAAGTGGTCTAAGTTTAGTTGGCTTGGAGGTTATCAGCAGTCAGAGCCTCGCAGAAAAAAGGGTAATGAGGGCACAAGCGTAATCTTGCTTATGCTAAAAATAAAGATATTGCACTCAGAAATCACACATTTAATCCAGCTGATCCATTCAACTGCTATTGAACAAAAACCCTGATGCAATCCCAAGGCAACGTTTACAGACATATGAAGACCAATTTGAAAACAAACATCCCATTGACTGTATGCTGCACAAATAGTGGAGAGAATCCAAATATGAAGACGTTCCTTCTTCCAAACTGCCAAGCTCCTTTTTTACCACCCTGTCCCATCGGTTCTGAGTACCAGCAGTCTCTCACATTAAAAGCAGTTAACTGTGTGCCATGACCTCATCTGCAACGACCTGCAGAGAGTATGTCATTCTACCCCCAAGGGGACACGGTGAATCTCTAACTGTAGGTCAGGTGTTTGTGTGTGTGTGTGTGTGTGTGTGTGTTACCTGGCCACCCTCCCCTTGGCTCACACACAGCTGTTTTACTGAGCCTGATTATAGGCTATCCGTAGAGAGACAACCACGACCGTTACTTCTGCACTGAGAGTTTAGGATCAGGTGATCTCATACGCTGCGGTCATCCCAGGTGCCCAGGTGTGTGTTTGTGTGTGTGTGTGTGTTCCTCAACAACAATTACAGCTACCTCGGCCTAACCGCAACCACAAAACTCAGAAACCACCCGTGTCAGGTCTTACTGACAGATCGATGTGGACTCCTCACAAACAGCAACCTCAGTGTATATATATTGTTGTACTGGAATCACCTTGGCCACCACACACATGACAAAATTCCCCTCACCATAAATCCAACACCTTTCAAAAGTTGCTTACTCTGCTGGCTCACCAGCTGGCATTTGAGGGGTGAGCTCACAGCAGCACGAAGAAGCGAGGTCCAGCTCATCTCTCCAGTGAGTGACACATACTTAGATTAGAGATACCCAACACCGGCCATCCATCTATCCATCGCTCCCTACAGCCTGCCTGAGCCAGCTGGACCGTGAGCTCATGGTACCAATCTGGCTCTGAGAGAGAGGGAAAGGGGGCGGGGCTGCCTGCTAGCTTACTGTGTCATCTCATCTTGCTGTGGTTACTGTAAGTGAGGGGAATGGGAAGGAAGCACCACAGCTCCCTGTGATAGTAATGGCTCTGGGAAGAGCAGCGTATTGGCCTACCAGAGTCCCCGGTAAGCATTTAGCATTTACAGTTGAACCATGAGTCTGGGAACCATTGGGGATCCCTAACAGGCAGAACGGAAGAACATAACACTTTGCCAACGGAAATGGAGGCACAATTGTAATAGGCAAACATTAGATTGTTTTAAAACTAAGTAATGATTATAACAAGAATTTAGAGCAATCTGTGTTAATATCAATGCCAAAGTACAGTTTTCATCGCCAAAAACAAACATCAAAAACATTAAAGTTATGCATTTTTCTCCTCCCTCTCAACATTGTATAGCCGAGGAATACAGCTAAACATTTCATTAATATCACAAAGTTCATCTCTGTGTGAGAGCAGCAGATCCTAGGTGTCTGCTTGTCCAACCTATGACACAATCCATTTTTGCATACTGGCTCAAAACCAAGTTAGATTGATAACATGAGACTGCAGGATCTTGCTACAGATCTTGTCTATTGTTTATTACATGTATGTGCATCTCAGGGGGGAGGGAGTTTCCAGTTGCTTGCTTTTAACAAGAAATAGAGGAGTATGTGGAAATAGGCTGCTATAGGAAATGGATAAGAGAAAGTAAGTAAATGTGTATACTGTGTGCACGCTAGCATCAGATTACTTAGGGATAAATGCAACTCTTTGTTAGTAATGTTTCGCTGTGTGTCACATACAGGAGGATGTGACCGTAGCCCCCCCACAGGAAGAAAACAACAAGGTCTGGACAACAGTGGAGTAGGCCAAAGTCTGATGTTTACTATCTTTCTGTCGAGAAAACAAAAGTTTCTCTGTCAGAGCACACATCTGTTGGGTCTCTCCCTCACACACTCTCTCTCCTTTCCAAGATTAGTGTTTTCTCTCTGTTTGTCTCTGTCTATCGTTGTTCTGGATCTCTGGCTCGGAGCTCATGCAGACAGTCACTCTGTCTGGACTGTTGCTCCAGGCTTTGGTGTAAAGCAGCAGACAACACAAGGAGAAGACATTTGCTAATGACAAACAAACCCAACAGCAGCACTGAGCCCTTTCCAGCTGTAGCCTTAGTGGTTTTGTTCTCTGTTGGCCCATACACCTGTAGCTGAAAGGAACACTAAAAACAACAGACATTGTTTTTCAGTTTTGCAGAGGGTTTATGTGGATTGCTGCTATGGCAAATTAGGATTGAGATGATATGTGTATATATAAATCATTTTTTTCATTATCACAGTTTAACCTTGAGTTCGAGAGACGTGGGTTTAGACAGCACAGAGGAGAATCTGATATATCAGATTTTATACAAGTAGGTCAAGGATTTAACCAACAATAACCCTACTTCTTAATTGTTACTACCTTACAATTAGCCATGGCTATTCTGTTTACCTAAAGCACATAAAACCTTCAACATTTATACTGTCGACATAATGTGTTTTTATCTTATCTGGGGCATGACTGAAATGGGTTTTTTTACGAAATGGGTCAAGATTGAACACGACTGCCACTGCTATTGTTGCTGGTAGGATTTTACATGGTAGAAAGGAGAAGCTAATGCTGCCTGACAGGAAGTTGACCTGCAGAGACAAATAGCACAGTCACATTGCGCTTGCTATAGGAAATATATGCTATAAAAAGTCTCTTTTTACGGTCCTTAAAATCGTTTATATACAGTATGCCTTATGGGGTAGTTGGGACTTTTACAAATATTTTTACAAGATATTGCATATTCACTTTCACTACACCCAGAGACTAGCAGACTATATTTTACTGGACCCAACCATCAAGAAAAGTCATGTTGTTTCTCATATCACTTTCTCACATGGACTGCTAAATGCTCTATCCATAAGTTTGACAGTGCTTTGAAAAAATGAAAAGTTTTTTTAGCATTTCAGGGAACTTTGAGAGTCTACCATATGCCTTCCAGTGCAATTTTTGAAGGAAAGTCCCTTTATGAAAAGACTTACATCTTTACACTCCATGTTTCAATAAATCTATGAGAGTAAAGTTTCCTCTGTTCTCAGAAAACTGAGAGAGAAAGGGACTTTGTGTGTGTGTGTGTGTGTGTGTGTGCGTGTGTACATGCACGTGTGTGAATGAGTGCACATACACGTGCATATGCCTGTGTAGGCCTGTGTACACTTGTTAATGTGTGTAGGTGCGTGCATGCATGTGAGTTGAGCGTGTGCATGACCAGTGGTTATATGAAGACTACGGTTTTGCAGAGAAAAGTGAGGTGAGTTCCTCTGAAGTCTCCTGTCTTTGATGTGGGCCCCTCTTTACCATCAGTTTCAGCTCACACTCAACCACAACACACACTTCCTTTCCTTGCTGCTCACTATCCTGCTGACCCCAATTCTGCTATAACGCAACTCAGGTTCGAGTAAAGCATACAAAAAGCAAAAAGCATACATGCGTCATTTTTCATTTATTTTTCCAACGAGTGTCTTTTGTATGTGCAATTTGGAAGCTACTGCAGGATTTATTAAACTGGACTTTCAATACCTGCAAATCAAGTATACAATATAGTTTCCCAACAATGCATCTCTGATAGGTAAAGTTTAAACTCAGCACTCTAGAGCAGAGCGAAATTGTGTTATTATTTCCTAACAGAATACAGCCTCCCATTTCCACTTGGATGCACAAAACTACAGCTAACCACACTCCCCACTGACACACAGATCTCTCTAGCCCCAGCTGCCAGTGCAGAAGCCATGCACTGAAAACAAAAGAGGCCCCACAGCCTCCCAGCTCCCTAGCCCCAACCTCGGCCCTGTTCCTGGCTCTAGTGATTGTGCAAGCTGTCGCGTAAGGCAGCTGGTGTATGGGCGGTAAAAGGTCAATGCCTGGAAAGAGCACTCTTCACAAGCGTCATTATGTTGCAACTGTCTCAACTCTCTTTCTCTCCCTTTGATCTCTCTCTTATGCTGACCCAGTCATTTCATCTCACTTTCTGTTCTCCACATTTCACTTTTTCTTAGTAGAGTGGGCATGCAAGCCTCATTGCAGCGTGGATGCAGTGTGGCTGCAGCATGGCTGCAGCGTGGATGCACTGTGGCTGCAGCATGGATGCAGCGTGGATGCAGTGTGGCTGCAGCGTGGATGCAGTGTGGCTGCAGCATGGATGCAGTGTGGCTGACGTCTTTGTGCAACATTTCCTGGTTCTGCTATCACTGTCCAATCTGCAGTAACTGCCTTCAGTCAGCTGCATTTTAGCTAATTTTAGGTTCAGTGAGTGCCAATGGCCAACTGTGAAACTAAATCAATCTATCAGTAATGCATAGGAGAAATAACATTTCTGACAATAGAGAATGAGTTTGATTTCATATATTTATTCACAAAACATTAAAATTGTGTACAGACAAAATCGATATTGCATTGTTTTCTCTGCATATCTGAAAGTAAAATCATAGTCCATTAAAATGCGCTACTCATGTCCGTTCACAGGTACAGAAACAGATCAATTTAGGATTTGCAAGAAAATGTCTCTGGTTATTCCAAGTACTTCCTGGTAGCTGCACCGGACATTTTTCAAAGAAAAGTAAAGTCCATTTTTTCATCTTCAGATACACTCTTGAGGTCCAACATCTTTCTTCTTTCTTTCTGGTGAACTCCAATCCAGTCTCCACACTTTCATAAGTCCATTTCTTGCCCAGTCTCTCTCTTCTGCTCTCACCACTCCATTCTTACTTGCCCCTATTGCCCTTTGGTTTAGGGCAGTTATTGGGTCACCACTCTTCCAACTTTTCCTGTATGCTACACAGTGCAGTCCAACTCAACTCCTTATCAACATCCATCAGGCCTTCAGTCCTGAAAGTGGCCCGGTCCACATACAGGTGAGTCAGTCCACACTTGACTTCTGAACTTTAACCCCTCCTCAGGGTAATCCGGAACCAACGTGCTGACCCAGAATGCACTGGGAGCGGGGAGGGGAGGTGAGGCTACAGCCACAGCCTCCTAATCCAAGCAAGGGAGGCACAAGGCTTGAAACCCCCCAATTGAGGCTCCGCTCCTTTACTTTACTTTCTCTTCACATCTTCATCATCATCACATGAAGTATCACAAGGGGGGCTATCACTTCAGCGCTCTGGGAGAGTGATGGTGGGAACCCAGTCGTACACACTGCGGCTCTCTTCACAGAACAGACTCAGCTTGTCCAGGGAAGGGTCCTTCCACGGGTCTGCACTGGGGCTCTGCAATAACAAGAGAGTCAAACCATTAGTGACACTTGCATCAGCAGGCAGGCAGGCAGGTATGCAGTGTGTGCAGAAAAGACAGACAGGGGGGGGGGGGTGAGCATGCAGGAAATCACGAACTGCCTACATGGTGACTCGTGACTGTGCGTGAGGCTCGGCTCCCTGAAACGTACCGTGACAAGAATGCAGTGCGCGTCCTTGGGCTCGCCGGTTGCGTCCGTGCCCACGAGATCAGCCAGGCGCTCGATGTCGTTAACGCGCACCACGTTGATGTCGTTATCGAAGCAGAAAGCCTGGATGAGGGTGAAGTGGATCTGAAGGGCAATGTCGCACTCGTACTCCTCATCTGTGCCCAGGACGCAGAATGCCACGCTGTCTGGGTCACTGGAATGACAGACAAGAGAAAGGGTCAGAGACTGTTCTCTTCCTGCGTCTAAATATCTTTAAATGCCGGTGTAAAACAGATTCAATCATTTCACGAATTGCAATACTCACACATTCATAACTTTAGCCGACTCGTAAACTCCAACTGTCAGGTAGTCCTGCTTCTTCGCAGCGACCAGCAGCTCTTCCAGGGCTGTGCCCGCACTTTGCACCCTGATAGAGGAAGAAAATACACATCAGGAGGCTGGATACACACTTTGAAATCGCACGAATAATACAGCATTAAACCAAGAGGTGGAGCGATGTCGCGTCCGTGTCTAAGATATTTACCTATCGGCGTTGTCCATTGTGTTCTCTTGTCCGCGGATCTCCTCCAGTGTCATGTTTGTAATCCAAGTGCGATCGGGTTTTGCAGAGAGTGGAAACGGGTTGCGCTGTTCTCTGTGTAGTCTCTTTCGGGTTATTCTGAGCTCGGAACAGGCTGTGGGTGGTTTTATAGCAGGGTAGCGTAGTTTCTCGGCAAGGGGCGGTGTTTTCCGCTCCTACCGCCTACGATTGGCTCAGAGTAGCCGGGCTCAGGAAAGCAAAAGTCCCCGGGCAGTTACCGTGCGCTTGTTGATAACCCCACGTGGGACAGGATTACAACTTTTCAAGAAATCCCCCCCCCTCTCTCCCCCCTTTCTCCTTCCTTGCCCTGTTGTCAACATCCAACATCATCACAATGTACAAAAACTAAAAGTCCGGTTTACTATGGATTTATACAGGTTGCATTTCACGTTTTGAACATGTGTTCATTTAAGAAAACATAAATAAAATAAATAATTTAAACTGATTTTGGTCTATATTGATTGCCTTATCCGAGTTATATGAGTTATATAATTGTTATGAGGTACACACTGTAAGGCATGTGGTGTTTTCCCTATTATAAAACAAGGAAGGCAGAGCATTTTAGTCCCAAGACAAATATCTCTGATCACATGCCCACTGGGGACAATATAATAGAATGAGGTCGGCTATCTAGATCAGGGGTTCCCAGACTTTTTTTTACGTCAAGCACCCCCGACGGACCACAATTTGATAAAACATCTTAGTAAAATAATTATGACATTAAACTATTTCTGATTTTGCTGGCGATCCCCTGGAACCCTATCAAGGATCGCTGGACTTCCCCGGACTCCACTTTGGGAATCACTGATAACTTTCCCTGGATCCCCTCTTGATATACGTTTGCATCATCATCATTCTTAACAGTAAACAGGCGTGTTGTGGGTGCACCAGATCTCCCTAACAGCCTGTTATTTAGCGGGCTGTGTTTACAGGCTACCCGGAGTTACAGAGTCCCCGTTAGTTGTCCTAAACAAGCATGCTCTGACCTGAATAGGGAAAGGTTTCTTCGGGGTGAAATGTTTTGAGTGGCCAGAACAGCCTGTGACCGGCACACGCCAGTGTTGTGTTTGTCCATTGAAAAGGAAGCCTTGTGCATAATAGCCAGTCTTCCTTGACGCGTGTCACTGCCGACACAACCGTGAACAATACACTGGTCCTCCAGCTGCCCCCTCATGACGGAGGCGGATGGAGGAGAGGGGATGCGCGCGCGCCACACTTCTTGCTATTCATGGGCCTCCAAACAGATGCGCCCCCCCGCCCCGCCCCCCTCCCCCAGAAAAGCGCCACGCGCTGGGGCCAGTGGTCCTGTCGGCCAATTTAAACTAATCTAAATCTTATCAGTAGGATTGCGTGTTTTTACATTCAACACAGGTGCCTAGGGCTGTGCGATTTTGGACCGATTGATTGGTCTTGAATGAGCCAATCTGCTTGCTACTTAGAGAAAAAGATCTAGGTTAGGCTATTCCTGGAGTTGGAGTTGGAAAATAAATGGCATTACATAAAAGAACAGCAATTCTATATTGAAGCATCAACTCTGAGAGTGCAAAAGACATGCCAGCGTTGATATAAGTCCAATTAACATTTATTAACACTGGAAAATCTGCTATGACTAGGAAAATTAGTACAGAGACATAGTGTAGTAATAAGGAGATAAAATACCTTAAAATAGGATAGCAGCCTTAAAGATAAGTCTATCCTTCCTATAGGGATATTCTATTAAAGTTATAGTGATTTATAGTGAGTTTAGTAGGGTTTCATGTTGAATGATGTGTTGGTGGAGTCAAATGGCGCCTATTTATGAACCACTTAGACATTTATTCGTGTGCAAGTGGATTTGCTTGTTTTGTTTGACTACTAATAGCCCATGTACACCATTTGATGAGCTGCGTTGACCACAGTGTTGACTGATGCCTGCCGTTTTACCATGGTGCTGTACATAGAGAAAAGAGACTCTTTTTGGGCTAACATTGCCACCTGGTGGTGATGCAGAGCGTGACCTTTCCCCTGTATAACTAGTCTCAACATGTTGAATAAGCTTGTGACTCATGATGCCACCCCATACTTATGAGTCATCAGCCCAAATGGATCATTATGCTGTTATTCCCTAAAGCTGAGGATACTTCTAAATGCGGACAAAGCATTATCTGGCTGGGATGGTTGAATATTAACCAGGAATGTGGTCAGATCAATACAAAAAGCAGGTATTTATGGGTGATAAGATACCAGGAAGGGTAAATTAGGTCCTAAAAACCCAAGTCCTTGAAAATAAATTGAAAATCACCTTATTGTTTAAGGGGACATCTTTGGGGTCAAACAGTGTTATTTAATACAGGCTCTTGTGGCCTCAAGCCTGATAGTAGATGACTAAAATATGGTTGAGTTTAGGCACATCAAGTTCAGTTCTGGCAATGGTAAGAGTATTGAGGGCCAAAAGCAGCCCAACTGTAACCAGACACATGTAACATTTGTGCAGCATTTGGATTCTGGGGCCACACGTGGCCAGCCACATGTAACAGCGCACATGTAAAGTCATGCCTGAGACATGGTTTCATCGAGGTTGAGTTGTGGCTGTTCTGGCAGCCAGTTCATCATCATCATTTCACGGCGGCATGTGGGCTGAATGAAAGTAGTAGTGTGGGCCAGCACCGGGCCATCACTCAATTGCTATCTGGATGCCTTGAGTTGATCTCAATCAAACAATTGTATTTTATGGAGATAGTGGGGGCTCATCTCCCAAGAGGGGTGTTATGGTATAAATGCCCATCACACTGATATACTAGTAGTTCGACAAATAAGTCTATTGGCATTCGTGTCAGGAATAAGCTGTTATTAATGAATTATTTGTCATGTACCATAATGAATAAGCAGTGAAGCAAAGCGGATGGGAAATAACCCAGACTGGTTGGACTGGCTGGGGAAAACCAAGAAGAAACACCCCGCTCACCTCAGCAGCTCCTGTTGAGGTTCCCTTGAGCAAGGCCCAACTGCTCCATGCTGCTCCGTAACCAGCAGTAGAAGGCTGTGGTGTGAATGTGTGTAACTGTAAAGGGGAAGTTAGGTGTTACTGAAGAGTAAGGTTGAGTAAGCTCAGTCAACCTTCCCTGAATAAATAAAGGTTAAGAAAAATGAGGCACATAAAACAGCACATGAACAAACCTTTTACCTTAGGTTCAGAGTAAATACTGAAGTTGATACTGAACAAAGGTAAAATAATACCCACAATCAATCTGGCTCCCAGTATGTTTGATTTGTTTAAGGTTTCAACAAAATATGGGTCCCACATTGGGTTGAGACTTTGCACAATTTTATTGGGAGCAAGATTAAGTGTACAGTTTTCCCCCCCTTTATTCATGAATACACAAGAGAAAAGGTCATTTTGGTATATAAAAAGTTTATTAATATTATTATTATTGTATGTGTTCGGAGACATGTCTTATACATACATAAAGAGTTCAAATGTACAGAAGAACTACAATCATTTGCGCTTATTTACATTCCAATATTGGACTATGTCAAATATCAGTGCATTTTTTAACATGATGAACATTTAAAATCTGTCAATCATAAAAAGCAATGCCAATACCATTTAGATTCCATTTATCACTGATAGTAACATATAAAATACACAAAAAACATAAATGCCTCACTGACAAAACAGATCATTACATTTTTGAGTAGAATAATTTACTTCAATAGAGTTCACTGAGCAAATATATTAAAATCTCTCATTCGGAGAGGTATTTCATCCATGTTTTTGAGGGGTAAGAACTGTTTCAAAAAGTTGTAAAAGAACGGATAATGAGGGTAGATTTGGGTCGGTTAACAATGGCAAAGTCAATGTTTAAGGGTGTCATTTTATATTCTTCAGACATTTTTTTTTCTTGCGTTATTGTACAACATAAAAAGCAAAACATTCCAAAATTAAAAGGAGCATGAATACCCTTGTTACAAGGGAAGTACTAAGAAACTTTACAAGTCTTCTAAATGGCCAAATGTCCTGCAATGGCTAAAGCAGTACTGTGGTCAAATGACCACGATGATCAAGCATAATGAGAATAAAGCAGCCTATATTGTACTATGCTATGGATGTTGCTGGCAAACTATTAGACTACCTTTTTCAGAATTGTTCACTATGGGAGAGCAAAGTTATTCACCACCAAGCACCATTAACATGTAGACCTGTTATCCGATAGACAGTTAAACAAAGCTCTCCCTGGAATTTGGTGGTGGTGGGACACGATCAATGCTGTTAACGTCTCTTGAAGTAATCTACTATAAATTGAGTGATTGGTCATTTTCTCATGGGGGTGCCGCAAATCCACAAGGCAATGCAGCACCACCTTTTACAGTTTGGCGAGAATCCTCAGTGCCTATGTACTGTGTGGTCTCAACAAAAGTAAACATACTGTCCTTTATCGTAGCTCTGCAATGTCCTATTCTATATTGAGTAGGTAACAACAGTGCCTAAACATGGAAAACTCACACGTCCAATTTGATCACTGGAATAGGAAAATCAGAACAAAGTGCTCACAAGGGAACAGTAATGTGTCAGAAGGCAGTAACAGGGGAAAAGTTGGGACAGATAGACTGATCATATACTTTTACAATTATTTTCCCTTCCTCCTTTTATTGATTTCAGCTCTCTGCTGGCACCTGAAACCACTGGAAATATGGCTCCCTCTGCTGGTTATATCCATCCATGTCTCCTACATCTCATCTGAGCGGTGCTGCTGTAATATGACAGACGTCGGTTTCCGGTCAATCCAGTTCTCATTGGATCCTGGGCCCTCATAAGCCACAGCGGACGCCACTACAGTATCGATGGATCCCTCCTGCAAGCCCCCTCCTCCACCAGTCGGCCCCGGCTTCATCTCGGCAGCCTGAGCGGGACCAGGGAAGTCTGCTGAGGAGTTGCTGTTGACGCCCGTTTCCGAGTCAGGTTGCTCCACCCTCTGGTAGTCTGGTGTGTGGTTATTCTGACCGCCGGCGAAGATGGCTTTGACGTTCTCCACCTCAACTGAGGTGTCAACGTAGGATATGCCATCGGTGCTCACTTGCGGCACCGAGCGCAAGCCCCTGGAGATGACTGCAAGAATGAGGACAAATGTTCTCATGTAGTTACAGTTATACCAATTCTGAAACTACAAAATCATATCACTGAGGAAGAAATGTATATATCCTTATTCACACAATGAATGCAGTGAGTGTGAGTGTAGTAAAATGAAATAGAAGAAAAAGAAAGCATCCATAAAATGATGTGTATCAAAATAATCTAAGGCAAGGAAATCAAAAATCTAATAAAATAGAGAGAGAGAACTTACTGGAGGTGGGTGTGTAGAGCTCCTTTTGTCCTGCGCTGCTGCCAAACGGATTGACTGAAGGGAAAATGATGAGGCAGAAGGAGAGCAGGAACACCTGGAAGGCCAAAGGGAGGAGAGGGTGAGAAAAACTTGACACTCAATATGAGAGCACATGTGAGCGGGCAAGGTTGTCGGTGTGTTTCAGTGAGTAAGTGATCAAGGGAGAGCAAGTAGTTACTCGAGTGAAGAAGTTATATTCCCGGTTATTCCACTTACCATCACACAAGTGCTGGTTGTGCTAGTCTTCATAGTGGATAGTTTCATCATAGCCTGCAGTTTCCTCAGTTGCTCGATCAAGGAACTGCAAGAACCAAAAGGTGAGACATGTATTAATTTCTAGGCAGCATTCCTATATATTCATACAGAAGCAGTATCTTCGAGATTGGTCATCTTACATGTTCTGTTTCTGAAGCAGTTGGACTTTCTTCTGTAGGTCCATGTTGTGTGCTGTACAGATGGCAACCCTGTGATAGGTAGTGCATCATGTAAGTCCAAACGTATTTTTATCCAAACACACCATCAGCTCATTTGTCACATAAGAATTAAAAGGAGAAAAAATAAATCATCCCTAGTGTGGTTAGATGTTTGTATTTCTTCTTTTTTGTATTGGTCAGACTTATAAATAGTGGGGTGCAGAGAGTTATGTGGTGGATCTGACTGCCAGCTTCAGAACACAAGTAAAAGCTGCTATGTCTACGGAAAAAGACCTTTAGGTGCTTAATGGACACAATACATATCTCATTCAAACATACTTTGGCTTCTTTTTCTCACCTGTTTTCCAGTCCGTCAACGTACACCTTCTTCTTCTTGCGGCTTTCCTGAGCAGACTGCTTGTTGCGGATCTTCCTCCTCACCCTCTTCAAGGTCCTCTCCTCTGCCTGTGACACAGAATGAGCTTTCATGAGACTCTTGAGACTCATGACAAAGTGCATAAAACAGTCCTGAGCGTCTGTGTTTCAGAGCAGGGGGGCCCGGGCTGAAAATAATTTCACCTATCCACACAATTTGATGATTATCTTGTATTATACTTTTCATAACATGATAATTATACAAAAAATACTTTGAAAATTAATTTGGCTACTTCAGAAATGCTCATTATTACCTTTGTGAGAGGCATATGTTGGGGAATGGTTGCTCCCTCTTTTGCCAAAAGACGCTTCTCTTCCTCAGTGAGCACAATCTCCTTAAAGTGGAACTGGAAGGAGGAAGGAAAAATAATCTCTTATTTTAGTGGTAATTCAGTAGAATGCAATGTGGTGCCACTAGATGGTGCCAAAGTCACAGCATACATCATGTCATTTTGTTTTGTCCATGCAGTTCACTAATAAAAACTACAGACACACAAATTAGACATACCTAAAATATCGCCACCAAAATTCTTTGGTCTGATATTAATGTAGAAAAGTAAAAAAATAAAAACTGACCTGTTCTGCATTGTTGGGCTGTGTTGTTGAGTCCTCCCTTGTTGAGTCCTCTATGGCCAGAGTGCAGCTGAGCTCACTGGTAAAGTCTTCCTCCATTTCCTCACTCTCCAGGTCATCTGAAAGACAAGAAAACATGCATATTTTAAATAAACACTAATCTAAAATTGTTATCTGATAGGCAACTGAGGTTTTTTATAGATGCAATGTTTTGCCTAATTCAAGGACGGGAGGGGGTAAATGATAAACTATTCAAATTCAATTCAAATGCCGAGTCATCTTGAACTAGGCCCCCCACACATACCTAAATCAATGAAGACATCCATATCTGGCTTCTCTGCCCTCACACTGCACAGGGCATCCAGGTCCCCCCCTCTCTGCAGCAGAGAGTAGCTGTGGTCCGTCTGAACTGCAAGGGCCTCTGGGCTCTCTGTCTGCAGCTCTCCTGGGGCCATGGCAGGGTCTGAGTACACTGAGCTGGGCTGGGAGTGGCTGGGGCTGGGCATAAGGTCAGTATCACTGCCCTGGGGGCTGGGGCATCCCAGAAGGTTGTTTCCAACACCGCCACCAGCACTGCTGTCGTCAGAGATCCCACTGTCACTGCCCAGGGGAGAGTGGGAGGGGTAGATAGCAGCCATGTTGTCCTCTCCCTCTAGCAAACTGGACAGAAAGTCCTCAGTGTCCATACCTGCCAGCATCTAAGAAAAGAAAGGGTTATAGTCATCCAAAACACTAAGTAGGCAAGCAGGCTTCTGGTCATTCCTAAATCTTGACTTCAGACTAAAGGAGATTGGGCCTTCACTGACAGGGTACATACTTTTTCAAGTTTAGCCTGGCAGAATCAATGTTGTCTTTTAAATCACTTCTTAAGACCCATTTCTACCAACATGCTGTAATGATGTTTCTCTTTCCACTTTTGTTCCACTATACTGGTTTGTTGGTATAACATTTCCCAACTTCCCCAACCCTTACCCTAATCTGGTTCCATATCCCACCCCAACTCCTACAAGATTCTGCAGCCCTTATTTTCTTGTGTAATATGGTTTCTATGTCTTTTCTGTGAAGGGAGGTTTTCAATATAGAGTAATTAATAAAAGGCAAAACTTCGGCATCAGAAAATCTTACATCTTGTTCAGAGAGCCAGTCTTCAATGAGCACTTTCCCATCAGGGAAGAAGGGCTCAGTAGTTCCATCATCTCCATCCTGGAACAGGAGCCCTAATAGGTCTGCTCCATCCATGACTGGAAGGTCCTCAGTCACCAACATCTGAGGAAACACAGGGTCATATAGGCCACAATGTGCGAGTTAGGTTTCCAATTATGATTACAACAGGTGTAGTAGTGCTTTGTAGGTGCAAGATTGGAGTGAGTGAAACTATATTGACTTTAAAATCTCCACTTGTTAGCACCAGTGCTGTGGTAGAAAAAAAAGAGAATCACTGAACAAAATATTGAATTCATGCGTTGACTTGGTATGTAAAGGTATGACACACCAACCTAGACCTGCTCATGTTTGTATGACTTCTACCATACTGCCTGGTGGATGACTGCACTGTATTTCCCTTATGCAGTGCTCTTACTGCATGGCCTAAAAAGCACATGCTGTGTGTCTACATACTGTGCATTGCAAAAAGCATTATGCACAAACAAACCAACACACACACAGACCTGACTCTTATATAGGTGCAAGCACCTGATAATAATATTAATAATAATAAAGAGCATTTATTCATCCCTGTATGGGGTAGTACCACAGGACAAGTGGGTATAGTGGTTAGGAGTCCTTCAAGCCCCCATATCAGCAAGCATCCACCCTACTGAGTCCCTGAGCAAGACAATGAATCCAGGGGTGCTGTTCTGTAGCTGACCCCAAGTAAAAACAACAGATGGGCATGGTTCAAGTTCACTCTATTTTTTTTGTAAGTAAAAATAAAATAAAAAGCTTACAGCTTACAGTTACAGGAAAATCTAAGGTAGGTGATATAAGTTATGCCATTAGTGGGCTATTAACGTCTACTAAACGGCCATGTAAACGGCCTGGTGTTGCATCATCGACACGCTTCCATCATGACCTCATCGTTTACTTGGACCCGCCCCCACATGTCACGAGAACTGACTGCAATGACAATAATACGTGTCAAAAAAAAATAAGATGCATGGCCATTATTACCAGGCAAACCATTTCTACTTTCTATTGCTTCAGAAAATAACGTTAATGTAAAAAGCAGAGTCGGGCGTATGTATTGTCTTGCAGAGAGAAGACGATGCGCATGACCTACTTACACAGCAGTAGGCATGTAACAATGGGATTGGTGAGAAACTGATTACGATAACAGAGGAAAATCGCATTTCTCAGTATGATCTTCCAACAATGAAGCAATGGGAGCAGAAGAGGACATAGCCAATATTAGCAAGTCAGCTAACGTTAGCTAGATAAACATGTTTTTATTACCGAGAGGGCGTGGTCGTCGGCGACAGAAAACAAAATAACAGAATAGACACGGCTAATGACTATATTAATCTGCTTACCTTTCTATGTCAAGAGATAAAATACCATTCGCGTGAGTGTATCCGGTCAGCTGTGGGGTTTTCTACTCAGCGTTTCTTCTAACGTTACCGTCTTCAGTCAAGCCTCTTCCTCATGAAATCACCTTCCAACAAGGCACATTTTGCGTCATGGCGTAAAGACAAATCTGCGTACGTAGCGTGCTATGACCTTTCTGGGAAATGTAGTGTAATAAGATCTTCCAACTGCTCCGGAGCTTCTAGGCTACACAATGTTCTGCACTTTGAGGACGGCAGCAATGCTAGCAGTACAGCAAAACTAGCTAACATTTGCTAAATACTGTGACACAATGCTGGGAGTTGTTGCTTGTAGTATATCACTGTGGTAGAACCTGCTCTTGTAAAAACAAAAATATTAAATGTTTAACTGTTTTTGAATAGACATCTCTCTCTTTCGCTCGGACAGATAGCCACCACACATACACTTACTTCAAATCATTTTATAAAAACGACTGATACGTTTCAATTTCATTGATTTCAATCAGTACATGAGTACGAGTATGGAATTAGATGATAACATAAACACAAATACATAGTCTAACAGGTCAATAACTCATAACAAAATACTCTGAGTCTGCTCTAAACGGAATTGCCACATCAGCAATTGCTAACTTTGGTGTCTGGTAGTGACAGCTTAATGTAATTTATTGGCTTTTTTAGACCAGGGGGAAAAAGATCCAAATCTGAGCATTGCTGACCCAAGATAGGGTCATCCGATCTAAAAGCAAAACTCTTGTAGAGCTACATCAGATAAGATGGTAAGATGTAAGATGTAATATCTCTGTGGTACAGGTACACCTACTCATATCATGATAAACATTTAGCATGACTAAGACCAGCCTGCATGATATCATAAAACAATAGAAAAGAAAACTAAGGCATCCAAGAAAAGTGCAATTTAACATTTAAGACAGATAGGGCAGGCCATGTCTTGACTTCATGTTCCATCACCTTGTTAGTTACCACCTCTGCATAATACTGGGACTGTCTAACTCGTTCTGCTTTTAAGAATGCTACACTGGAACTTCATAGAGGCATTCTTGGTGTTATAGCACAATTGAGCTTAAAACTCCTTAGGCTAGGTGTCTGGCCTGCATGATCCACAAACAAGGTTGTATATGTCATCTAATCATCAGGACAGCCCATGTGTTTACATATATAACTCAGTTTACATTTCATGACTTATCCAAATCTCATAAAAGGATTACAAATCCAAGTCCATGTCAAAATAAGAGACAATTATTAACTGCTGGCAGCAGTATTCTCACAGAGACTGATTTCATTTAGTAGAGGAAAAATACTAAAATAAGTAAATCCAGACTTCAGAAGAGGTGGTTGGCTTCACATACCATGATTTCAGCTTACTGCTGGACTAAAAAGCACTGTTTTATTTCCAATAATGAAATCTGGCTCAATCCATGCAGTCTCATCTTGGACTATAATGTCTATACATGTCTAGAGAGTCAGAGCTATTTGTCACAGAATCACACAGAGTTTGGATGTGTGCCGTAAACTACGGTACACCTTTAGACGTTCCTTTTTACTCATCACACTTGTCCCGACTACATGTGTGACCACAGGCATGCTCTCTACAGCCCGTCTCTTGTGAGCACGGTGCAGCAGGATCCTATAGACCCCTGTGATGGAGCTCCTGCAGTCTTTACCCTGGTTGTTGAGGATGTGTTCTGAGGTGATTCCTAGCATCTCCAGTGCTGCTTTTACCTCCACCTCATCCTCCTCCAGCTCAGACGGAGTGCTTTCTGCTAGGTAGGATGGGTCTAGTTTGAAGGGATCCATGGCCCGTGGGAAGTCTAGAGGGAGCAGCCACTCGCAGCCCATCATCTGCTCCACGCTGCAGCGGTCCAAGGGTTGGGACTGGAGGATCCCCCTGATCAGCCTCTGGCATGGCTCTGGCACCCAAGAGGGCAGAATGTAGGCCCCCTCCAGGATGCAGCGCTTCAGCTTGGCCACGGTGTCTGCCCTGAACGGCATGGTGCCAGTCACCATAAAGAACAGCATCACCCCCAGGGCCCAGATGTCCACAAAGACGCCCAGGTAGTGCTCGTCTCGGAAGAGCTCGGGCGCGGCGTAAGGCGGGGAGCCACAGAAAGTGTTCAGAGTCTCGTCGCGGCGGCTCAGTGTGCTGAAGCCAAAGTCACCCACCTTGACACAGGTGCTGCAGGTGTAGAAGACATTCTCTGCCTTCAGGTCACGGTGGATGATGTTGTTGTCATGCTGTGGAAGAGCAATGAGAAATATATTTATTTAACTGTTAGCTTTGACTCTCTCAGGTCAATTAACTGCATATAGATTATCCTAGAGGTCATTATATTAAAGGAACCATAAATATCAGTACGGCATGCCCCATTTAATACATACATACATACATACATACATACATCAAGTTAAAGATGGTACACTTTTACACTTAGTCATTGATATTTTGCTGTGAACTTAGTTATGATGACAAAGTCTAAGCTATCAGAAAAACCTGATTATTGTTATTAGAAGCAGTAGCTCTAATGATCAATACAATACCCGCCCTTAACATGTATTGCTGAGATACCCACTTAACCTCCTGTAAAACTGCTGAGTGCCCAACTCCATGAAAATGATATTGTACCTCTCCTCCTTTGTAGCACGTCTCTATCATTCATGATCCTTCTAGGGTCACAAGAATATTTTATTTCATCTATTATCGGGTATTGTGTTTGGGCTCTCGCACTCCCCACTATGGGTTGCTTGTGGGTTGCTGGTGATTTATGAATTTCAGCTTATTCTACTGTTGTAGTAAGTCACTTTTGAAAAGAGCATCAGCTGAAGGCCTAAAATGTAAATGTAAGTATTGAGCATGTCATAGGTGTGACTATGTATGTAGCCCTCCCACGTTTGGTGTAATAAGAATATGTTCCAAGCACACAAGTTGGTTAAAAGGAATGGAGAGATTAAAGTATACTGACAGAAAGCGGCATGTTAGATGAATTAGATTAGATGATTGGATGAAACTTTAATGATCCCTGTGGTGAAATTGGGCCATACGAGCAGCAGAGAGTAGGATATATAGTTAAGGATAGAATACATTCTGTATAATAGCAGAGGCTATAGAGTGTAGTCCTAATGGTCAGCATCACAATATTATACTTAAAATAGTTACTTTTAGATTAGATTCAGATTTTGTTTTATATTATTTTGGTTTTATCATCCAAATATGAAATGATATGTGGTGCAGGAGCTGACCATGTGCTTAACAGCAGAGAGGATCTGAGAGAAGACAATCTTGCTGTCAATGTCGGAGAGTTTCCCCTCCGTAGTAATCTTGGTGTAGAGCTCCCCTCCTCCTGCATACTCCATGACCAGGTGTAACCGTGACAACGTCTCCACCACCTGAAGAGCAAGGAGGAAGAGAACATTAATGACCAGAACATCTGAGTGCATTATTACGAAAGCAGGACCGGATGTTGTGATCGTTAACACCTTGGGATTAGATAAAGGTCATCAATACATCAGCATGAGTGTGTGTAGTGTCAAACCTCATAGAGCCGTATGACGTTGGGATGGTGCAACTTCTCCATGCTGGAGATCTCTCTGGACAGCAGTCTCTGGGTCTTCTGATCCAGCTTGGTCTTGTCCAGGATCTTTATGGCCACTTTGTCTGATGACGGTTACAGGAGAAGGTTGTCACGGCCGCTCAGCCTTTACCCTCACTTTCCCCTGAGTTCTAGTCTTCGTCTTGTTGCTGTCTCTCTGTGTCGTGTGTGTCTGTCTCTCTCTCCCTGCAGGTTGGTGGGCGTGTCCCTGAGGGCGCCTGTCTGCACAGCTGATACCAATCCCACATCTTCCCCTGTGTATATTAGCTCTGCCCTCATATGTGCTCACAGTACTCGATCACTACAAAGGTCAACAATCAGGGACACACAAAACCTAAAATTATGGACAGGTTTCTGCAGAACAATCAGTTGTGTGGTCCACTCAAAAGACCAGCTTTAAGTAGCTAGGGAATATGAAACGTGGGTGGATTTGAATTAATTCAGTATTTCAAAATAATTCCTTTGTCTGGTTCTAGCTAGCAAACACAAATTGCCCCTGAGGAGATAAGGCCTGATGATACAGTTTGGATAATTTGACTGAGGATTAGCTGTCCGATCAGAAAGCAATGTTCTTGATTATGTTCTCACGGGACGAATCCTCAGTATTATTCCTATTTCAACAGGAACATTACTTTCTTCTGTCGAGGAACATTGCTTTCTTCTGTCAAACTGCAATGACTTTAAGGCTGAGCAGAAAACACAGAGGATAAATGAAGAGAAGATTGAACACGAAAGGAACACACTGTGCCTGGTTAGCTACGTTGTCCGGGAATCAAAGTAAACTCATCATCTCTAAAAAGGCTGTGGGAGCAAAATGAGCGGAAGATTGCAAGCTGCACGTAAATTTAGAGGCAATAAAGATCAAAATACTTTACAAATATCGAATTCGAACAACTGATATCATGACTGTATTCTTTTAAATGATTGATACAGAGAAATAAAAAAGACCCGCGGTAACTGAATACAGAAAAGTTCTGAAGTGGTAAAATGGTGTTGAGATATCTAATTGTGCTTCAGCATGCATTATTCAGGCTGGTATTAGGCTCCCTTTCAGCTATGCTGCAGCTTTCAGTAGGAGCATTCAAAATGCATCAGAGCTCATATTGTTTTTGGAAGACCAAGCGATACCATCCACATGCACACGCGTAGACACTTGCTGTAGGTGCACACACACACACACGTGACCACACGTAGAGCAGACACACACTCTCTCTCTTTAGCCTTTGATGAGGCATGCAGCAAATTTAGCCGTCGCTAGGGAAACCGGAGATCTCTAATCAATCCATCTGTTCCACGGTAGCAGACAGTCTGTCTCGCTGTGGCTGAATCAGCCTCCTGGCCAGGCCCACGCTGCTTGTTAGTGAATTAATACAAAAGGACGCACTTGTTAGCACTTACATCTAAGAAACAGCCAGAGCAGAAACAGAATGGGGCCGTACCTAGGATTTTATCTTTCAAGTGAGATGTAGAGGGAAGGGTGGGAGGGAAGACTCTAGAGTGTCTTTATACTCATTATTACTGTACATCCCATTATATTTAAAAACATTACCATATAATTTGCTATCATGCAGGTATCTCAGGTATATTTGCATTTCATTGATGTCATGTAGTTTCCTACCTTTGGTGAGAGCGTGAATTCCCAGCTTGACATGGGAGAAGTTTCCACAGCCGATCTCCCCTCGGATTTTGTAGAAGCCAATTCTTCTGCCCACAGTTAGCTCACGGACCACCCTGTCAACAGATTACATATAACAATATGTAATGATAAACATTATTTTTGCTCAATTTGCCACCATAGCAAGAGTCACATCACCTGAGAAAGTTGGTGTACTTTTCTACACTAATATTACTTTTAGGATGATGATCATTTTAATTGCAAGATAGCAAGAAGACAGCATGCAACAAAATGCCAAAATGATTTATGGTCAGTAATGGTAAATGAAAAGGTCACTTATGTTTGATCTCAGTGAATGTAAGCTAACTCTTAACCCCTACCTTTCATCCTGGCACATATCCAGATTCAGCCTTTCCAATGGAGTGAGACGGCGGGTCGAGGCTCCCTCATCGTCTGTGTTGATGTCTGAGCTGTCCTGGCGGCTCCAGCGGGTATACCTGTGGCCAGCGGTACCTCCAACAGAATCTCCAACAGACTGGCCGGTCCCAGCAGAAACTGAGCAGGCACCATTCTTGGTGGTGCCTGACCCCCCAGAGCCTGTTGTCCCAGCCCCAGCTCCAGCCCTGTCAGGGCTGCTCTCAGAGGGGCAGACAGCAGTCATCCTGCACAGGACACCCAGGGTGGAGCGGGCTTAGTTCATGGCTGGAGTTCGTGGCTGCGTTGAATTTTCTGATGCGCAATGATCAGCCTCGCTCCTACTGTATATTATGGGGATGCATTTTGAAGTCTACCTCACCTGACAGTAAAAACAAAATACACAATGATAAAGAAGGAAAGCTGCTTTAGTACCATGCAGTAACACTTGAACTGTACTATGAGGCATCATAAGTGCATTATAAGCCCATTACAAGCATAAATGCCCTGTTTTACCCTTCTAATCATATCAGATATTACAAACATTACAATACAGTGCCACGTAATCATCATCAAATTCATGCATGTGCTCTAATCTTCGTGCAGAGAACTGTCATAAGTCTAATGTCAACAAAGCAGATAGAAAACATGTAGGGGAAAATACAGACTTACCCTCAGATGTATTCGCCATTTAGAATGTGACTTTTTTCAGTGTCCTCCTCCAAATCTCATATTGGTTTAGATCACTCAGTCAATAAATAAACTGATTTGAATGAAATGATTTGCTGTATTTCAACCTAGCAGGCCAGAACCTTCAATCTATCCACCCAGGAACATGCTGCATCTAGATCCTCCAAGATCTACAGCAGTTGCAGTCTTTCTAAGCAGAATGGGAAATCAAGAGCAGTTTGTCATCTGATCTTGATGTCTTGCAAGCATTGTCACTGGTTAGTTTTTCTTTGGTTGTAGCTGTTGGAGACAAGGGGAAGAGGCTGGAGAATGTTGGGTCTCACATCAGAGCTCTGCAGAGCCTTGATGGGTTGTTTTAGTCTCCAGGGTATAAATAGAACACAGGTTGATGAGGAGGGACAAGGAGCAGGACAGGGGAGGAGGAGGCAGGATGATGGAAGAGGTCCGACAGATGATGTGGTTAAGGTACAGCCATGGGGTATTTAGTGAGACACCCTGAAACAAAGCACAAGAGAGGTACAGAAAGAAATGCCATTCATTTTAGTATGATGACTTTACTGCAGTGCTCTGTGGTTCAACCTCATTTCATCTTTCATCTCCCGTTCCCTCTCTCACTCTTCTCAAGCTTCTTCTTAGATGAAACAAAGTATCAAAGAAAGTCTTGAGCTCATCTTTATTAAGTCAGAGTGTGTTTGTGTGTTTATGTTCATTTGTTTCAGCATCTTTCAGCATTAACAATATTGTGAATATGGAGTTATCACACATCTGTGAAAAAGCATCATGGGCATGTTTTTCCAGCCTCCACGTGGATGAGTTTGTATACATGTGTCCACACAAGTGTGTGTGTCTGCCAGTCTGCTATAGTGTGGGTTGTAAAGCTTACTTTCTGAGGTTGGCAGTCTTTCATTTGAGGGCCAGAACAAGTCAGAAATCATCATCACACGATGCCATTGGTGAATTGGTGACTGTGTGAGCCATTTCTTAGCAGTAGGAGTGTCTACACCTAATACAGTCAATCACCATGAGTCCATTGTACTGAAATCAACTTGGCACCTGAGCAGAACTCTCTTGGCAAAGACAGCAGTGAATGATCCACACAATACTACACACTACACACACAAACAGACATTGACACACTGTGAAACATTTTGATTTGTTTAAGGCAATCTACTGTCTTATTCCCATGCTTTAGTCTGTACAGTGTAGGTAATCTATCATTTTGATCATCAACAAACCATAATCACACTCCATATTCTAACAAAAACTGAATAATAATATGTCAGGAAAACACCTGACATTTGAACATAACGTCCGGTGGAAATGGTTAACGTTTAGGAAGGTGCACTCTGATTCATCCCTGGAGCCTTGCTAGGAAATCAAAGTGATTCTCTGTTGTGAGCGCCGTCTCCCAGCCTTCAAACACCTTCCTACCATGAATATCTAAGCATTGATCTCAGGGAGACTAAAAGGACTTGCTAAGAGAGGAGAGGCTGTACTTTACAGCACAAAGCAACACAGCTCTGCATATTAGCCTTTTATGTGCGTAAATAAAAAGACTAAAGGACAACCGTGCATGAGATAAAGGCATACGTAATGAAAGGAGAGCAAGGAGAGCTCTGAGACGAGGTCGCCGTCTTGAGATTGTATTACACTGAATTGTAGATAGACATTAAGTGATCCATTTAAGGGATTTTATGAACAAAATGTCACACTTTTCAAATGTCTTCTTAATGTTATTTTTTTTTACCAGAGAGTAGTGAATGGTGCATTGCAAAGCTACACAATTAATAAGCTGACACACTGTTTATGATTGCTTACTTGAGCAGAGAGTATCTCCATGGTGGGCCTATAGAAGGGTAAATTACCCAGACAGCTTTGTGTTTAGCTTCCACTGGCTAACAAATCCACTTGGTTGCTTGGTGATGGACACTGACCAAGCACGTTTGTCTGTTTTTATTCAGGCTGAGGATTAGACATTAACCAGCGCTGAGTGTGGAAAGAGAGAGAGAGAGAGCACACAGCACGTTGTCCATACGGTGCTTCACTGAACTTGGACGAACACGCGTAAAGTACTTGCACAGGCAGGCAGATGGCACACCCGTTCATACACACAACACACACACACATACATGAAATGAGAGTTTACATGAAACAATCAAACACCCCGACAGAGTGCCACTAGCAGGATCAGAACCCTTATAAAAGCTAGTATCATTCCTATAACTTGCCATTGTATCCAAACAATTTTGCTGTTTCAATTAGTTGCATTTTCATTTACCTACAAATATGCTATTCAGACCCCTTCATTCAAATACACTGCTTATTATTTACAAGCCAAAATGTCATCAAGCACCACAAACAGCTTTGCCAAATATGGATCCTTACTCACCAGCTCCATAGGCTGAAGGCAGACAGGCAGACAGACAGACAGATGGTTAAGGACCCTTTAAGGGTAGGAGGAGGGTTTGCCTGGTACATTCTGTACTGCTGATCACACTACTAGCATCAGCAACATCTTCACATTTCACGCTCTATAACAACAGCAAACACATAAGAGCCTATCCACAGCAGCTGTGCATCAACAATTCCTCCCTCTGTCCCTGTATTAAGGGTCCCAGGGTAGACAGGGTAAGAGAGGAGGGGAGCTGGTAGTGGTTCTCAGATCACCAGCAGTAAAATGTCTATCTGTCTATCTGTGAAGGAGCTCCTCCCTTCTTTTTTTTGCCTGAAACCCTGTTGCTTAACTGTTCTCTATCCCCCCCTTTCTCCTTTTCACTGCACTGTGCATTCAGGCACACAGACACACACACACACACACACACACACACACATGCACACATGCACACGCAGTCCTTCTCAGACAGACATATACACAAGCACACTCATGTACACACAAGCGCACACACACAGAAAACTCTGTCCACACAAAGCTCCCCAGTGTGTTAATTGAGACGCACGGTAGAGAAGAATAAAGCTGAGAGAGCTGAACAGAGAAAGGGCCCGAACAATAGAGACTATGGGCCTTAGGAACAGAGAGGCAGACCTCTCTGGAATCTATGGGGCAAATATTTCACATTTCAAAAAAAAAAAAATACCAAACTCTAAATCCCATTCCCCCTGAATCCCTACAACTGCTAAATTGCACATAGGTATGTCAAGTGAAATTGGTGATAACTCAATCCAGTGTTTGCCAATTTGTTTATAGAAAGTTCTTAACATAGCGTGATCATTTACTGTGTGTTTGTGTGAGGTAGGTCAAGTCTTAGTCTTTAAGTAAAAATGAGAGAGAGAGAGAGAGAGAGAGAGAGAGAGAGAGAGAGAGAGAGAGAGAAGAGAGAGACACACACACACACACACACACAGAGAGAGAGAGAGAGAGAGAGAGAGAGAGAAAGAGAGAGACACACACACACACACACACACAGAGAGAGAGAGAGAGAGAGAGAGAGAGAGAGATATGCCTCTGAGGCCTTAACAAAGTCACCATGACACTGTTCTCTGGGAACACAACAACATAACAATGCAATAGATACATCTTACATCTCTGCGGCTCAAATTGAAAACTACAGTATATGGTCAATTACTTCTTCCTATGTTAAGGGTTGCCTCACTTTGCGTATTAATCAATTTAAATACTTCAAAGACGTTTTCATCAAAGAAATAAAATGTGAAGCACAATGTTTCATGTGCTCCGACTGATTGACCATCAAAGGAATAGAAAACAAAAACAAAGTTCATTCACGCAGAAGTGGACAGACTACTAAATACTGTTCTCTTCCAAAATATGAAAATATATTCAGTTTCGACTCAAATATACTCTGAATCATTAATGCAGATTTGAAAATGTTACTTTTGAACATAATCTAAACATAATCAACATAATCTAAAACCACTATGAACAGTAACTTTAAGACTTTTACAATATTGCCATCTTTAAACTAAATGATTACTATACTATTAAATGGTTGGCCCCATGGCTGGGACTGGGTTGTGGTGGAAATGGCATAGAGATGGCAGCCAATTAACCCCACTGCACTAGACTAGTATCAGCAAGAGTGGAGCGATGCAACAGGTGCTGCAGCCAAACTCTTTCCATTAATTGCCTTGTACAATTATCTTGTGGAATCGAGGGGATTCCACAGTGAGTCATGGTCGATCCCCATATATGATGCCCTTTACACGCTCTCTCTCTCTCTGTATGTGCGCGCGCGCGCGCGTGTGTGTGTGCGTCTCCCAGGCTGCCAGGTAATGCATTGTGGATCCAGTTATACAGAGTGATGCATTGAATTTAACCACGAAAGGACAAACTATATCAGAAAAATAGACCATTGTATAGACAGCTTCATTGTAGTTTAATCTCTATCCAAGAATTATAGAATGTGTTACGTCCGATTTTTTCACGTCTAGGTGCACACAATTTTAACTTCCTAGATTGAAATAT
The DNA here is from genome assembly GCA_034670405.1 of Hoplostethus atlanticus. Taxonomy (NCBI): domain Eukaryota; kingdom Metazoa; phylum Chordata; class Actinopteri; order Trachichthyiformes; family Trachichthyidae; genus Hoplostethus; species Hoplostethus atlanticus. Next base: position 12,471,504 of record JAXDDX010000002.1, on the reverse strand, counting down.
AATTTCGAGTAAATAAATCTTGTGTGCATCAATAAACTGATTTTGTTAACCGTCCAATGACAGTCAACATCTCCTTAGCAGCAGGCCGTTCCCTATGATTTCCTGTCATATTCCTATCATCACGAAAAAGACCACAGAGCCTGTAGAAATGAACGAATCTTACCTTCCTGGATACCTCTGTGGGTCACAAGCTTTAATCGATTTAACTGTAAAAAAAACATTTTCACCGGTGCCTGGTGACATTGAGCGCGCCGTGTCGCTGCTCCCTGGTCAAGCCCGTTGTAGAGGAAATCCGCTTGAATGACAGGTGCAACGACGAATAGGCAGCGATCAGAGGAGTAAACCCGTGCTGCTTTAACCAATGAGAAGCACGAATTAAAGATCGAGAGATGAAGGCTGGGGGTCACTCGATTTCAGAACCACAGGAGCTGTCCAACGTGCTAAGCGGTGCTACTCGCCAGGAAACTGTAATCGTTATGGTCAGTGTATTAGCACAGAGGTTCGCAAAGTGGGGTCCGGGGAGGGGCGGGGCGGGGATGAGAAATACGTACATTTTGCCATTACTTCACTCACTAGAAGCTAGCAAAATGACAAAATGTGTAAGGGTGACTGTGTCCATCCTAAAAATGTGTTTTTGAGTTTATGATACAAAAATCTTCTCAGATGGGGTTCCCTAAGGCAAAACCTCATCAAATGGGGTCTGTGGTTGGTCAACAAAGCTCTAGGAGTGATAGGCCTGTGAGATGTATCAGAGAAACAGTGGTTGATGAACTGGACACAATAGGACAACCAGTGATTTAAAGTCTTTTGTGTATGCCATGGACAAGGCAGCAATGCTTTGACATTCTGTGAACCCAGTTCCTTTTAATAGCATCTTTTTTATTCCTCTGTACAAATACAAGACCAGCATTTTAAACAATGTTAGATACACTTTTAAAACAAACTTAACGACCTCACATTTCTGCATTATAAACACCGCCTACAAAAGGAAGACACATTTGCTTCAAGGAGGAAAAATATGGATGCAAGACTTGAAGAGTATTATGTAAACTCCTTTTTATTCCAGATCTGTCCTCTTCCTGCAGAGATCAGTGTTCAGTATGAAAATACACTTGAAGAAAACTGTGGCATTTACATTGAGGTACATCAGCACCATACATCAGTTGCATGAATTGTATACATTCCATTCCATTCAGTGTTCCCACAGCACACACGTCTTGGCAAATGACCCAAATTAAATCAACATGTGTAAAAGTAAAACAAGGAGACTAAAAGCAACCGCTGGAAGGTTATCACGAAAGTTCTGATATTATGGCAACCAGCTTCAAAATAAATATAGCATCATCAGCAAGAAATGACCATTGTCTCTGTCCATAACTCAGAGTCCATAGAGCGAGGGTTCAGTTTGATGGCAGACAGAAAGACATACCGAGGTGACATAACGTATCCCACGAGCAGTGTTCTGTATGGAGAATAAGATGTCATCTACAGAAGAATGCAGCAAGTCAGTATCGCCATTCAGGACTGAGAGAGAGAATGACACGTGCAGTATCATCTTTTGCTTGAATGGTATCCTGAACCGTTTACCTCCTCCTTCATGTTAAGACAGTCACTTTCATGTCTCATCCAACCACCTTCACCAACTCTTCCGCCTCCATCTCTACTTCCATCTGAGAGTTCACTACCTCATGCCCATCCACCTCCGTTGTCGTCACGTGCACCACCTGGATCTCCACCCCAGCCTGCTTCAGTCTCTCCACGTCCTCCTCGCACATCTCTGCCATCCCTCCATCCTCCACCACAACCGTTGTCGTTTCCTCCATCTCCATCACATCCACAGGCTCCACCATGACGTGCTCCACCTGGATCCCATCATCCAACAGGACCGTTTCGGCCCCTTCTATGTTCTGTGTCGCTATGGTGAGGGCAGCGGCGGCGGCAGAGTCAGTGCTGACCAACTCCTCGGTGGCCAAAGACTTGTCGTCCACGATGGCATGGATGTCTTTGAGGTGGGCCTGCAGGTCTCTAGGGTGGGTGAACCACAAGTCGCACATGGTGCAGTGGTTGGGCTTGACCCCTGTGTGGCTCACCAGGTGGTTTTTGAACTGTTCCCAGCTGTTGAATACACTGTTGCATACCTGGAGGCGGAGGACAGAGGGGAAAATATTCAGTAATAGCATACAGAAAGGACCAAATTTTTTTCTTCTTTTGAGCAAAAATTCAAAATATTAGGGGATGGGATGACATTTAAAAATCCGGTCTTTTTAAATTGATATACACTGTTGGGTTCACAATGTCAATGTCATATCAGAAATTAAGTAATTGGGATTTTATTGTGATCGACAACTGATATTATAACTACATTTAATAAAGTAAATTGTCACTTTTTTTAACGATACATTATTATCTAGGGCAAACACAGGAAATGCTGTTCCTGACTGTACCTGGCATTCATAGAGTTTCTTGCGTCCCTTCTTGGCCCCGGCCCCATTCTGACATGCCGCCATATGGCATTTCAGTGTGCTGTTCCTAGCAAATCGCTCATGGCAGTCTGGACACTCATAGGGTTTCTCACCTATGCACGGTAAACACAAAATGACAACACACAAATATATGAAAACATATACTCCACAACACGACAGTTGAGTACTTCAGTTCATATAGGCAACCCATTTCATTCTCACCAGTGTGCTTCCGCAGGTGCTCCTTGAAGTGGCCGAAGTGGTCAAAATGCTTCTCACAGTATTCACACACGTGCACTTTTTTCTGGGGTCTCTGGTTTCGAGAAAGCTCCTCTGCCTCAAAATGAAATGTGTTGATGTGCTGCTTCAGGGCCCCCTCTCGCGTGTAGGCTTTACCACAGTGGCTGCACACATGGGGCTTGTCCAGCGAGCCGATGTGCGTTTTCATGTGCTGTTTGAGGTGGTAGTACAGCTTGAAGCTGCGGTCACACTTGTTGCAGCGGAACATGTTATCCACTTGGGAGATCTGGACCTCTACAACCTCGACATTCTCCAGTACATTGGAGGCAGTCACAGTTTCCTCCTGATACACAACCTCCTGCTGAGCACAAACACAGACATATCAATTTCTGGGTCACACTTTCCACAGGTAATAGAAACCTATAGTCGTAAGCCTACCAATTTGCAATTATTAAATCATTCATTTGAGGGCCAAGTTTACATGCACACAATGATCTCAGTTTTCATCTTACTTTGATTATGGGAACGATTCAGTTAAGATGTTCATATGCATGGCAGTAAAAGGCTCTGTTGAATGAATACATTCTTATGTGCAAAGTAAATCATTTCCATCATGTCATAAACTGCCGCCACATTGCTACCATAGGTTGTGGTAGAGGGACATAACAAATGATAAAGCTCCAAAAATCAACAATTCATGTTATGTTCAAATTGCATTGTTAGTGTCTGAACTTTTGAAAAAGCTTATGCAGAGTATGGTGTTTATACGGTGAAACAACCCTCCAATAACACTGCAATCACAGCATTTATTACTAACTAATACTGAATATGACCTTAAGCAACATAATTAGATTAAATTGGACGTAATAGGACGTAATCATACTATTCTTGTAAGCTCATTTAGATCGAAGTACTGTTATGTGTGTAAGCGTAGCAAATGGAACACATCTGGGAAAGCATGTACAAGAAAAGCAGTACACTAAAACCCACCGTATGGAAAATCCAACACAAGAATCACACATTCAAACTAAAATAATAAATAAATTCAAGAAGACAAAAAGAAAGTAAGAAAAAAAGTATCTTTAATAATAAAGTGTAGAGAAAAAGTGTACAGAAAATGCAATATACCTCTTCTATTCCATCCTTCTTGATCACCTGTAGCGTAGGAGTCCCTTGCTGGTACTTGCTGGTTATGTCAGCGAGCAGAGCCAGAGCAGAGTCATCTGAGGCAGCCTGGGCATTCTTCGCTGCATCCACCACCTCCTCCAGTCCCGACTCCTCCACCTTGATAGCCCCCTCCCCTATCACCTCAATCTCCACCTGAAGGAACACAGAAAACATTCAGTACTGATAATAAACATGTGGAAATACATATGGTCACTCAGTGCAGGAAACTTTAAGGTGTTTAAGGTCAGCCTGATTGTCACCGCTTTGAAGCACTCATAATGTCCATTGCTTTGCAAGAACAGCATTCATAACATAGTATCCCATCACTGACCTGTTCTCCTTCCACTGAGGGTAGAGTCTCTGTGATCACATTAGATGTCTCTGCAATCTTTCTCTTTTTGGCTTTGCTCTTCCCCGTCTGACCTTGCAAGGCACTCTCACTCATCCTGCAGATGAAAAGGAGCTGATGTTGAGAGGTCGAATATGCTGATTGAACTTTGAATTTCTACATTAACAACTAGAGTTCAACCGATATGGGTTTTTGAAGGCAGATATGGATACAGATGTTTTTGGATTGAAGCTGCCGACAGCACATATTTTGTACCAGTATTAAAGATCTTAAAAAAATGATTTAGTGTTTCCCCCAAGTATCTTATTGTTGGCAGAGTGGAAAAACATAATTTACACCATGTGACTGAAGTAAATTATATAATTGACTGACAAGAAAATATTACTACTATATTACTACCTTTAAATGAAGAATACAGGAGATACTATTACTGAGGCTACTGTCTGGAGAAACTGGTATCTTCCTCTTCCTCTAGAGGGCAATATGTTTCACTTTGAATAGTAACCCTTCAGAAAAATTAATTCCTATTCCTAATTTTATAGAGCACTTGACCAGTAAATTGGTAAAGGGGTAAAGTATGTCTGGAAATCAGTTCCTTCAGCAGTTATAGGTGGTAGATGTATATAAGTCTCACTTATTGTTGAGTGCCTTGATGGCCTCCTGCATCTGGAGGTACTCTGCTGCCTTCCAGACATCGTAGGCCTCTTCCTCTCCGCTGACAGCCAGGGTGGCTGTGTAAGTAAACTCCATCAGCTGGCGGAAGGCCGAGTTACTCACTCCTGTCAGAGTGACAGAGCGACAGTGGTGAGTGAAGGCTGTTGTAGATAACATCTATTAAGAGAGAACAGTTTACTAGTTTCATGTAATATTCCAATTTCGTATATGTTCTAACTCTAGTGTGGTTTATGCCTGTCCTCATAATATAAACTCACTTGTCTTAAATCAGTGAGCTGCACATTCTTAGCTGAGGATGTCTGGAAAATAAAGCACTAAGTGTTTAGTACTTAGCAACAACAGGTAAAAAACCCTTCAGATTATTATGAGGCATTATGAATGCATTACGAACATACATGTATTCTGAATAGTTGCATTATAATAATGTCAGAACATTTCATGTAATATGATGTATTATAACATGCATTGTAATACAATGCAAGTCTGGTGTGAATGTTTTTATGTGTATATTACATAATATCACATTGTGATTGTGGTTATAATGTACTTATTATGGGTTTATGGTGCATACAATGCTTTATGAATAGCACTTCAAATAAAATGTTTTTCTATGAAGCTTTAGCTCTAGAACCATAGATATTAACCTAAAGAGATCTTTAACTGATTGTCCAGTTTCCAGAAGGCCAGTAAATCATACCTTCTATTTCCACCAGTGGCTCCTGGGTAAAATCCTGGAAGAACTTATGGAAAAACTGACTGCATGCAGCCAACACTGCTTTATGGGCTCTGAACTGGTGCCCTGCACAACAAATCAGAGGGAGAATTAATCAGCATTATTTGGGACCTCTTTTAAGAGATCATTAAAAGTTACCCAAAATATGAGCTTTTTTACAGACCGTCCACAATCAGGGTGATGTCTGTGAACTGGTCTAGTTGTCGCTGTTCATTCAGTTTGTCCAGCATGACTTTATAGTGGGCTGGGAATTCACTAGTGTAGTCCACCTCCACCTCAGCCGCCATTGTTCACCTGATCCTTCCCTACAGTGAACAGGAGAGGATGGGCAAGAAACTCTTAAACATTAGAGTAAACACAGAGTAATTGAGAGCAGGTCTACATTCTTGCATTACACCTAACAGGAAATCCATGTGGAATACAGTAAAAATGACTGGAAATCATACAGTGTAAAAGAAAACATAGCCATATCTCTGGACAAATAATCTCTCTACTGCTGGTTTGATAAACCACAGGGCACATGACAAGTGTCACTCTTGTCATGTGCCCTCATGTGGTTTAAAGTAACATAACGTTACTTTCATTAGCCAGGATCCCAGAGCGAGAGTGGACTTATCTTTGGGGTTCAAGGTTGAAAAACCCTTAACCCTATCTACAACATGTTTGTGATGATGGAAACTAGGAAGCCGAGGTGGGTGAGAGAGCCCACTTTACAAGGACCATTCAACTGCTAGTGCTAGCTAATCTAGACAGTTAGCAACTCTTCGCTTGCTTAAGATAGAATGTACAAATTAAATTGTTAAAGTGTGGGGCAGATCGTGGGAGAGCAGCGTAGAAAACTGGCATTTTATTCAGCCAATCATGCAAAAGAAAGCGGCGCATTCCCCCCCAAAACCCCATTGACGTCACGCAAAAAGCTAATTTAGCCAACTTAGTTAGATGTTAGCTTAACGGGCAAGCCTGTCCTCCACAGCAGAACAAAATAACGTATTACATGCACCCATGGGTTGGATGCACATATATTCCCACTTACCAGGACTAACTTCAGATAAACCTGAGTAATTGTCTGGACACTGGAACATAAAGACAGTTAACATAATAAAATCCCAAGCTATTGCCGTTAACAGGCCTGTTAGCACGCTCGCCATTTCGCGTTTGACAATCAACATTACGTCATCAAATCGCGCATTAAAATACACTTTTCCCTCAGAGATTTCCTAATTACAACGGCCGTGGGTCAAAATGCGACTTATAAACCATCGGTCAACGTACCTCAAGTCTGGTCACGCTGCTTTACAAAGTTGTTTAGCGATAATATGTCTCTCGACGCATGTAGGGCTGTTCTTCTCTCGTTGCTCCAAAAAGGGCGGTCGTTCAATATTCGGGCCTCAGATTCCCAGAAGCCCTTGCAAACTCAAGGACGCCGAGTAGCGTTGCTTGGTGACAGTGGTGCGTAACATGTGTGCTGCTGCTGCTTCTGCTGCTGCTGCTGCTGCTGCTGCTGCTGCTTCTTCGTCTTCGTCTTCGTCTTCGTCTTCGTCTTCGTCTTCGTCTTCGTCTTGGTCTTGGTCTTGGTCTTCTTCTTCTTCCTACATTTTAACAGGGGTTGGCAACCAGCATTAAGTGCATTACCCCCAACTTTTGTTCCGGAGTGTAGGTGTGAATAATTTTTGTGTGCCTGGTATGCGAACTGCAGGGGGTCCAGAGAGGCTGCCACTAGTGGCTTCAGGTGCTGAAGGACCAACCTCTCAAAGGTCTTCATGATATGAGAGGTCAGTGCCACTGGTCTGAAGTCATTGAGGGCGCTGGGGCATCCCTTCTTGGGCACGGGAACGATTCAAGATTTAAGATTCAAGAAGTTTATTTGTCACATACACACACGAGGTGTGCAGTGAAATGTAAGGGCAATGCTCAGCAGAAATGTGCAAAATAACAGGTTCACACTATTTACAATAAACCAACACAATATTTACAATGTCACAGTAAGAGCTCTATATAAAAAACAACACAATATTTACAATAAGAGCACTTTATAAAAATATAGTAAAAAAGGGAAATTGTATGTATAATATAATATAAATTATAAATTATGTGTAGTCTTTACCTAAGTGTGTGTGTGCATAAGAGGGGCAGTGTGTGTGTCTTGGTGGGGGCCCTGGTGAGGTCAGAGTTCACAGTCCTGATGGCCTGAGGAAAGAAACTCCGTCTTAGTCTCTCTGTTTTGGCAGCGTGACTACGGAGGCGCTTGCCTGACCGCAGCAGCTGAAACACTCCGTTGTTGGGGTGGTGAGGATCCTTCATGATCCTGCAGGTTCTGCACCTCCTGGTGTACAAGTCCTGCAGGGTGGGGAGTGTAGTTCCAATAGTGCGCTCAGCCGAACGCACTACTCTCTGCAGAGCCTTCCTGTCCTGAGCTGAGCTGTTGCCAAACCAGGCAGTGATGCTTCCTGTCAGGATGCTCTCTACAGCTCCAGAGTAGAAGGACTGAAGGATCCTCCGGGAGACTTTAAATTTCCTCAGTTGCCTGAGGTGGTAAAGGCGCTGCCTTGCCTTTCTCACCAGAGTGTCTGTGTGTGTGGACCATGTAAGATCCTCGGTGATGTGGACTCCCAGGTATTTATACCTGCTCACCCTCTCCACAGTAGTCCCATTAATCCCCAGTGGTGAGTACGTCCTCTGTTGTTGTGTCCTCCTAAAGTCCACAATCAGCTCCTTAGTTTTGGTGACATTCAGGAGGAGGCTGTTGTCCTGGCACCAGAGTGACAGATCAGCAACTTCCTCCAGGTAGGCCTTCTCGTCGTTGTTGGAGATCAGGCCCACCACCACTGTGTCATCCGCAAACTTAATGATGGTGTTGGAGCTGAACCTGGCCACACAGTCATGTGTGTACAGGGAGTACAGTAGGGGGCTGAGGACGCAGCCCTGGGGGGATCCTGTGTTCAGGGTGAGGGGGTTGGAGGTGTGTCTGCCCACCCTGACCACCTGGGGCCTGGCGGTCAGGAAGTCCAGGATCCAGGCACACAGGGGGGTGTTCAGTCCCAGCTCAATCAACTTGCCAGCCAGTCTGGTGGGGACTATGGTATTGAAAGCTGAACTATAGTCAATGAACAGCAGTCTCACATAGCCCCCCTTCCGGCTGTCCAGATGAGAGAGTGTGGTGTGCAGTACCTGGGAGACAGCATCATCCGTGGATCTGTTGGGACGATAAGCAAACTGCAGCGGGTCCATGGAGCAAGGGAGGAAGGCACAGATGTAGTCCTTAATCAGCCTCTCGAAGCATTTCATGACCACCGAGGTGAGGGCCACCGGTCGGTAGTCATTCAAGCATGCTGGAGAAGCATTCTTGGGCACAGGGACAATAGTGGATCTCTTGAAGCAGGCGGGGGGATGCATGATGTCTTCCACGGGGGGGGGGGGTACCCTCTATAGGTCCAAAGAGAGGTTGAAGAGGTGCTGGAAGACACACCCCTGCAGCACTCTGGAACAGACGCCATCAGGGCCAACAGCCTTTCTGGGGCGGAGCCTCCTTAGCTTAGTTCAAAAACTTAGTACCTTGAAACATTTAAATGCCTTGTTATAGTTGTCATGCAGGTCACGGTGCCCTGGTAAAGGACATATCAAGGGCTTGGAGCCAGAAATAACTGGCATTGTGGGTGGAAATGTGATCTATATATCAGTAAAAGCTCTCGAGAAGATGTATTTAGTAGTGCAAGTGTCTCTTTATTTGTGTACTTATATTATGACATTATCATAATAAAAAGATATTTCCAACAATTGATCAAAGTTAGGTCCACTTTTTGTTTTTGGCTCTCCTGTAACCTTTGTCAAAACCTAAGCCCTCGATATGCGATGGTGCCAGATACTGTAAATGAGTAACACTGGGTCATAGGCTGATTTCTCCTGGAATGAGGACAAGCAGAAGGCAATAAACTTTTCCACTTGTTTTTTTTACTAACGCAAATATTGCTCAGTAGGCTGCACTCACAGTGCTGATAGCTGATATATTAGGAGAGATATAATGCTCACCATAACTTCAGATAGGAAGTGATGTTTTAAGTTTGGCCTATTGTATGTGTTTGAATGCATGTTGCTTCTATGTTCAACCAGCACAATGTCATTAATATCTACAGGCCTAACTGACCTTTATCCTAAATCTCGTAATATTGCTTTGACCCACCATGAACTACATGGCCTAGATTAGAATACAGACAAATCACCTGACTGCTTGGACTTTAAATCTCTTTATAGACTTTCCCATTTTTCATATGGCCATATAGAGGGTGCAATCAAAGACACCCACAGCAGGATTAAACAGGAGGATTAAAATATGTCCCCCAAATAGTTTGACAAAAATCTGGAGAAATGAATTGGTTTCAACAGCTGATGGATTTTGACAGGACATATTTTGAACTACTGTCTGTCATACTTCTGTGGCCTTCCCAAATCCATGCAATGTAAAATTAACTTTAAACATTTCATTTTTCCCTATTTAGGTAAAGTCAAGCAGGGAATATCCTTTGCTCACTTTGACGTCAAGTTTAGTGTTATTCAATTCTTCTGACCACTGTTAATATTTTCTCATGATCACTCTCTGCATGGGCTTCTGCAGAGTATTAAAATATGCCTCTCACCAATGTATGTTATGTGCTGTTGATTGCTGTTGAATGACAGTTTAGCTGTGTTTGTGTCGACTTGGCAGAAACACGCTGGACGCTGACCAAACCCACAGGCACATCCTCAGAGAGAGAAAAACAGGATGTCAGAATGTTCTGTTCTTGAACAAAATCTGTGTCATGATTGTCATGAGACCGTTTAAGTTGACTGTGTAAAATGCTTTGCAAAATGTAAAAGTATTCAATTTTATTTACAAGGCAAATGTATGCAATATATCCAGGGCTGACAAATGTCTTAACCAGCCATAAAGGGGACTTTTTCTATTCATGCTGTTCTGTTTAAGAGCTCTGTCAAACTGCCTTCAACCACCATACTTTTTCCATGAAAATATAATGTTTGTATCCTACTTACAATTGGATTTCAAACAGACAGACAGACTTATTTAACTTGAAGATAGTGGAGGTACCAGTAAACAGCCCCGACTGAACTTTGCCCTCCTTTCAGATAGGAAAACAACAGGCAGAGTATAAAAGGGGGGAGCAGCGGAGGAAGAGACTTGTTTTTCTTCAAGGAGTTGCCGAAAGAAAGAGCTGAGCAGAGGGAGACATTTTTTAACCGGAGGGTAAGTGACAAAACCGACTGTAAAATTCAGTTAATTTCATTAAACAGGGTAAACACCTAGAGAGCATTTTACAGCCACATTAAATAAACAAGTCCTGCCATCAGTTTAACTGTTTTCAATGCATGTATATCCATTTTCAATAATTGCTTGCAGCAGCCGAGTCATTCTTTTCATTATTTACTTTCTGTCATGTGCAAATACTGTGCAAATGCATTGCACAGATTTTTGACTTTGTACTTTTCTTGATTCCTGCTCGATTTGTTTTTGACTATGTATGTTTGTATGTATGTATGTGCTTATATATGTATAGAAGGAACATTTTTTTGCATTTGTGCAACCTTCACAGCCACTAGTTCTTCTCCCACTAAATTTATATGAAAAATGGTAATGGTAAAAATCGTATGGTAAAATAAAAAAAATAAAACAAATACCAGCTTCGGCAGTCTGAATATATTGCTTTATTCACCTCACTGATAGTAGCACAGTTTCCTTGATATATCTGTTTTGCCAGGTCAGTATATGAGTGAAAAGAGGTAACAGGTTAGGAGGTTATCTAGGACTATTTGGACAATCCATAAATGCTGACACTGCCCTGACCTTCTGTACTATCGTCTCACCTTTTGTGTGCTGTGCTTGTCTAAACTTTCATGTTTTCTCCTCCCATTTTCTCCTCCTCCTCTTCATACCCGCCTCCCCCCTCCTCAATCATCACTTTCTCTTCTCTCCTCCCACACCATCCCCTTCTCTCTGAATTCCCCAGATAAGGGCAGTGAGGAGGCACAGCAGGGATGTGGGTGGGCCTCAGCGTCCTCCTAGCTCTCTGCCTGCTCCCTGGGGGCCGGGCAGAGAGCGAGGGGGGCGGGCCTCGATGTCAGCCGCCACCGGGCTGGAAGATCGGAGAGGTGGAGCCTATGAAGGAGGCGATGGGCCAGGTGACAGTCTTGGCTCTTTTACAGGCCAGCTGATTGTTCTGCTTGGTGCAGGCTTCCAGGTACGTGCGTCCATCTTGACCTCTTGTCCTGCACTTTTGTCCATCTCTGAGTAAAATAAAAATGACATTCACTCTGTCAAAGCTCGGTTAGTCAGGGGTTATTACTGACATGTTATTAAGGTCTGAGGTTAACAGTCCCAGTTCAGTTTTAAGCTGCATTCTTGTCACCTGGGTGCAGCTGGCTCATAATAGCACTCACTCATGCAATCCTTAGTTCATAGTCATAATAGTAATTCTGTCATTACTCTAAACATAATCTTGATTAACTTATTTTTAACTCCATTGTCTCTGTGCACTTCTGTGATCCCTCCTCTGATCAGAATTGACAGCCTGCACCAGAAGCTGGAGAGTCAGGGTCTTGAGAATGTGACCTACATGGTTGTCAACCACCAGGGGGAGCAAGCACAGCGCCTGCACACCATGCTGGATCAGAGACTGCCAGAGAGCATCACGCTCTACAAACAGGAGGCCCAACAGCCTGATGTCTGGCAGACTTTGAATGGAGAGAAGGATGACTTTCTCATTTACGACAGGTTAGTTACCTGCAGTGGGTGATTCGTTAACATGTCAAGAGAGATGAAGAGCAGAAATATTGTGCTTTTTACCTCAAAGTCAGTTAACAATACCATCAATAATTGCCATATGCCATATGCCATCAATAATTTGTGCTTGCAAATACAAATACATGCCATCCCACTTCATACCCTCAAATTTAAAGTATTCCTTATTAACAGGTAATCAAAATGAGTTCATTTGATAGACAAAAGTCAGATCTCACCATGCTTTTCAACCCCTTTACCATCAGGTGTGGCCGTCTCACCTACCACATCTCACTCCCCTACTCCATAATCGGAAATGGCCATATAGAGGCTGCAATCAAAGACACCTACTGCAAACGCGTATGTGGGAACTGCACATATGAGGTACTGTCGGCCACACATGCACGCAAGAACAATACATACATTTTAAAATGAGCATAAGTCTTCAGATGTGAGTAACAAATTGTGTTGGTAACAAATGTCATCAAAGACATTCTCATTCTCATTCTCTCTCAACTGACGTCTTCCTCCTTTCCTCCTTCTCTTCATCTGTTTCTCTTCTTTTACTATTTTTTCCCGCAGAGCTCTGAGATCCCAGAGGAGTGCTACAGGAAAGTAGAAGCCAAGCCTGAGGGAGATGGTACCCCAGCTGGAGGGGAAGAGACTGGGCATGGACATGTTAACACTCATGGGCATGAGCATGGTCACCACCATGGAAATCACCATGGCGTTGGCCATGGGCATAACCATGGACACAGTCAAAGTCACCCAGGTGATAGGGGACAGGGACATAGTCATAGTCATGGGGTATCTCATGGTCATGGGGAGCAACAGCAGCTTGACATTGGCAAGTTGCAGCAAGCCACACAAATGGGCCAGATGCCCCAGGAGGCACAGGGAGCACCTGTGATGCAAATGCCTTGACTACCTGAGAAGGTTAAGTGAAAGTCAAAGCACAGCTGACAGTGGAGGGCAGACTTTGAAAATGCCGCTCCTCAGACCAGCTGATGCTGACACTGACGAAGGCTGTTTGGTGATGCAGGGAGTGAGCAGCCTGTCAGTCTCTGACACTGTGATGAGGCGCTGCCTGCCGCCTGACAGTGACATGGACTGATGGGCGATGCCACCAATCACGTTAGGGAAACCTGACAGTGACGCCCACCCCCTGCTGTCTGACAGCAGCCTCAGTGAGCCTGACCTCCAGGTGTTGAGAGCTGAGGATGAGAGCAGCTGTAAGCAGGCTCTGATACTCTGATATTGCCACCTGCTAGCAACACTGGAGCAAAGTGCTCTCTATACCATCAAGTATTACCCTGGGAGAGGGAGGGGAAATCCCTGACAGCTACACAAAGACAGATCGACTCTGGCACCTATCATTGTACATTCACACAAGCTAACATTTGAAAGAAGAAGGTATTGGCTGCTTGATAATTGGTTACTTTTGACCAAAAACAATTATTTGACTTAAAAAAGTATCAGGTCCTCATTGGAATGGATTGTCATTGTCAGACAGTCAGTGTCACTGTCTCACCATCTGTCTGTCAGTGGGTGGTTCCCATCCTTTCTCAGGAGTGTATGGGTGATCACGTTAATATCTGTCCGCCTCCATTTTGCTCTCTTCATCCTTTATGAAGCCAGACGCAGAAACTATGCTCTAGTGGCGTCTGTCTGAAGTCAGGCAGGAAAGAGAGGAGGAGGAAGTTCAAGAACATGATAAACCCCAAAAAATAGAAAATTCAATCTAAAGATTTTTGAGTGAACTGCAGAAGGGGAGATAATCTGCAAATACTGAGACAAACTTCCATGATTAAGGGAGAAAAAGATAGATTGTAGCACAAGAAACATCAGATTCTGTGAATTAGTAAATGACCAGAAAACTTTGAAGAAGGATGAAGATAATACCGCATTATAAAAAAGGCTTAAAAGCAAAGTTAAATCAGTTTATAACAGTGAAAACTGCACCAATGTTTCACATATAATTACAGTAACTGTATTACTTCTTATTGTATGCACTTGTCGATAGACTCCACAACCTTCAATATATCTCAGGTATAACATTTACAACTTTCTGCTCGGACATATTAAATGTTGAGTATTTGGCATTTTTTATTCTATTTTCTAGAGTAGGTTGCAAATTGTACGCATTACTAAGCTTGTTGTTTGGAAAAAAGAAAACTTACTATATTAAAAGGCAGAGGGAAAGTGAAATGTTTAAGACTGTGTGAATACATTCTGTACTTAATGATGGTTTCTAGGGGAAGACAAGAGTCACCCAGAAAATCTGATGCTTGTACAGAAAATAGTATTTTTTATGTGCATTGTAAAACATGGAAAAGGGAGTTGAATAAAGATGGTCAAGTTTATTATGCCTCCTTATTGTTTTGTGCATGTGTGTGTCTCTATGTGTGTGTGCGTACAGGTGTGTGTGTATGTGTGTGTTTTCTCATCAACAAAGATGAAGTAGAAACAGTGTTTTGACAGTGAATTTATCTTTTTAGGTTTACTGAGTTTAAAGGTCTAAGAGTTGCTGTGCAAGATGGCGTGTGTGCGGTTTGACATGGGCTTGTCTGGCGGGGGGGGGGGGGGGGGGGGGGGGGGAGTGACTTTCGAGGGCATTTGGTAACAATCCTGCACTTGCCTGGAGAGTTGAATGCATGTGACTTTGACAAAGCAGAGGAATCATATTACCTTCAATACTCAAACGTTTATTGTCTTCGAAGTCCAATACAGCACATGTCTAAACTGGTGTATGATGTCACGTCGAGAAAGAACATTTCAATTATTTTGGTTGAAGATAAATAATAAAGAGGACTATGAAACTGTTTTGCTGGAGGTTTGTCAACAGATGGCAATCATGCTCTAGAGCAGTGGTTCTCAATCCAGTCCTCAAGGACCCCCTGTCCTGGAGGTTTTAGCTCCAGCCTTACTCAGGCACACCTGAACCAATTAGAGGCTTCAGGTTTTCATGATACTTTTAATCCTTGAGGACTGGATTGAGAACCACTGCTCTAGAGGATAAACCCACACCACACTCTCAGCGATTCGGAGGACTTTGATGCAGTTAATGCTCAAGACTGACCTCATATAAGCTTACCAACTCCACCCAAGTGACTTTTAAACAGTGAGTGCCTCTTCACTCCAAATCCTGATCAGTTATTTCAGAAACACATAGTGACAGATGGACAGTGACAGACTCAACAATGTTTCATCGCTCCAGTAATTTTACAGAGCGATGAAAATTACACTGATTCATTACTCTTTCTCTCTCCCTGACAAGCATGCACACAGACAGAGACACGATTTTAGATGTTGCCAATAGCCCCTCTGGCAGTCACTTTTTAAAATGTTCAAATGTTCATTCTGACCATAGGGCCGGACTGTACTGACTTTTCATGACCATACTGCCCAAAAATAGCTTGAAATACATATTTGCAATTTGGAGTCTCACCTGAATGCATCAGGACCCCAAAAGAGAGGGACTGTGTATGGAAAAGGGTCATTTTTATCACAGTTATCAAGTTATTTTACATCCCGATGTAATAAGGGTACTGAGCCACAAGTGTCGATCTATAGATAGATAGATAGATAGATAGATAGATAGACTTATGTACTAGGGCCAAGGCACTGCTGAAAACCTCTGAAATGGTCTTCAAGACAATTCAAGTGTAACATCTTCTCCTCTGTGTAATGTATCTGAATTGCCTGTCTCTGAAAAGGTCAACAAGCAACTGGAGGTAATAAATGAGGCCTAGGTGGACTGCTTGTGTGGGCGTAATTGGGCAAAAGATCCAATACAGGGGAACAGTGACTTATGGGTAATTATGGGCAATGTCCTGAGACGAAGAGCTGTGAGTGGCTGTCTCTCTGATCCAATCAGTCCCACACAGAGCAGCACAGTACACAGCCTCTGTCTTAATTGTCCGATATGCTTTCCCCCCGATGCACAACTGTCTCTGCAGCACTTTCCCTTCTACTTAGCCCAACAGAGAGAGAGAAAAGAGAATCACACACACTTGTGAACTCATTCACACAATCTCCTCTCTGTTACTTACTCAAAAACAAGCACTCATAAATGCACTTTCTCTGAACTGAGGTTTACTGTGCAGTATGCTGCTGGTTTACTCTTCCCCATCAGAGTTGGAAGGGGTTTGCTAGCATTATGGCAAGACATGAACATGTTAAAAGCTAAAATCTAAAATCTAAATCATTGATTTTGATTATATACTGTTTTCTATATTTTGAATGCAATTAACAACAAAATGGATATGCACAGATGATAAAGATATATACATTTATTGTGTAGCTTTTTGAAAAGTATTGATCACAAAACCAACACGAGAGGCTCGATTGACAGGACAACAACATTAAACCATCATAGATCACGGCAGTTCTTGGCCCTGAGCACTACAGTCGTTTCCACTCTTCTCTCCATCGCCAGACACAATGTCCTGGGAGAGTGGTTCCAATCTTGGAAATGTAAGGGGATGGGGAGGCCTCAGATAATACGGAGCAAAGTCATATTAAATACACTGATGCATACTTAGAAAACTGATGGTGTTGAGTATTTCACAGTTGTGACACAATTGTTTTAGATTTTGGCATACACCATGCCATTAAATCATTCTGTCACTGAGTTTCATCAGCCTGGATGAAGCATAGAGACACATTACCCACGCTGCCCCATCCACTATAGACAGAGGTGGTGGGGTGTAGGTGGTGAGCCAAGGACTCTGAGATGAATAATAATGATAAAATCATCATAATAAAGAGTTCGGACCCACTGATCTCAATTATGGAAACTCACGCTGTATACAGCTGGACAGGTTGAAACACGTCTGGCTGAATACACTTTGTTGATGAAGAGTTACAACCAACACAAATTCCAACACTCAAGAATATTTCCAGGCTAAATAGTGACAAAACCCACCCTCAAAGAAAGACAAAGACGCTAGAGGCCAAAATAAAAACATTAAAAACCATCATAGCCCTGTCAAACACAATGTCAATGACAAAATACTGAAATCACATATTGGGAGAAATTCAAGAGTGTATAGTTACAGTATAACTACTCCACTCAGTCTGTATATTTTTATGCTTTGATAGACACTATCTATCTGCTCTATCTACTCAGAAATTTCCTAGCAAAAATTCAATATGCTATTACAGTACGTCGCTCTATCAATCCGGTAGTGTATGTCCTATAAACACCAACTTTGTAGCTTATTGATAGTGATAGTTCCTCATCATCCAATTATTGTGCTAAATAAAAACATATGCTGTTTTATAATAAGTCATTCAGAGACTTGATTTAGTTTGAGATACAAAATCTGAATACTAGCTGAACACCAGATATATGTGTACAAAGTGCTTGCATGAAAGTGTCTGTAACATATAAAAGCTTGAAATAATAGTCACAAACCTTTACACTACAATTAAACATGAGCTTACTGTGAACTGGCAAAAAAAAAATGCAGACACAATATAGTAAACAACTGTATAGTAAGCCTGAACAAGAGCTTCCCCACCCTCTTCCTCTCTGTAACATTTTAAAAAACATTTCAGAAATTAAACATTTTTTACTATGCTACAATAGCATAACTGCATTGCACACATTCACAATCACCAATGTACGAATGAAACAGAACCTCAACAGTGCCTTTTTCATAATCTGATCTTCCTTCATATACACAGAGAGGCTTCTGGGGGCTGTTCAGTTAAGTTTTACACTTTCAAAGGATAATTGCTGAATTTTCCATATATTTCTGTGACCCGAGAGCAGTCTGGCCTAGGTTTAATCGTAATTGTATGGTTTGATTCTCTGTTGAGATATATCATATGACCAGCAAAATTAGGCCACCACTAATACTCAAGGGAAGAGTGTCAATGATCAAAACTGATAATTTGGCCAAATCATATCTTCCAATTTCACCTAGGCCAGATACCATTTTCAGATCAAATATCTGTCACATTGTAATAAAAGGAAAAAAAAAAGTCCTTTTAGAAATGATCTAACACAACACTTACACTCGTACACAATACAGTGAACTCTCTTGAATGACCCTCCCCCACCACAGTAAGGCTGAATGCAGGAAATACATGTACCCAGCAGCAATACATTCTGATTAGTAACATTAATGACATACAAATATATACTTGTAATTTTACAGCACTAGTATATATAATATATAATATATTAAGACATTTCTGGAACAGCATTGACTTGCTGCTATCATCAGCACTAGGGAGCAGCCTAGTGCTTTTTCTAGTTTCATTTCTCTGATGGACTGAGATTGTCTGATACAATGGACCTATTCAGTCCAAGCCTGCTTACCTTAAGGTCCAAAACAACATTATGCCAGGGTCTGTTTCTGTTGCACTATGAATTCTGTTTTGTTCACGGTTAGATATGCTCATGTCAAGGCTGCCCTGATGCTAAACAAGCACAATGCCTATGAGATGCTCAAATGAAAATTCATTGTTTTGTGTCATACGCAGAACCTCTATTGAACTAGCTTATTGTGTATAGTATGCTATGCTGATGTGTTAGTGTCACAGGCTTATTGTCAAATTCCTTATGATAAAAATCACAGGTTGAAGAGATGAGGAACCTACAATCAACAAAGGCTCTCCTCTGCTCTCTTCTGACCCACACCGGCCACCATTAAAGCTTACATTGTCAAGGAACCACAGAGCAAGCTTATACTTTAAAGTAAGTGTGACTGATCATCTGGGTAACAGATTCTGTCCCAAATCATTTCATAAATTGGGGTACTCTAAGAAGAAGTTCTGGATCACTCTGGATCGCCTAGTATCACTTGTGTGATGTGTGAGACTGTCCATCTAAATCTGATCAGAAGTTTCACCCCTTATACATAAACACACATTTTATTCCATACTCCATTACATACATACATTAATTGTGCCTGACTCTCAGGTGTTTGGATGGACAAATTCTCACATCTGTCTGTGTCTGACAGACAGATGACAGCCATTTATTCAAGAAAGGAACTTGAGGACTTGCAGTACTAGCCCTGATTGAGGATTCTGACTTCCATTTCCAGATCATCTCCATGTGAGATCAATTTTGCACGAGCATGATCTGAAAAGTGCAACTCTTGGGATAGGAGCCTAGCAAAATTCACTTAGATGATCTATGTTCAGGCAATTTTCAGCTCAATGTAATCATACACTATATGGCTATTTCAGAAAGGCAAAATTAATGGTTTATATTAAGGCATGTTTTCACTGATTTAAAAAAAAAAATGATGATTACTAGTGTCTCTACCTCTCTCTCTGTGTGTGTGTGTGTGTGTGTGTGTGTGTGTGTGTGTTGGTTTTTACTAGTGGAGTTATGCAGAGAGAGGCTTTATACATCAATTCACTTTTGCCTATAGTTATGCATAAATAGATACATTTACTCAGCTAAGCGTACCTTATCACAGAAAAGGCAAGCCAGTAACGCAGCCAGAGGCACAGGTCAAACAAGTAAAAAGTGTGAAACAGAAAAAACAGGTAATTACATACTTCCAACTTGTTCCAGTTATTGTCCCAGCAATAATGCAATGCAAGGTGAAAGGTTTACAGTCCATTAGCTTGCTAATTAAGGTTGCAATCAAAGTGATGGATTCTTTGTGTGTGCTGTTTATGAAGGCAAGACGTAGGCTGCTGTTATAAGAGGTAATGCAACACTTGTTTCTCAGAACTGCTGGGTGTCTGCCTGGGTGGAGGAAATTAAACACCTCCCTACATTTCCCTAAATATCTACCATGAATGTGCCCTGAAGCAAGGCACTTAATCCATCTGCTGCGGAGGTGCTCAGCGTACAACAGCACAAGACTGCGGATGCACCGGGCAGCTCCCACGTATGAATGTGTGTGAAACCCTTCCTCTTTATGCAACAGCCGCAGGGCAGTGCTGTAAATACTAGATATTCTCTGACAGCATGCAGGTAAAAAAAAAAAAATTATCAAAATAAATAAACTCTGAACTCATTGTGAAGAGAGACAGATTAACTAATGCCTTTTATATAAAAAATATATCCCTGGTGAGGTACCAATAAGATGACTTGGTGATATAACAAATGTAAGAGAAGAATAGAAAATAATCCACCAAGCGTACTAAGGTGACAATTAAATGAGTGACAATATAACAGAGTCATCTCTCTGTAACTCTTTTGTTGGGAGAAGAGCAAGCCGACACAAGAGGTGGTAATGATAATGGTGACTCCTTACAGGTGTGATGTGAAGGACCAGATTACAATGTGCTTCTTCGGGGCGTCTTGGTGGCTCAGTGGTCTAAGGTGCATACCACATAACAGCAACGACCTGGGTTCGAATCCGGTCCGCATATCACCCCGCCTCTCTCACCCAGTCTTTCCTGTCTCTACTGCTAACTATCGAATAAAGGCAAAAATGCCACACACACACACACACACAAAAAAACAAAAAAAATCTTTCGAATGTGCTTGTCTTCTCCCAATCAATCATGCATGCATCCATTTTCTCACGGTAAGACTTAAACAAGAATACAAATCTGTCACAGTCTTAATATGGTTGATATCATTCCTATAAACACATTGAGCCAAACACGTAATGAAATCTAAAGCAGATTTAGCACTGAGCTGTTGCTTTTTCACTCTTTACAATCAGAATGTCAGCTTATTACCTGTTTATGTATGGTGCGTGGGTGTTAACACATAGAGCAAACTGTGCATTTGGTTTTTGAATGTGTGTTGTTGGCTGCCGCTGCTGCAAATGATTTGGAGGAGCACATCTCTCTTTTGAAGATGGCTGTTTGGCACAATCATATCTCATTGCTCCCAAAATTTCCCCAAATCATTTGTTTATCAGCAACGCCCCCTCAAGTTCAAGTCGCTACTACATTCTGAGCAACAAAATAGCTTCTAAGCTTTTCACACCTCCCTTTCAGCACACTCCGATAACAAAGCCCTGTACAATCTCATCCACACTGCTGCGAGTTATTTGGTTTCCAGCAGAAATCAGGTAGAAGCAGGCTGTTTGTGAGTATAAGGGACTTCAATCAATTCTACACCTAAAGGCCTTATGGGATATATATATATATATATATATATATAGTCATTTCAGGGTGAAAGGTTCCCCAGCAGGTCTGGGGAGATGTACCCTACAGGCATGGTAGGTAGGGCCTTGAGTGGGTGTTGAGGCAGGCAGGGAGGGGGAGACGGGGTGGGAGGTGGGTTGAGGAGCAGGCTGTGCTGACAGTCCACCTCCTGTACCACTGTGTAGTCTGAGACAGGGGCGAGGAACTGGGATTGGGGGGAGTCAGGAAGGATGTAGGGGGACTGATATAGCCCCACGGTGGCTGCTGGGGGCAGGAAGGCCTCCTGGTAAGGTTTGGTCTCCATAGGCTGAGGGGGTATGGCTTGGTACCCCTTGCTGGGCATGGGGGAGCTAGAGCGACTGCTAATCTGCCGGGCACTGCTCTCGGTAGTATAGCCACTTCCTTCAGGATCCACCACCAGCAGCTGAAACTGAAGCTCTTTCTGCGTCCCCTCTTTCTTTGCCTCAGTCTCCTCATCACCTCCATTCTCTTTTCCCTTCTTCTTTGTGTCCTCCTCTGTGGCTGAGATGCTCTCCTGTGTTCTGAGCTGTTGGCCAGAGGACAGCACCACCCCTCCGGAGGGCATTACATCGCTGACCTGGGCGTAGAAGTCTGTGTTGACCCAGGTCTGGGGCGCACCAGGCTGGGTGTTGATGAGGGGCTTGTCCCTTCTCTCTGGGGCTGGACTTTCTATAGCATTTAGGGAGGCTTCTCCATCCTCAGGCTGGCCTGGCAGTAGGGTGGCCATCAGCATGAGGTTTTCTTGGTCAGGAAGATCTGGGTCATAACAGCTGGCCCGGCCTGAGTCATCATCAGGGAAACTGAGAGACAGAAGGATGAGGGAGGGGGAAATGGAGCGAGACAAAAAGAGAGAGGGAGAAAAATTAGGAGATTGACAAAGAGAAAGATAAGGATAGGGAAAAGAAGAAGGAGTGAGATGGGTGGGGGTTAAGGCCTGTTTCAGGCCATCCAACAGCAAGACAACAATACCAAGAGGAGAATCTCTGAGGTACCTGAGGGTATGGGAGCACCCTAGGTGTGTGTGATGGCTGATGGGCTGGGACAGGCCCAGGAGCCTCTGGGTGTCTGAGCCTTGGTGGTCGTCCTTCTCCCCAGGATCGGCATCTTCTGCATCCACCTCGATGAACTCCACCCACGGCTCATCCTGGTAGAAATCTAGGGCGTAGGAGGGCACGCCACCCATACCTCCACCGCTCAGGATAAAATTAAGCTCCTCCAGCTTCCCCTTCTGCATTGAGAAGTGTGTTTGTGTATGTTAGTCATAATGAGTAAGAGAGAAAAAAAGCACTTTGCACAACAGATGCGCTGGCTGTTCATTTGGAAACACTCATCTTTTCCTATTCTCATCAGTACTTGTGGTCTGCATACTACCATGTGAGCACAAAATCAGTTGCAAGCCCAATTATGTTTGTGTGTTCTGCCCTTGTCTGGCCATACCATAGGCCTGTTGTATCTGACGTTCAAGGGGTTATGTTGTTCTGAAGCCTATTGAATGCATCCCACATCGTCTGGCAATAACACACCCACAACACAATGATGAAGCACGACCTCGTTCACCTCATATTATCACTCAATGGTCCCCCATCCTTGTTCCCTTCACTAAACAAACAGCCGCGTCTGTTTTTAATCAAAATAACAGTGGATGTGTAATTAACAAGTGAAAACCAGGAGCGAGTTGGTGAATAAGGCAATATTGTTTTTCATTAGCTGCGCTGATACAAAGGTATGACAGATTCAATTCAAGCAGAAAGAAACCTTCATTTGATGAAGTCTAGTAGGCAGTAGGAGCAAACAACATTAAATCAGTAACAGTATCTGTACACTGTGGCACATAACATAGCTCGTACAATTCTGGAAAGATTATTGGCACCGTTGCATTTAATGCAGATAATGTACAATATCTTCTGAAATAATTGGAAATTGAAAAAACTTTCGATCAATACATATTCACCTGTTTTATTTAACAGCACATGATCAAATAATAAGAATATAAATTAAAAATATATTTTATGGCTTCAAAACTGAAAAGTCGCTTCTCAATGCAGTTTGGCATTTCTCCAAATTTTGCCAGTTGTTTCATCCAAAGGAGTTTTATCCGTTTTATTGCCGTTTTATCTGTACACATTGGATAAGAGAAGGAAGCAAGTTGTGCTTGTTGTGTTATGGAGAGGATGAAAACATTCATGTGGCCTTAAATGATCATTGCAGACCAGAGTAAGCTCAGGTGAGGCATGGGCGCCAGGTTTGAACAGCCTACATAGTGGAAATACTGAGGACAAATACTGAGCACCTAGGACAAAGCTTAAAAACCAAACCTATTCACTTCACTGAATGAAAAATTCCATGTGTTGGCTACTGTGAATAATATGTGAACAGATGAACATACACACACAGACACACTCACACACATAGAAAATGCAGCATAACAACACAGACGTACCTTCAGCAGCTCTGGGTCTATGCCTTTAATTTTGGGTGCAGGAACCGGTGGCAACAGAATAACCATTAATCTAAGAAGAGGGAGGGGAGGAGGACATGATGAAGATAATCTGTCTACAATTGTCAATATTTGCTCGCGAGTAAGTGAGAAAGAGAGAGAGAGAGAGAGAGAGAGAGAGAGAGACAGAGAGAGAGAGAGACCGAGAGAGTGTGTCTGTTCTCACCTGTGTTGCTGAGAGATGATGATCAGCATGATGAGAATGACAACGCCCACAATACCAAAGACAACAACCGCTGTGACTGGAAATGTGGACTCTACAGCAAAATAGGAAACAAGTAATCAGCAGCAGCAGCATAACCATCGTCATCATCATCATCACCCTGTATGTCTCAACAGAACAAGAGAGCAAGTCAGCCATATTTGTTTACGGTACGTGAAAAAGACTCATTCCTCCAACCAGGTGACCGACCCCGCCCTCTTACCTTTGCTGGAAACCTCAGTCACTTGAATGAAGATGGAGTCGCTGAATTCTCCAAACTTTGTGAAGGCCTTCATCCTGCAGCGAATGTGCACCTTGTACTCTTCTCCTACATGCAAACCGTACATCGTCTGCTGGGTACTGCCCTGCACGTCCAACTGAAAGACAGAGAGAGAGAGATGAAGAGAGAGAGAGAGAGAGAAAGAAGAGGACAGAAAAAGAGGGTATGAAGTAGGCAGAAAAATAAATGGAGCAATGCAGGGGAAACTGATTTTACTGTTTAAACGAACCAATCAGTGCTTCCGTCAACCACTACAGAAACAGCCATGACACCAACGTTTCAGTGAACAATGAGTAGTTGAGGTAAACAGGGCGCCAAGAGGTATAAGTGTATTTTTGGTAACTCGAACTGTGACCTTTTTAAAAGGTGCATTCTGTGAGGCAATTCAGATACATTAGATGAAGACTGTTGTGCTGGAGGGCTCAACGACAGTTTCAGAGGCTCCAATTATCTGACTGGCTTGTCAGGCTGTAACGACTATGAGCCAGTGAGACTGGAGAGGGGCCCTGGACTCGGACCCTCTGATCCCTCCCCTCTCTTCTTTCATCGAACGCTTTCCTCTGACTTCCACTGTGTGCGTGTATGTCTGTGTGTGTGTGTGTGTGTGTGTGTGTGTGTGTTACAAGAGTTAAGGGGTGGGGAAAGGAAATGTGAACCTATGCTGCTATGACCTACCTCCAATTTACTGTTAAGAGCATGCATGAGTGTGTTTGCATGCATGTTTGTGCATCAAAGGATTTTGTGATGCATGTCAGTGCATGCAAGTGTGTGTACAAAACGAGGCGGGGGGGACTTACTGCTTCCCAGTCAGTGCTGTTTCTCCCCCTGTACTGGACCTCGTACTCAACACGCATCCAGCCTGCCCTGACATCTGCTGTGGGCGGCGGCTCCCAGCGGACCATAACGTCATAGTGCAGTCCGGAGGGACTCATATTCAGCAGGGTCCAGTTTAGGGCCACTGGGGGATCAGGACGTACTGTCGGGAACAAAGGGCAGAAGTTAATTTACAGTACAGTTTACATTTACAGCTTTTCATGATTTAACAGAGCTAAATGTCATCAATGGCTTTGAACACACTCGATCCTGTGTAGCTGAATTGGTAGAGGATCACTTTAGGCCTTAGTTGATTGGTGAATTTCAAAGAATTTATACAGGGGCAGTGACTAATGAAATGTGTCTCTATGGTATATCTCAACTCACAGAGCTTAATTAGTTTAATAATATCTCTTGTATACTGTTTCTCTCTCTTTGATGTTTCCTCTACCATTAACTGGTAAACTGTGTTTGACTTTGGCTCCATTAAGTGGTTTAATTTTTGTCTGTAACTGGATGTGTTACTGCTTTCTTTCCCTGAAATAAAATAAAATAAATCAATGTAATCCTAAACATTAGCATCGTTAATCATCAACATCAATCATATTCAATAATATTTTGCTTTACACCATTTTTCCCATTTAGTCCTGCCCAACCTCCATCCATTCCCTCTTTCACATTTTCTTTCCCCTTATACTCCAGTAGTGGAAACGACAGCATCCCACTGATACTGTATCTATAAAGACATGCTGATAGCCATTATCTACACATGGAGGGATACAGCTTAGAAACAAAGGTTACTCCATGAAAGAGATACCAGCAAACGTGGATTTATTTTTGACATTGCCACATGACACATCTATCTAGCAGCCTTCTATAGTCTTAGATAGATAAAGACCCAAGGATGTCCAAACACTTCCCATCCAAACACTGGGACTATGTATTCAATATCTGACATTGACATCGCTTTGCTATTGACAAGCATGTGACATTTGCTGGGTCTGATTGAGGTGATATGCAGCAGCAGTTAGTCCCTGTATATGATTCCCTCAGTACGTATAAATCTACTCCGCATCCTGCAAAAATCCTCTATCTTCAACAGTGCTGTTTTTTCTCGACATCTTGAGATTGCTTCATGACGACGGGTCCAAAGCCAAGCCATCGAAAATGCATTGTTGAATGCCAAAAATGCATGGGATGTTTTGCAGGGAAATGAGGATGCTGACAATGTGCACTGCCCTGATTCTAAGCTAGCTTACTAACCGATATTCTCCACAGTGAAACAGTCATCCTCATTGAAGTAGGTGATGTTGCTTTGGGTACGCAGTTGCATGCAGTAGCGTATCCAGATGGATGTGTGGTTCACGTCGAAGAAGCATTCTTTCTTTGAATGGATATATTCTGGACACTCTTTCCATTCACTGGTGGGGGATCTGTGAGAGGGAAACAATAAGGGAAGAAAGAGAAAGATGAGGAAAAGAAGAAACGCCCATCGCCAGCTGTTCTGAATTTTGCCAGTGTGTTTTTAATGACACACATGCTAAACAAGGAGGAGATGATCACAGGCAATTAGTATGCCTTTTGTGTATACATGCAAGACAACAATCACTGAGAGGAAAGGACACCACCGAGGTAAAGTGGACACAGTAGCAACCCACACTCACTCTTTCTTTAGGTAGAAGACTCTGAGTGCTCCAGGGGAGGACAGGTTGTGGAAGCTGCCTGTACTCCACCAACAGCGAAACGTCTCCTGGTCCCTTGATATACACTCTGTGAAATGAGGTTCAAGGGGAGCTGAATGACAGAAAGAGAAAGACAGACAGGAAGATCAGTGAGAAATCTATGACCTCTATCGCCCTCTTATCACCGACTAGCAGGAACAATATTGATGGAGCTTATCCCCGACGGTTAAGCTAGCTAATCACAGCAGAGATCCATCAGAAACATCTAGTGATGTAATATACCACAATGCAAAATACTGTAAAAATAATACTGGTTTGTCAAGTTGGTGGGGGGTGGGGATGTGGGGGTGAGGTGTAGGGAGGCTTGGGAGTGTCTTGAAATGTCAATGGGTGGGGAATTTGTGTTTCAAAACAGAGTACGGGCTGGAAAGCGAGTTTTGAAAGCCAGAAATTTCAACACCTGGTGCAGTAATCGTTGAGTCACTGGTACTGATACTGGTACAACAACCCTATGAACCCCCTGCAGATGTATTACGTTCATTCTGTGCTATGGGGCAGTAAAAATTTTACTTATTGCCCCGTTAATATTAAGTGTATTTTAATCACCCTGCCCAGGAAGGAGTCCAAGCACAAATCCCAAACAAACCTTCACAATAAAACATAATCACTGGTCATTCATTTGGCTTCAACTCGCCCTGCATAGGCTAGCAATTCTGTTGCATGGCCTTACTCTACATCCTTACACATAACCGTCACATACTTTAAGTAATGGTAAGTTAAGTCCTACCTGTAAGTACCAGACGCCACAAGAAAAACAAAACGCCCTGATGAAAGCCATGTAATAAGCAGCAGGTGGGAGTGTCTTCGGTGTGGTGGAAGAAAACTCCTCGTTTCCATTTTCCACACAGTTCCATTTTTGAGAGGGAATGATATAGTTCTTATGGTCCACAATTTATGGAAACGTACACTTTCCCTATGCCATGTGTTTGTGTTTGTTTCCTATCTACCTCTAAGTGCATGTGTGTATGCATGCGTATGTGTGTGAGTATAAAAAAAAATATGGTGAATTCCATAATAGATTATATTGCATAAGGACCAGTTATCCAATTTCACAGTCACCATGCTTTTGTGATTATGGTCCATGCACATGTGTTTCATGCTATCTCTGCTTGTTTCTCCTCTATTCCATCCTTAGGCCCTGACTCAGTCCTAGTCACCCCTCCCTCCTCACGTGGCCTCTCCTCATCACCAATCCCCCACCACCACCTCCCTCTCCTGTCAGAGGCCAGTTTCTCATCCAGCTGAGAGTCCCAGGGTTTGGTGCAACCATAAATAAGCAACTGAAGGTATCATTGATTTCTGCTCTGCCCTCTCTCCCTCTGCCCTCTCTCCTCACTGGCTGCAGCATAAATCACAAACAGACCCAGAACATAAACATGCTTGGCAGACACAGAGACACACAGAGACACACACACACAGACACACACACAGACACACAATTACAGACAGACCAGAGCAATACTCTGCAAATAACAAAAGCAGCAAGCTATCAAAGGACAGAGAGATTTAAACATTAAATAGAAACAATCTAGACCCCCCCTCTACACACAGACTCTCCTTGTTAACTCCTGCCAAGTTCCACAGATGCATACCAACACACATTGTCCAACACACTACTGTATCTTCTTTCTCTCCGGTGGGTCCACTTAACCTAAAAACACTTCTAACCATACAATAACACGCTCTACCAAACCCCACCCCACCAGGTGTGCTGCACCATTGCGTTGCACAACCACCCAACTGGTGCTCTGTAATGCACACAATTATCATTCACAAGGAATACACACATTACTTCTACTACTTTACTATTGCTTTCTGTGTGATGCTAATGCAACCCCATATTTCATTGCATTCCACTGTAGTCGTGACTCAACCCCCCTCTCTTCTTCCCTCCCTTCATCTACCGCACACTGTCGTGCTTCCCAGAGCTTTGCTATTTAAACT
Source organism: Hoplostethus atlanticus (assembly GCA_034670405.1). Classification (NCBI taxonomy): domain Eukaryota; kingdom Metazoa; phylum Chordata; class Actinopteri; order Trachichthyiformes; family Trachichthyidae; genus Hoplostethus; species Hoplostethus atlanticus. The sequence goes on along the minus strand of JAXDDX010000002.1, from coordinate 12,442,535 downwards.
CTCCCTCCCTCCCCTATCCAACAAATTCCAGCTGCCTCCATCAAAGAGCTTTCAACAGTCATGGGATGCCACTGGGAACTTGAAACTACAGCAGAACAGCTTACATATTTTTTTCCTGAGAAACAATTAAGCAACAAAATGATATTGCACCTTTAACAGAAATGCTTCAGCCTTGCAAATACATACATTAGGCTATGCTGCATCTCTTGATGCCTTGTCTAGATGTCTCAAGGCAAACGCTTGAGGCAATGTTGATCCCTGCAGGGAAAAACAGCTAGCAAACTCCAGCTTGTGCAGGTGACCAGCTTGACCAGCTTGAGGTATGTTTTGTAACCTGGTAGCTGGTTGACCAGCTCAAGCTATGTTTTGAAACAGCTGGTCTGACCAGCAGGAGTTGGTCCAAACTGGTCAACCAGTTTTAAAATGCTACCCATGCAGAATCACCTATTTAATATCTATTGTAATTTTCTATGTTCAATTTATGATTCACTGCATATCAGTTGGTTGGAAGTCCACCAAATTGAAAGACATAAACATATTTAATTTTTCTAAATGTCAACTCACAAACAATCTAGTCATGGGTGGAGAACACTGGGAAGCAGACGGGCAGTGTTTTGAAAGCGAGACATCTCTATAAAGAATGGGGCCCTGCTGGTAAAGGTCAGGGGCCACTAGGGTTGCAAAGGGGGGGGTACATTTCCAGAAACCTTTCCAGACATTTTCCATGGGAAGTTAAGCTCGGGAATTTTGGGAATTTTCAACAATTTGTACAGCAAAAGTTAACCAGGAAGTAAAATTTTGTTGGAAAATACACATAAAATGCAGCATGTTGTGGTTAAAACAACCCAATTTAGTTCATGAATTCAGTTCATCCATCATATGTGCAGTGCATTCCTTCATCAAGTCCAGATAACCATCAGCATGCCAAATAATTGGAATTCAGTAGACTACTTGCAGCCCTCTGCATGCACTGTGCATTCTTCCATCACATGTGCAGTACAGCTCATTCTCAGCACACTACTACAGGGCTATTGAGGCCACACTTCTTGAGGCCAAGGACCACATCGTCACCTTCTTAAACTAATGGCCTAAGTCATATTTTGAGGAAAATGTTTTTTTTGCCTAAATCATCTCTTCATGATGCTGGCCACCTCTGGTAAAATTGCCTACATCCTTATTGAAAAGATCATGCTGTTCCTACCCTGGTAGTATAATGGCCTATGTCAAGAGTGTGACTTAGGCAATTAAAAAAAATAAAAAATGGCTTAAGTCACATTTTCTTGTGACTTAGGCAATTTTACAAGCTTTACAAGATGGCGGCTGCTTCCAGAAGAAAGAAAAACAATATATTTGGTTCAGTTCTTTCTGTTTTTGGAAAAACTTTAAAATATGACTTAGGCCATTAGTTTAAGAAGGTGACGACATGCAACCAGGTCAGTTTTGATGATATTACTGCAGTAAATATACACTCACAAAAATGTCCAGTTTATTCCCGGTAATTCCTGTTAATTCCCATGGAAAGTTTCCACTTTTTTTTGCAATCCTAGGGGCCACATTTGTTTTTTAAAGTTGTGTGCATTTTTGAACATAACTCTAGGTGGCTGAGGCTGCAGTTGAACTTCTGAGGCGAAAGGTTATGCAGAGACACCTGGAGAGACTCACATTGTCAGCTCATTCCCAGGCTCTCTCTCTCTCACTCACTCTTCTCTCCAGGCTCTTGCTCTCTAACACACCAGGGCTAAATACATTTCTTTCCTGTTTTGGTTTGTGTTGGATCTGTGTTCTAATTAGCTAGCTTACTCGCCTCTGTTGTGAAAATGTGACTCTATTGTTTGAGCCAATAATAGGCTTCCGTAATGCAAGGGGATGGAGGGGGGCAGCAGAAAGGTTGATAAAGGTCATAGATTACTTAATGCTCCTTTAATACAACCAGGCTAATTCATGGATGGCATTCTCATACAAAACTGTGGTCATGTATCAACAAATTGTCAGAATTGCAGATTTGGCTTTAGAACTTACAACTATTTGGGTGCAAACAAGTAAATGTAACGTACAATTCCTTCAACATAGAGTATGTCTAGGTCTTTGATATAAAATGTATCAGTATTAAACATCTCATTCTGGATTTGTGCTCTTAGTAAAGGTTTTGCAACAGGATTTTCTACATACCTGGGTACAAAAAGCAATTATTCAAGTCGTAACTGGCTCACAAGCCAGGAGGCAATCTCTTGCTTCTGTAGCATGTGACAGCTTGATGTCTGAATACTTGCCCTGTATAGTCTGGCAATTCTATCGCAGGGCCTTACTCGTAACTTTCTGCACACTTACACATACTAATACATAACCATCACAATTGAGTGATGGGAAGCTAAATCCTGCCTGTACCTGCCAACTGCCACGAGAAAAACACCCTGATGAAACTCATGTAATGAACATGGGAACACCTTCAGCTGAGAAAACGGTTCCATTTTTGAGAGGGAATGATCTAGTTCTTATTTTCTACACTTTCCTTGTGCCATCTGTGTTTGTTTTTCTATCTAAGTGTCTATGTGTATGTGTATGTGCATGTGCATGTCTCTGGCTGTCCCTGTAGCTGTCTGTCTTTCTGGGCTGTGTGTGCTCCTGATACTGAAAAACAACTCTTAGGTTCACTTCCTGTCTTTATCAGTCCATACAGAGTAGCTAGGAAACCACTTGTGTCTATCCGCCTAGACATCAGCTTTAGCCATTAAGGTTTAAGATGCACAAAACAAATCCACTAAAAAGCCTAATTAAAGCACCTTTCCCCAGCCATTGTGCCAGCTGGTGAATGGCATTAAAAAGGTGGTGAGAAAGGAGCGCTCAGGCTTTATCAGTGACCATATTGCAAAATGCCTGACTAATTGTCATGAAGAGTGAGAGGGATATGGGCCTGGCGCTGTGAATTACCACCTTTTCCAGCTCATTTGCAGACGTAATACAGTGCTGAGGTTAATAACGCTTCAAAACGCTCAAAGACGAGGGGAGATGGGTTAGAGTGAGAGGCTAATAAAGAGACAGTGTGTGTGTCTGTGTGTTATGAAACACCATTGAAGTTATTAGTCAACATAAGACTTTGGCTTACAAAAACAGATTCATGATTTATCATTTTTCTTTATTGCATTTTGAAATTTAATACGTCAGGAGGTAAAAGTCAAACTGGTCAGTCATGCAACTGATAATGTCTTGTTTCTCATGATGGGGCACTGACTCTACAGTCCATAAATATGACTTATTATGAGCCATGAAACATTGGCCAACCTCATCTTTTCTTACTTAGTAACAGATAAATCAAAGATATTTCTGCTGCGTGTGTGTGTGTGTGTGTGTATGCGTGTGTATGTGTCTTAGTGTCTTAGTTACTGTATGTTACATTACTGTCACTTGTTGAAGGCCATCTCTAGAGTTATTCCTGTTTCCACAGTTCGCAATGTTATTAAGAAGTTATTTGCTGCTCATGGAATTGTTAAGAATCTCCCAGGATGTGGTGGTAAGATGAAAACTGATCTCAGATGTTGTTGAAGGTTGGTGCGAGTCATTGAGTCAAAAAACTCCTTGTATGACATCCAAAATCTCAATTCTGACCTGGAAAGATCTGGGGGTAATGGTTTCAGCCCATACCACTGCTGAAAAAGAAACACAAGAAGGCCCGACTGATCTTTGCCAAGACCCACCTGGACATTTACCAATAGACAGGATTTGATGTTATAATCCTTTGTGCCATAATCCTGGGAGAGTATTCAGACAGAAGCCCAATTTAGATGTCAAAGAATGATGCACTAACCCACAAATGGAGACTACAGAGAACATCAGGCTACACCATCATACAACTACATGACCATCAGACAGGCAGCACCATTCACTTGCCACCTAATTTAAATGTTTAAATGATTTCAACAACAACAATACAGGGCTTGACATTCCCCAAAAAAAATGAACTTGCCCCCAGCTGTCAGGCACTTGCCCACCACTTTGCGCGTAGCGGACAAGTGGGGCGTGAAAAGCCCCACAGCGACGATGGAAAGGCGGCGCGGGGAGAGTGCGGGAGGGGATACCGGGAGGGCCTCCCCCCAAGAAAATTTTAGTTTTTCAGGTTACCTAGATGCTCTCTCGTGCATTTTGACACAAAAAATGCACTTTTCCCATTGTGGTAAGTTTTTGCTGCAATTTTTTTTGCATGGCTCGGTTTGTAGAAATTTTAAGTTTTGCATGCATTGTTTCATTTCTGTATTACTCACGTTTCACGTTGGTCATGACACTGCTCCATCTAATGAGTGCTTTATAGCATTCCCAGATATATAGTTAAGACTTTGAAAATATCTGGGAGACCTCCAGTGTATGAGGACCTGCTTCATAACATTAGAATGATAAGATTGCCAGAGGTTGAAACCACCCTGAAATCCTTGAATAAAATCTTTGCACTATTTTCAAATGCTTTCACTAATTAATTTATAAATATGGCTTGAATGGTAGCACTTCTCATGGTAATTCAGGGTGGTAATGGAGTCTGAAAAAAGTAAACAAATAATTATGTAAATAATAAACATTTATTGCTACAACACATGACGGCGACCCCCGACGGTTGTCGCCGCGGAGGGAGACGCGCGCTCTCCCACTCCGTCCTCTGCAGCTCGCGCCCTCGCCTCCGTCCCGGCACTCCGGCCGCGGACCCGCTCACGCCGGGGACACACTGGACGCGGAACGGCGACGAATGCCGACGAAAATTCTTTCGGCGCCCATGTTAACCAATGTGGCCGTGCACACCGGACGCGGAAGGGCGCCGAATGCGGCCTGCAGCGACCGTTTCGGCGTCAGGTCTAAGATTTTCTCGATTCGTGAGCGAATGTGTCAAGCTGGGCAGGAAGTCAGACACAGGAACGGCATAGAGCATCCGGTCAATTTCCAAAATATAACAAATTTCAAAATAAAAACACCCTGATTGATGGTATTTCTGAGTTGTGTCTAAACTTTTATCGTCTGTGTCTAAACAGAGAGAGAGAGAGAGAGAGAGAACAAACAAACCGTCGGTGTGAACAACCAAACTCCTTCTTGCTCATTCGGCGCCGATCGCGGCGCTTCCTTTTCTTTCCGCGTCCAGTGTGTCCCTGGCGTTAATTGGCCGCAGCCGCTGAGACCAGCCGAACCTACCACCCTCCCTCCCCCCAGTCCGCCACAGGCGGCCTCCTTGGAGAAGTTGTTGCTTCGGTTTTCTCGTCTTCATAACAATTAGCGAATTAGGTTAGTTTTAAACAGTTTTAAAATCGACTTGCCCGAGCGGACAAGCCTTCAGAAATGGTAGCCAGCCCGACTTGATGAGTAGACAGCCTCGGGCAAGCGGGCTATAGGGAATGTCGAGCCCTGCAATAAGCTAACTGGACGGCTGACACTGTTGGCTTGAAGACTGCCGACTCAGCAGATCAGAAACCAAATTGTATCAGTAAACAAATACACTGTTGAGAACAGTATATAAATTGTAATAAATTGTAGTAATAAAATGATATTTACTGGCAAATTTTTATTTCTCAGTTTTGGCCTTCCGTCCACACTACGCCAGCGCTTTCCACCCCTGAAAATGGAGCTTTCCGAAAAGGCGAAAACTAAGACTTTTGAAAACGATGATTTTTAAGGGGCGGCTGTGACTCAGGAGGTAGAGCGGGTCGTCGTGTGAATGTGTATGAATGGTTAGATTCCTCCTAATGTGCAGGTTGGCATGGTACATGGTAGCCCCTGCCATCAGTGTATGAATGTGTGTGAATGGGGTGAATGTGAATGTGTAGTGTAAAGCGCTTTGAGTGGTCGGAAAAGACTAGAAAAGCGCTATATAAGTACAGACCATTTACTGTCACTTAAGGCATAAGTGGTTGGCCCAGGTATGCGTTTTTGGTGGTTTAGTGAGGACGGCGAGCTTTTGGAAATGCTAGACACGAAAACGATGTTTTCAAATTTACGCGGCTTAGTGTGGACGCAGCCTCAGACATATGCTTCACTGCCTGCTTTAAGCTCCACCCACAAATGCCTCATTCACCTAGTAGTCTTAAAGTGGACGTGGCTACAAAATCTCAGTATCCAACCTCCACAGGGTAGAGCCTTTGGTTTCCAACCACATTGATCCACCTTTGCCATCAACTCAGTATACCTAAGCATTTTCCTTTAATATGCCTCATCTACTGCATCCTCCTATGGCACTGTAAGCTTAACAAAATACACTATTTGTCTCTGACCACAACACCATGTCTGGCCTTAAGTTAGTGCTCACTATTTCCTGTGGGATTTCAATTTTTTCCCCCAAATCTACTGCCATTTGCCAATCTCTACCCACCATGTCAGTCTCTTTCCTATAGTCTTTCCTCCCTCACGGACAAAACCAATTGTACTGTCTTCCTTCCTGCCAGCTGATGAGTTGATTTCTATCTGCTTGCTCTCAATAGCTGCTGCTAGACTCCCATTGAGAACCTATGGCAAGACCTGAAATGTGCACTTGGTCAAAGGAATCCTTCAAACATTGAAGAACTGGAGCGGGTTGCAATTGAAGAGTGGGAGAAACTGCCAGCAGGAAGATGCAGGAAGCTTATTGATGGTTACAAGAAACATGTGGGAGCGGTCATCATTGCCAAAGGCTGTGAAACTAAGTATTAGAAAAGGGTGAAAATAATCATGGCCAAAGCCACTTCTACATTTTGAAGCCATAAAATATTTTTAGTATATTTATATTTTTATTGTTTGCTTGTGTGCTGTTAAATAATACAGATGAAGTTGTTTCAATTTCCAATTAAGACAGAAGATATTGTACATTATCTGCATAAAAAGGTTACAATAATCTTATTTAATTGCTGAGTTAACAGCAAAAAAAGACCCTGAAGGTGAGTTTAATTAAAACATTTCATTTTTTAAAGTGGAACTTTTCCCCCTGGTTGTTACCATAGTTACAGCTGCCACAGCGGCCAACAGTTAATAATGCAGACTCTATAGGCAGAGAGTATCCCATTGGAAACAAACTAGGTGACGTCACTTATACAGCCGTTCACTCCGTCCATAATTTTTACAGTCTATGAAACAGAAACAGAAACAAACAAACAAACAAACATTGCACCCTGAGCATTTCGCTACCATGATAAATTGCTGTGATTGCCCTAAGCCTCACTCACGACTCAGCTCATATTCTGCTCTCAACTGGCTGTCAACAGAACAAACACAATTACATGCCACTCAAAGCAGTCTGTGTGTGTGTGTGTGTGTGTGTGTGTGTGTGTGTGTGTGTGTGTGTGTGTGTGTCAGTGAAAGAGAGAGACAGAGAGAGACATGATGACCAATGGCAAGGATGAAAACCATGAAATAAATTAATGCAAGTAATGAAAGATACATCTCTTTACGACACACCTAACACTTTCAATCAGATATGTTCTGCGTGACCTGTGTGTGTGTGTGTGTGTGTGTGTGTGTGTGTGTGTTTGTGTTAAACAGAGGAAGCTATTGGCAGCACTCACTGGCATTGTGCTAAGAGTGAAAGTGCTTGCCAGCTTGCCAAAGTCCCACGTTATACCCCCCACCACATCCCATACGCACATTCATACATACATACTGTACACACACACACACACAAACACACACACTTTTCCAATACACACCAAGAGATGTGACTTGTGCAGTCTTCCACAACGTGTCTCAGATAATGAAAAAAAGAAAGAAGGAGAAGAGGGAGAGAGAGAAAGGATAGGAGGGGGAGAGGGACAAAATCTGGGAATTTCACACAGCTATTTCCTTTACTTCACAAGCCTGTCCTTACTTTTCTTCTCAGCTTGGCCTGTAGTTTCAGCATGGAGTGTTGCACAGACACATATTTCAATTTGGGGGAAAAAAAAGGAAATTAATATCTTCATTCTGTGTTTGATAGTTGAGGTAAAATGTGGGTCAGGGGGCCCATGTGAGGAGCAGGAAGGTAAGACACTGCAACAAGATATGAACAAGGGAATGTAAACGGGTGATGATAAACTGTCAACATGCACACACACAGTTTAGGACATACTGTATGTCAATAGTGTTCTTGTCCAACCCCTTGAATAATTCTTGCCTTTCATCCCAGCAGAACACAATAGTGCCATGGTTTTCTTCCCTCTCTTAAAGTTTGGTTGACAAGCCATGGGTCTCTCCATCTGATTCTCATTATCCCCATCAGTACAGATAGCTTTGAAGTCTAACACAACCCGGCCTGTCCAACCATGCAGTGACCCAGTCAGCTTAGTTTGGTCCCAGCCATTTATTAGCCTGAAGTAATGATGTTAATCTCCTCTAATGCTACCACAGCCCACAGCATTGGCTTAGTTAGTGAGTGTGATATTAGGTCCAAGTGAGAGTAAATATAGATGAGTAGGGGGGTTTGGGTTACAGGAATGGACACACACACACGCAGACTTGCACATGCACACACACCATGCACACACACCACACACACACACATCACACACACATACAACTATGCGTGCACACATTCTCGCCCTTCACCTCGCTCTCCGTCTTTGCTTCTTTTTGATTTGACCTATCGGGACAAGGCAACATGGCAACTGACTGTGTGGCCTCACGCTGAAGTGTTAGGTCCCTCTGTGAGCAGTGAACCCATACGGCTCTGCAGCTGTTAATGTTATAATCGACACTCCCGGTGGTTAAATCAACACAACCCAGTACTTCATATGTAACATGGATCAAAGCTGTGCTCCTGTAACTTCCACCCCGCTGCCTAAAAACCTTCTCAGTTTCATCAAACTTCTCCCCATGTTCAGTACGCCACCGTTTCGTCTGCCTCTTTACAACTCTCCCCTTCCATAACACAACCTCCCTCCATCATCCCACTGTGTATTCTGCCTCAACTTCTAACAGTTTCCACATCTTTCTTGCTTTCTAAGCTTCCAACTTTGTGTCTAATTTCAGACACCCTGTCCCACATTTGGCTGAACTGTGCTGCTCAGAGTAAACACACCCACTGCTTCTCTTTCAAGGAGATGTAATTGTAGATTGTGTGTACGGCCCAGGAAAGACCAGACCTCTGCGTGGTTACCGCTGGTTACCGCCTCTGTGTCCAGAGAACAAGAACACAGATGAACCTCGCTCAGCAGGGTAAATGGACCTGAGGAGCAAGTCCTCAGGAGAATCGGGTAGACAGGCACTCAGAGAGAGAGAGGGGGGAGAGAGAGAGAGAGATACAAACGACTAACACAGACTATAATCACTCTGGTAAGCCTTTAAGTATAGAGGAGCATCTCCAAATGTCTCATCTCTGCTTGTTAAGTTGGGTGTCAAGAAAAAAAACATACATATACACATTTTACAAGACACAGCATAACAGACAGACTTGCGGGAAGGCTCTATAAGTTCCTTTATTGGACAGTTAACAGTAGAGAGAGACAGGAAAGACTGGGAGAGAGAGAGAGAGGAGGGATGAGATGTGCCTTAGACCGCTGAGCCACCATGGACGCCCTAGAAGCACAATGTTAAGGCTTACTCAACTACTCAACAAGATGACTTCTGCAACTTCCTGGTGTGTGCGAGAGAGTGGTGGGTAGAGGGTCAAATACAGATTGTTTCAAATGTAAACCCACGTGGGGAAAGCAGGTGTCAGGATCAGACATTATACAGTGGTAAGCCTGAGAAAGGTGCAGGCTGTGTGTGTTTGCACATGCTATCAGTAGCCGCTCTCTGTTTACAGATGTTTAATGGTTGTTGAGGAAGACCAGGGCTACCGCAGCGCTTGTTGGAAACCAGTCAAACGATGGAAGGAGCTGCACTGGGCAAGGTTTGATGGTTTGACCTTACCTGGCTATCTGCTGTAGTCTGGAAGCTTATCAGAGAGGTAATGTAAACCCACAGAGATAAGGGTGTTTGCTAATGCTGACAGATTCAAAGTCAGGTAGGGTTAGAAGGCCTGAGGGCAAAGACACTGGGCTCAAAACTCTCTGTGGTGTTTTACCAATTCATTTACAGTCCAGTGCATGCAGACTTATCTTTTACCGGTTTTACTGTTAATATGACATCTAAAAACATTAATTATGATTGATTGTGTGGAAATCTATTTATTTATTTATTTTATTTATTTATTATTTGTGGATTACCAGTGAAATTGAATTTTATATACAGTGGCTGATAATATCAGTGCACTATTTTATACATTTAGACATCACCGCATGTAGCTGATGAAATTGAAAGCTCACATTTTCACTTGTCAAAGACACTAATCACTTCTAATTCTCACTTAAACGGAGGGCTTAGCTACATCAAAATATATATATATATATATATATTTAAAATAAAACCACTTACCTTATCTGATCTGCCTCTCCTCCCCCAAACCCAAAGTCTCTTTTTCAAATCCCTGCCATAGCAATTACAGAACATTTCTCATACTCAGCCAAAGACCTATTACAGTCATAAATTCCTTATCAGAAAACCAGCTGGGGCTTATAACTGTGACAGCTAAATCCAAATGGGAGCACTTGGTGCAGTGGGCTCTCCCACAGGAGGGGAGGACTGTCAATCCACAACATAAGTGTATACATTCAGTAAGGTCGAAACATTGATAACAAATCCACAGCTTCCTTGACAACAATGCAAAGGTTTGGAAGCCATGCGACCAGCACTGGCACCAAGAGCCATAGTTTAATTCAACCATCAAAGCAGGGGATCAGAGAGAAACACATGTACACAACACAGGTTAATCTAATCAACATTCTAGTGCCACATCGCCCCACTCAAAACCCGACTCAACCTGCTAATAGTTGGCCTAATCCACAACCAGAGAGGGTCTGGTTTCACTGTTCACCGTTAGAATAGTCTATATGGCACTATGGGCTATTGGAGATTTAAATACAGACTTCTCATAACTTGAGAAGTCTTATGCTGAGACAAAACACACGAGTAAATAAGGGAATTACGTAAATACACAAAAACTAAAAATAACAAAATCTCCAATCATAATGTCCATGCTACCATATATTGACATGCTCATAGGGCCCATTTCAGACCTTGACTTAAAGGAGAATTCCGGGATTTTTAAACCTATATCCACAAAATCGCCTATTATACTGCAAAATAGGTCCAAAAAGTTTCAGAATTGCTCTGGTAGATCGGCTCAGTCGGCAGTCGTGAAACGGGCTCGATGGCTGCAACGTAATCTGTTGGGGCATAGGCAGGCGGTCAAAGTAGGTCCACTAAAAGTGCTTGATTTTGCCACTGACAGTCTCGTATTCGTGTGTCTGACAAGTGTCTGACAACATTACTGAAAGGATCGCTACAGAAATAGACCTTTTTTTAACCAGAAAACTAAAGTCTAGCTCAAGGAGAAGTCCCGCTCTGAAATGGACGGTGGACAAAGGTAGTCTATAGCGAGAGGGTTCACTTGTTGCGGGAAGAGGACGGTAGAAACCTGATGAAGGTATTCTATGAAAGCTGCGCAAAGTCTTCCTCAACATTTTGTTGGCACAGTTCGAAAATGCGCAAAAACAAACCATTGTTGTTGTTTTTTATCTTTGGGAAAAAACAAATACTCTAAACTACGCTTTCTGTACTCCAACACACGTCTCCAACGCTGATTTAGGTTTCCACCATCCTCTTCCTGCAACAAGTCATCCCTCTTGCTTTGATAGACCACCTTTGTCACATTTCCACGTCCTCTTCCTGCAACAACTCTGAAATCTCGCGAGAGTTGTTGCAAAATCAAGCACTTTTAGTGGACGTACTTTGACCGTGCGCACATGCCCCTACAGATTACGTTGCAGCCATTGAGCCTGTTTCGCGACTGCCGACTGAGCCGATCTTTTTGGACCTATTTTGTAGTATAATAGGCGATTTTGTGGATATAGAGGCCAGGTTTAAAAATCCCGGAATTCTCCTTTAAGCACCACACGTGTGCCAAACTGCACCATTTACAACCCTGAAGTTAGGTGCAGAGATCCTGCCAGATGCACACTTGCAGGATCACTAAATCAGAGTGTGTCTACCTTCACATTGTGATACGTGGATTTTAACTGTGATTTAAGTCAATTTGTACGCTCCTTTACATGCATGCCCGAAACCCTGCAAAACAAGAAATCTGCATGCTATGAAATGCTAAAGAAATTAAATAGGATATGCTGTTAACTGGTCCATGAATAGTTGGAATGGTATTTAAAGCTATTTGATGACTATCCACAACTATGTTCTGCCATTGATGTGCTTGTCTACCATTCATTCTTGTTTTTAAGGGATCATCAAGAAAGAAAGGTGGTGCCACATGTTAAGTTTAAAAGATGCCCAGCGCGTCCAATGTTTCCACATGGATAGGGCCTTGATCACTGAGCTACTGATTTGCAGAGACAGATAGCACAGCCAACATCCCTCCCATGTTACTCCAGGTAACATATGGGCTTTCCATCTTAGTGACAGGTGCAGCATCGGGCCGACAGGGTGTCTGGGAATGGTGTGGGAACATCTCAGGCCTCTGTCTCATGCTGCTGGCGCCTTTCTTAGCAGCAATGAACAGATGCGCCAAAGAATATATTGGCTAGGCAATGACACACAAAGACATACAATCAAGGACAGATTACATTGTGCTGCTTTCCAAATGTTATTGGTGCCATCAACTGCATACATGCGCTCATCACAGTGTCAAGCGCATAACAACAAATTCATAAGAATAGAAACATTGAACATCCAATTGGTTTTCATGCAGAAATGGTCATAATGTGTTTGCACAAAGTTTCAATGGAACGAGTAGTGCAGCTGCAGAGTGGCAAGAGCAGTTACCATTAAGACGTTCAGCGATTTTGTGTAGGCAACAATGCAGAAAAACCTACATCATTACAGATTTTGTACACTATATTATATTTGTGGTTTTGTCCAGTTAATGTCCCAAGGGCATGTTGCCAATTCAATGTTTGTTCACTGTAATCCTTATCGAAACTAAAGGTGCATGATATTTCAAGGTAATGCCTCAACTTAAAAGGCACGAAAAGCAGAAAATCAATGGCCCGATTTTCCAACAAAACTAATTTGAAGGACAAATAAGGTTTTGAATAAGTCTCTGTGCAAGCAAAGGCAAGCCTAAAATCTTCAGTGCACACATCAAATAGTCCAAGTCTGAAGAGGAACAGCTCAAAAGTGTGGATTGCAAAAACTTTGCACAGTCTGAATCATTCTGAATACTACTGTAAATGTTTTTGTCCATAGTCCAGAGGAAGAATTCCACATAAAACATCCCAAGAATGGGGCGATAGCAGCACCCAAAAATTGACAGCAACCTTTTCTTTTTCAAAAAGAGAGAAAATGTTTTGACAAAGAAAACAGGAGTTGCGATCCATTCTTGGGAGTTGCTGTATCTTGGCTCGGAGGATTTTTTTTTCTAACATGTGCTATTCTAGCATATCCTTTAAATAAACAAGTATTCTAGAGGTCCAGGCCAAGACTGCAGTGCTGCACACTTTCACCCAGTTCCAGTTGCAATGGCCGGAGTCCATCTAAGTAGATGCCAATTCATCAGAAGGCTCCCAGTCTGACTCTCAGTCCATTTTGTGATTGTGTTCTGCACTAACTGAACAAACTCTGTGAAACTACATTGTGAACGTTGTGCGGTGAAAGAGAATATGCTTGATTCTGACATTCCTTAATCATGGTCTTCTAAATTGCTTCAGGGATTGTAAGAGGTCTGGTGGTAAATTATGTTAAAGAAATAAGGCCTTTCTTTCTCAACCACAGCATTCTTTCACCTAATCATTTCAAATGGTTCAGTGACAGCTGGATTAGCTGGCTGAACATCCTGCAGCTTGTCCTGTCCCTGGACTTTGACAGAGCAGCCCAGGTCATATATTTACCCTAGCTGTATTGATCACTCGTCTGTTTGACAAGCCAAACAAGGAAAGGAAGGCGTTTGCTCAACAGTGAACCTTTCGACGTGCATCTGAGCAAATACAGGATTCTGCAACTGATGTCTGACATAAGACGTGATAACAAATGTCAACAGCATGATGTGCGCAAAACTGATATCACGTTTGTTAATAATTGATTGATTGATGAGTTACATGTGGAGGGATTGATAAGCCATATGAAGAGTGACTGATAAAACACATCAGCACATGAGGGCTGATGGACTCACATCATATTAGTTCTCCTGCTCTTTGTCTTGGCACAGAATAATAAAAGCAACGGTAACCTACCTGATGATGTCATGCGGTCACGGTCCATGAGAAATGCAGATCCTAGAGTGGACAACCAACCCAGTGAGGAAACGAGGAGGAAGAGGAGGAGGAGGACGGAGGGGGAGGAGGAGACGGCCATAATGCTGGAGAAAGACAGAGAAAGGAGAATGGGATTAAGACAGAGACAGGAAAGATAATTATCAGCAGGACTCCATGATGACATATCCATGTGAAACACCCTCACATCCCTCCCCCTCTCTGTCTCCATCTATCCCTCTCTCTATATATCCGTCTATCTCTCCATTTCTCTCTTTCCTGCGAGCACAACATGTAGCTGCTATTTATTTTCAGCTGTCTATGTGAAACCGAACACAGGACAGGGCATGATGATCATGCTATGCTGCTGCTGCTACTTTCCACTGTTGCATGCATGAAACGTGTGTGTGTGTGTGTGTGTGTGTGTGTGTACGTTTGTGAGGGTTGGCTGAGGTGGGCTAGATTAAACATTAAAGATAACATGATTTGATTGGTACCAACTGGGTCACTGATAGACAATGAATGTACCAGGAAACAATTATTCTTCATTTGAGTACAGGGCATTTAAAGTTGTGTAGACCAGGGATAACCAGTCATTCTCACATCACCCCAAAATAGAAATGCATCTTGTCTCCAAGTACCCCCATATGAAAGGGTTTTGTTGTTTGGCATGATTCCATACAGAAATGCATGACTGGGCGCAGAGGGAGTGAACCATGTAATCCCAATATCATTCTTATATAACACCTCATTGTGCTAACTAATGGTGATTGAAATCAGTGTAACTAAACTGCTCATTTTTCTGGATCCACCCTGGAAGCTCATCAGGGATGCCAGGCCTCAATTTAGGAAACATTACTCGAGGTCATGTTACACAACTCAAGTATGTGAGCACACAAAACCAGCAAGGTCGCATCTTCTCCTGCGCCAGATGGCCCTTCTACATTTTCAACAGAATTTCCCAATAAAGCCTTTAACCCAGAAATGTTGTGACATCCTCTTTCATCCAGGACATACACCAACATTTAAAATAAGGTTTACGTATATGGCCTGTGATACAGAAACACAAACAGTTGCTGGTCAATAAGGTGGTGTTGGTGGACAGGTTCTAGCAGTCAAGTCCAACGGCTAAATATAGGCCAAATGCTCTGTCCGCACCCGTGGCTATTTAGAGCTGTGCCTCGGCAACCTCGCTGAACAGACAACAACCTGGAACCTGGAGATCATTCTTCTCAGGGCAAACTTGCCAGTGTTTCTCTGGCTTTTACAGAAGCTCTGACTGTAACATTACCAGTGACGTATTTTGATGCAGGATTCAAGATTTGCTAAACCTTTAGGAACAAACAAAAGGCTATAGCGAGCAAGCATTATATGAAATTCTCCTTTTGGTGTAAAAAAAACTCTTAATTGGGCTGTAAAAGAGTTTAACAGGTAGGAAACAAGCATGTAATTTGTGATAAACTGCAACCAGATTAGTGCAAATACTCAGGGATTAGAGGGTTAGGACCCAGGACCCCTGCATAAAGGTCTGCTGCCCTACCAAGTGAGCTGAAGCACCACTGTGGGTGTCTGAGAAACTTATAGTATTGCATCTCTGTATCATGCACCTCTATATGCACAGAGTTTTGTTTTGTTTTTTTAACTTTTGGGACCAACAGCTAAAAACTCACATAAGGTTGTCTTTGAAGATTGTTTTTTATAGTAGTTTGACTTTGTTAGGCATTGAAGAGTGTAAAGCTATATAGAAAAGAGAGGGTATGACAAGACAATTCAAATGCCCATGCTGAGCCACTCTTGATGATTCACATTTTTTAACTATTGCGCAATAATGTGGTCACCTCAGGCAAAAGAGCTTGGAGCCCATGTAGATACTTTGCAGGACTCAATAAAATGTTGGGGGAGAAGTTAATAAAAGTGTTTGTATCATACCACATATCATACAGTGGTACCAATTTAAGCACCCTGACTGCATTACAACTGCAGCATTTAAAAAAATCCTAGGGGTGGAGCAACTATGCAGAAACAGTGCACCAAGCATGTAAAAAGTCAACATACACATGTGCAGTGGTGTGTGCGCATGCATGCCAACTCTTCACAGGCCATAGGGCCAAGGTATACAATGTAGGGATTCAAGGCTGGAGAGTTTGTCAAGCACCAGGCTTGTTTGGCTTAACAGCTCAAGCCTAAATCAAGTACTTGTTAGTTCCTGCTATCTTATTCTCAACGTTTCTTCTGAACCAAGGCTTCTTCTAACCACCTTCTAACCAATTTTCTTTTGAACTCAGGAGGGACCCCACTTCTTTGCTCTTCTGTCTTTCCACATTGTCTTTCCTTCCAGAGCCTAACATTCTTTAATCAGTGGAGAAATCCAAGTCCTGAAAACGAGGGCCAGACAGCCCCTCGATTCCAACGTGTGGCCTCATGTTAATCCCTACATCGGCCTCCACTCTCTTCTCCCCCTCTATCATGTGAAAGCATCTGTGAAAGCTCTGGTGAGGCCAGTGCTTCGTTTCTCTCTCCTGCACATTTCTGCGCCATTCCTCTCCTTCTCTCAGCCAATTACAGGCTCTCAGAGAAGCGAGGAAGGCTGTTTAAGCCAATCAGAAAAGAGGGAGGCTCAGCCCTGGCCTCCTGGGGTCCCTTGGTAAACAAGGCCTCTGTGGTCAACCCTCCTCCCACTACCTCTGCCCTAACACACACACACACACACACACACACACGCACCCACACACATACATACACACATCTGATATTGCAAACCCCACAGCTGAGACCAGGCCTCCCCCATGTTTCCCTGGATCTCTTGTTAATCATCACTGTTTGTTCAAAAGGAGCGGGCAAGGGAGGGGGGAGGAGGCTAGGAATGGATGGAGTAATTGTATGAGTGAAGCGAAAGAAAAATAAAGGTTAGGGGGTGAAAGGTCACTTCATCACTTTATGTTCGCGCCTTCCACGGTCTCACAAGGCAAGCGTGCACAAACAAACTCACACACACACACACACACACACACACACACACACATATAGGGTGATGTGGCAAGGCCAAGTTTAGTTTGAGGTTCCTCCAAAATGAAAGCGAGTGAGCCAGCAAGGCTCCTGAGTTGTCTACTCTGTAAAATATTCACCACCTCTCTTTGGCCAATTAATGGATTAATGGACACTGCAATTTGTCTGACTGTTAAAATTTACCTTGTTTCCTTTCATCTTGTTTCCAGGGAGGCGAAAGGTCAAATTCAAGAAGAAATTGGCAGGCAGCTCCCTATATCTGGTATCAACTTCACCTTGCGATCAGGGAAACTAATTCCTTGCACTTTCGTCTCTGTCCTGTCTTCCCTTAGCTCAGACAGCACTAGCATAGGTAGCATTGGGATTGTGGCGGTTGTGTTTAGTGCGGCTGCCTGTGTGCAGCTCTGTGTTCTCCATGTTTTCTTTTCAGGCACCTGCTGCCCCCCCCGCCCCTTGCTGACCAAGTCCCATCTACACAATTGGTGTTTCCTTATTTCATTGTTATTGAGTTGTGAGTTTTTCCTAGTCTTCTTTGAGAGTCTGAAACTTGTGGTGTCGGTTAGGGTAGTCAGGTTGGTAGGCTTGTTTCTGTCTTAACATGCCATTATGTGTTTTGTGTTCTGCCAGTAAGTAGCTTCAGACAGTAAAAACATTTGTTCAGCGGAGGGTACTGCTCACTCAGTCAACTTTCAGTAAACAAAAGCCTTGACAGCTCTACGTGGGTTGATGAGCCCGAGATGAGCCATGAGCCCATCCTCTACAGTGCCGGGTGCTGAGTCGGCAGATTTGAAAATAAGCAAAATGGGTCAATGACTGACCTTGTCATTAAAGTTCCACTGTCAATAAACGAACGTCCCCATACTGATTAAATGTGGTTGAAATCACCACATGTAACTGGTGATTAGTGAGCATGGAGTACGCTAGCATGGTAGCTTAACAGGGAACTAATGCTCAGCCAGCCAGTAGCGACAAGGCCAGCAAGGCAAGATACTAAAAGCAGCAACAACTCATGTGAAAGCACCCGAATGTGATGATTACCTAAATTGTGTTCCTTTGGCAGTATTAGCAGCCCACTAAGGCGGCAGGATACTTTTTGTTTTAATGAGAAGATGTGCAAAATAATCGGAGAGGCTCAGGCTGACCTAACGTTAGTGTATTTGTGTTACGTGTTTATAGCTGTTCAGTAGTTGCAACAGTAAGAGACAAATGTGCAACAGGGCTGTTTCTTCTTGTGCTGAGTGAATCCATTACTCAAGAAAAAATCATTTGTATACGTTCCCAAACTCCTGCAGTCAAAAAACTAAACTAGATTAGAAAGTGAAAGTGACGTTATGTTATGTCTTTAAGAAAATAAATGTATATCAGCAGATATATCAGTCATCAAGTTTTAGATCCCAAATATCTAAATCAGTATCGGAACCAAACATCTTACATCAGTCGGGCCCTAATACAAACATACTGCTTTCATTTGGACAAATGCCAGTAGTGAGGTATAGAAGAGTGTGGATATTGAATCAAGACCTAACACAGAACAGAGTTTGGCCTAGCTGAAATACAGATGTAGTGAACTACTGCACTGTTTTACTCTCCCAAAAATATATTGCTCAAATATTGTTCTATTTTCAGCAACCAGTCATTCCAGTTTTGTAGAACATATGTCTGTTATATTCCAATCAGTAACATTTGAAAAGGATAATAGATTGCAGTGGTCATTGCAGTGCTGCTGGAGCTTAGATGTAGGACAGATGCATGCTGGGGGACATGGATGAGTACCACAGCTACTGCAACAACTGTTAGTGTTCGCCTCCTGTGATATTGCCTCTTAGGACAATGCAGACTTTCATGAATTCAGAAAATCTAGGGTGTTTTTTCTTTGTATTCTTACTCCTTTTTGAGACGGTCACATTGTTTTGAAGTTCTACAGATTCCTTTGGTCGCTTGGCATTCAGGTCACAGTGAAAGTATAACACTCTGAATCACGATGAGAAGACAAACGTGATAATACATTTGTAAGAGATTTATTTTTCTCCACCTTTTCTTCCTGAGGTGCTATGTTTTGGTTTCCTTTAACATCAGTGACCCAGTGTCTGGATGCATCCATTGTACTAATTTGAAACAGTTACCAGTCCACTATTTCAAAGTCTTAAAGACAAAAAGTACATTTGAAAGTGAGGGCCCCTGAACTGTGGATGAACTTGCCTGAAGAAACACAACTATTAAACAATGTATCTTCTTTTTAAAGGACAATTGCTAACTCACTTTTTCTATACACTTACAGCAAATTGTTGTTACAAGTTAAATAAGTCTGTTCTGCTGATTTGTTATTGATTGCTTTGTACCTTCTATTTTACAGCACTTTGCCTTTTTATTACTACAGAACTATGAGAGTAATTTAAAAATATATTTGTAATATACAAATATATCACCTTGTTTATTATTTTAACATCTTAAATAAACTTAAAAGGGAAAATAAAAATCATTTTGAGTCATAACTTGTTCAGCATAGGTTGCTTTGGGTAGGCTGGAAGTATGACATGTAAACATTGACATTATACATATTCAGACATGCATGAACAAATACATGCATGCACATACATGTATAGACACACACACACACACCAAAATGAGGTCGCCCTTCAATGGGATCATGACCCCATGCCATGTTGTGATGACCATGTACTCTCAACCCTCAATGCGGTGTCAATTTCGCTCAGTGTTGGACACACAAGCACTCACACACTCATAGGAAGAAGAATGGGGTGCTGGATTGTGGTCTAGAAGTTTACATTCCCCCACCCCTCCCCAGTACAGAGGAGAAGGAGTGAGGGGCGAAAACAAAGAAAGTGTACAATAGAGGTGGGGGATGTGGGATTAGTAACCTGTCACCATAGGTAAAAACAACACAGCATACCGAGTTCCTCACCTCACAATGCCCCTTGGCGGGGGGTCAGAACATTAAAGACATTCTCAAACAAAGACCCGCCAAGTGTGCTTGAGTAAAGCCTAGGTCAGACCACAAGACTGTTCAAATCTTACCCGACGAGGGCAGTTCAGACTCAACCAGTGGTAAATGCTTTGCCGTCCCATCGGGAAGCTGTGCACAGTAGGCGACAGGGCAAAGATGGCCGTCACACACATGAAGACGAGGGATCACACACTTCAAAAACAAAATCAAAAAATGTTTTCCCTTCGTCCAGAACAGTTCACTGTACAATTACAAAATAGGTGTTCTATCATTTCTTGCTTCAAGGTAGAGAAGCTACAGTTTACATTTCAAATGTATTTTGAAGTGACATTATGACAAGGATAACATGAAGAACATGAAGAAGAATTTTGTATGAGACTTCTTTCACTGATTTTGTAATCCCATGTGGATTGATACAGACATGTTGCCATTTTAGACCATTTTATATTACATAAAAAATTGTATAGCAATTTAAAAAGAGTGAAGCAAGTGGCGTTGGGAATCTCTATTGATAAACTATCCACATGAGTGGGAGTTGTTAAAACAACATCTCTTCTGGTTTGTTCTCTCTCTTTGGCCCCTTGAGCTGAACCCCCATTGGCTGTTGCCAGGATCACTCTCAGATTACAGTACTGGTGCTTCACACTACACGAGCCCAGCCAGACTGGGCCCATCAAAATCAAACACGTTTGAAAAAAAAGATTGTTCAGACTGGTCTGGAGTTTTCGGGAAGTTTCCAGTCCCGTTCACACTACAGGATGATCTGCACTGACCCACCAGCCCCAACTCCATCCATTTTTGGTATCTTTCGTTTTAACAAAAAACTTGATGCTACTGTTAATACACTAATCATTTCATCAACACTATATACAACTTTTATCGAATAGTTTACTTTGTCATTTTCTTTTTTGGCTTGAAAACAGAATGTCTTGCGATGCTGGTCTCTTGCTTGTAGCACCGTCCTGCATCGTTGAATTGTTGAAAATGCGAGGGGGAGGCAGAAAGGTTTTTAGAGCCAAAAATCTGGCACCTGGCAATGTAATTTAATCTACTGGAAATTTCTTGGACCCAGTAATGGTGTTTCCTATGAATGTTTATGATTGAAATGTCATCTATAGGCCTAGTGGATGAAATCCAACTTGGTTGCTAAGAGTTGGATGTTGGGCAATTTGTGTAATTAGCATAATTAGCTCATTAACAGGTAAAATAAAGAAGAAAATCAAAACTCGTCACAGAGTTCCCAGAGTAAGTTTCTTTTAATAAGTTCACTTAAAGTTAACTTAGAACAACCACAACCTCACACTCAGTGGCCTTCACCCTCTTCATCATCTCTCTCCTCATTCTCTTCAGCCTCCTCATCTTCTTTGTCTTGTCTTCATGTATTGTGAATGGGTTGCAGCAGTGGACCTCACCTCCTTCACACTTGCAATAGTCAGTGCAACTGAGACTTGCAGCATGGCAGCTGCAGTTTTTGGCTGCAGACCTTCAATGCGTTGCAGCTGCAGCTGGTGAAGTCAAGCAAATTAACTGCCACTGCCTGGGTGCAAACAGCGGGCAAGACAGCCCCTCCTTTAGCAACCTCCCACCCGAATTTAGTGATGTCTCTGGCCTCTGCAGGTGGCTCCCTTGCATCAACTATGACAACATTGGGAAGTGGAGCATTTTCATCAGGTACTCCCAATTTCTTGACGAGGACAGACTTGTCATCCTTCCTCAGGCAACCAAATTCGTCGATGAGTGATGGTGGAACAGGGCTGAGCTCATGATCAAAAGACATCTTTCAATTCTATGCCGCACTGCTGCCCCACGACTAAGAGTCGAGCGAAGAGGGCCTCTTTAGCTTTCTTTATCACCTCCATGGTTTTGACTCTCTTCTCAATGGTGCTATGGAAGCCTTCTGAAAGAGAAGCTGCAAAATCCTTGCTCTGCTGTTCACCAATCTGAAGAGCTGAAGAGGCCCCAACTCAGTAGTCAGGGCAAGCTTTTTGTGATAATCAGCAGTGTTCTTCGACACAAACTGAGCTGCAGATTTGTGGAAGTGTAGAACTTCATCATAGTTGGTTACAAGGCCATGATCATTGAGGGTCTTGATCAGCTCACAGCTACCGTGCTTGTGGTGGAGCTTCACAGCCAGTCCTAGTGTGGTCTGATTGCATGTGCCACTGATGTGCTGCTGGATGTATTGCGTCCGTAATACACTTAAGTTTGTACTGTACATTTCATACAACTCACATACAGTCCACGTCTCATCCACGTTTCCCTTAATTTTCTCTACTACAAATCTTAGAGACTCTTGGATTGCTGGCTTACATGACTCAGAATTGACTGAGTTTTGTGGAATTTTGCAGAACTTGTCATAGCAGCTTTGGTGATACTGAGCATCGCTGGCATGCAAATCTACTCGTACATCGGCTAATGTTAGAGACACCTCAGTCGACCAGGCATCTTGCGGCTCATCACATATGTCTTCCAGTACCTGCTTGAATGTTCTATTCCCTTTCCCCCTATCAACTGTCCTGCATTGAACCACTTTGATCCAAGGCTCAGGGTGCTTTGGATCCTTAGGCATGCACTCTTCTCCAATAGACAGTCCCTTTTAAACACAAATTGTTAACGTGTGATTCGAGTACCCTACGACCAGGATTATTTGGTTAAATGATGCTTGCAGTTGAAATCCTACCTAAGCTATTCATGTTGGCTAACCAACTACAAGCAAATAGTAAGAAACACAAGCTTGTTCTAATGAAAAACGTATCAGGTAGATAACGTTAGCTAGGTGGCAATTACGTTAACTAACATAGCTACAGATTAATTCAATTCATTCAACAGTTACATACCTTTATCCTGCGCTTTTTTTTTCCTCCTGTACTTTTTTCTTTTTATGCCCTTCAGCTCCAGATGGAAATTTCCTTTTTGGAGGTATTATTATTCACCGTGGGTATTCGTGGGGGAGTCAAGTGGAGAGTTGCAGGCGACGCCGGTGGGAGAAGGGTGGGGGAGGGGGGACTGCACAACGTTGCTAATAAAATCTTTTTTACAACGTTATGAAACATTCAGGGCTTCAGGATTTCTGGACATCACAAACATAGACTTAGACTCTTAGATCACCTTTCTAAGTTAACTAGAAGAAAAATTATATCCATTTCCAGTTTTTGGCAATTAATTAGCTCATTATGCTAATTACTCAAATTGCCCAACATGCAACTCTTAGCAACCAAGCTTAATCTCACCAGCTAAGCCTATAGATGACATTTTAATCATAAAGGTTTATAGGAAACAGCATTGCTGGGTTTCATGTAGGCCATATAGGGGTTTCCAGTAGACCAATTGTTGAGTCATTGGCATTGATCAACAACACTTTGAAAGCTAGTAGGGAGCTAGTAGGGATTAAGTGCCTTGCTCAAGAACACTTCAATAGGGTGGATGCTTGCCATCACAGGAAATTGATCCAGTTGAAGGATGTCTCCCAGATCACTACTCCACCCTGCTGTGTATTTGAATCAGTCCTTGGCATAGATATATGCCTTCTGTCCAGTTGCATAACGGTAATATTGCGCAGTAAAATGCTGTGGGTGACTTGAGGGTCTCTTTCCCAGACGAGTGGAGGGTAAAGTGCAGTGCTATAATGTCTGGTGTGGTTCTTGGTCCTTGAATGATCTTTCTCATTGGTGCTTCTGTTTTATCTTATCTCACTACCCCTCTCTTTTTTTATTTGTTTTTCCCATACCTTCTTACTTCCCTCTCCAAATTGAGAGAAAAGTGCCTCCTCACAGTGCTTTTCCACCAACACGGTTCCTGTGCTGGTGCCCGGCCACCACGGACATCACTTGAATCACTAATTTTTTCAAATCAAAATCACATTCATTTGTATAGCCCTTAATCACAATTACCATCTCAAAAGGCTTCACAATGCATGGTGGTAGACCCCCCAGCCTTGGACCCTCACGGTGGACAAGGAAAAACTCCCACAAACCCTTTCAGAAAAAAAATGGAAGAAAACTTGGGAGGGGCTAGTCAGAGAGGGATGCCACTATAAATATGTTCTTGCAAATCTAAAAAGCGTGATGCATCTGTCTCGCCTTGTATTTAAAAATGGCGGTTAGCTAGTACAGGCAGTGACGATTAAGCCCGCCTCTGGTGAGTGACATCACTCGTGACATCACGGTTCCTTGGTTCCAGACCAACAGCCTTTTGGTGCCGGAATGAGTACCAGTTTTTTTTTTTAGGTGGGAATGTGCGGAGCGGTTCAAGATCAGGCACCGGCTCCGGAACCATGTTGGTGATAAAACGCTAACTGGGATCATGAATTGTAGATGTGAATCAGTGTGTGATTCACATCTTACAGTGTGACCATGTTAATTATTCTGGAACCAGGGACTGAATTACTAGCCATGCCTACTCAAAAGATTTTTCAAGCCATTTAGGGTCTGACTTCTCAAGAGAAAGTCAGAGTGAGATTTAAGTCTAGCCAATCAACCTTCTGTAAGAACCAACAGCTGGAGCAAGCCCATGTGAATAAAAGGGAAAATAAAATCACAATAAACTTGATTGCTGTCAACTCCTAGAGTTTCCTGGTTGGTTTAAGAAAATGCAATCATTCTTGAATTCAGTTTGAACAATGCCTTATTCTGGCATCATCGAAAACAACTTCAAGGATGGAAGTTACAGGCTGTATAATGAAGCAAAACAAATGTAAATTCAACAAAAATCAGCTTATCTACCTTAATGAGAAAGATTATACAGAATTACAGTATCTGTAATTAGAGCAATGTAACAAGGACCCTGTTAATACCATTCTCCAATTCTGGCATTTTTCATAGTGACAGCACAACAGGCCTTTCATTCGGTGTGATAATTCATAGATTTCCTAGCACCTGACTTTCACAATTCACTTCACGGAGCGGCTTCACTCACTCTTTGAACTGAACTGAGCGACTGCTTGACACTGCATTCATAATCACACAACAGACTGTTATTTCACAGATATTGTGTCTGACAGCCCATCAGAATTGATCACATTGATCAGTTTTTTTCATAGAGGTTTGTGGATCAAGATACACAAAGAAGTTCAAGGTCCACTTTTGCTCCCCTCAACAATTGCACAAGGATCATGCAAATAGATTTTCTGCCCACCACCACCCCAACCTCCATCTGTAAAATAAACAAGATTTAAGTAAACATGCCTCAGGCTTCAACATGAGCCTGCATGTTGCGCCGACATACTGGTGAAGAGTTCACACTGGTAGAACTGCTCAGGCAAGCATGCAGATGCCTACATGTATGGCTGTGTGTGTTTAAAGGCCTTAAGGCCTGGCCATTGGATGGCTCTTATGTCTCCTACTCTTATTTCATAAGAGAGAGTGGAAAACTCAGAGTCAGCACACTGGCCCGAGAAGAGCCTCTGCTGGAAGCAGATCAGGACACACATCTGCAAGCCCAGTGTGTGTGTGTGTGTGTGTGTGTGTGTGTGTGTGTGTGTGTGTGTGTGTGTGTGTGTGTGTGTGTGTGTGTGTGTGTGTATATATTACAGTGAGGGAAAGAGTGCAAGTGAAAGAGATCGGGGCCAATAATGAAAGTGTGTGCTGTACACATTTTAAAATTGATTTGTGTGGAAAATGTTGACTTTGCAGCATTACATACTGTGTGTGTGTGTGAGAAATAAGAATATTTAAGAATGCAAAATAATTTGGAGCTTCAATGTTCAATGACACACACATGTTTTCCACACGTTGTTGAATGTCACGACTCCATAGCTTAAGGCTGTGTAGTTCAATCGTATTTTAATGAATAAACAAAAAGTCCTCATCAACACACATTGCTTTGGACCACTTCTATAAATGTACAGCATGTACCTCACTAATGCACTCTAAATCCTGCTGTTTTTTCCTCTTTTCCTAACACACACACACACACACACACACACACACACACACACACATCACTGCAGAGCATGTAGGCACATGTATGTCTGAATCTAATGGTTTGTAGAGTGCTATTGAGCTGTCAGAGAGTGTAGAAGAACAGCCGCAATGTTGTAGGAGTGCAGTGAACACAGACAGAAACCTCTCTAAACTTCTCAGCTCATCTTAAAATATCCCTTACTCCGACTGCCTAGTATGTGCTCTAATGGCTGCTATTATACATGCCTCGCCATCATGCACTTACTCTAGTACTGCAGTAACTATTGCAACATGGTCTTTCTCAAATCCCATTGGGTATGGTTCAGTCAGATTCAGTTAGATATGACTGAACTCTACAGCCTTGCCAAAAAAACAAAGTGTTATGATGTGCATAATATCACATATCAAACAGTGTTGAGTGTGCATGAGTTTGAATTTGTCCTCTGACTGATGCCATCCTGTGGACATTTACACCATGTACTGTTTTACACAGCTCTGTGAAATGATGTCCATCAAAAAGAATGACCCAAAGCTATTTGGGTTATTTGTTCTATTAGGATAGGTTAACAGAAAGAATTACAAGCTAATACACTTAACACTGTAGCAAAAATCTATCTTGAAGAATCAATTAGCCCACTGGCTGGGATAAAACAGAGTTGAGGCAAAACAACCCTTTAAGTAAAACTAAACGGGCACACTGTAACACAAAACTCTCAAACAGCTGATAGCAAGGGTGTTCCTTGACACTTCTGACAGCTGAAAAGTGAACAAAATGTGACTTTTCAAACAATAAGGCAGAGTGGCTAAATCCATACAGTACACCTCATCCATCATAAATAAAACACTGCAGAGGAGGAAAGGTGTTCTCCTGGATTCTTACAGTATAGCCAGTCACTATTTTCCCCATTGATGAAGGTTAAAACCAACTGCACACGTGAATCTCAGTCGCAATGCAACCTGAGGTCTCATCCTAAAGTTTGATCCTCTGGGTTTGAGCTGCATGTGCAGGCTGTTGAACAACGCGTGCAGTGCACATATTAACATTCCCCAAGGGGTGACATGAACGGGAGACATAATATTAGGCAATTACAGGCAAATCCGTCATAAATAGACAGCACTATCATGTCAGTCACCCCCATGTCCAAGTGCAAGTGCTCTAGCCACACAAACTTGCACCCGTCTTACTCACAATAGTCGAATTTTAGAGTAATTTGAGTTTTGGTGACTTTCCATGTAGGGGAGGTGTTAATAGTAGTGCACAGTTAGTCTAGCTAAGTGGTAAGAACACATTTAGCCTTTATGGTTGATTAAAAAGGCGATACAAGAAGTAAGATCATTTCTCCGTGCCGTGCCGGAGCTGCATACCATCAAACCTAGATTTGAAAAACAAAAAACAAAAAAAACAGACGAACAAAATAACCCAGACATGCACAGCATTTCCGCAAAGCATAAACACACTTACTTAAAGCGAAGTTGTTAGCTGAAAAACTGCAAGGATAGTGCGGATCGACTTTTCAGAACTTGTTCATCTGATCGCCAGCCTGAACAGCAGCAGGCACCAAAAGTCCTGCTTCTTCGCTTAATCGCGGAGTAGTCCGGCTCTCTCTTGCGCGTAAAAGACCGATTTCTTTACATTACCCAGTCATTAATTTAGATGCGCCTTTCCTACCGCCGATTGCAGGCTATCTGCTGCTTAGTGCATCGTCTACTTACGAGGTACACACACTCGTTCGTCGTAAGACAGACAAGCAGACAGGCAGGCAGACAGTCAGACAGACAGACAGAGCCTCTGTGTTTCACACGGCGGTGAAGCGCCCTCGTCCGCCAAAAATCCAGTCTGCTCCATCGCACCAAAGTCAACCAGACCAGGCCAGAAAAACTTCCAAAATAAAACCCTAATTAACGAACGTGTCTTGAGACGCTTTTTGAGCAATACAAAAGTGTAGATAAAGGATCACATAGGAGAATGCGGAGTAACTGAAGATAGTTATTGCATTTTCACTTCCATCTGGAAATACCATACGCTATAATGCACTATAATCTGTTTAGTATCTATTTTACAGCGGAAGTTGCACTGCATATTAAGTCTAATGTAATTATTCCATTGTTTATTTTGATTTTTGAAGCTCTCCACACCCCAGTAGTTATTTTCATTAAGTGACACTTTTTGCTTTATTTTGAAGACAATCTTCCACCTTCTGGTACTATGTGTTGGTCTTAAAGCCATCTCTGGACAGCGTTAATATTACCATTGGAAGTCAATTATGATCTTGCCAGAGTCATCCGGACGGTAAAACATTTTCCTGAGGAACCGAGGTACAGATACCCTCCTGTGCAAATGTGCCACACAACGTCATCCACAGTAGGCTACAGCAAAATTGGTAAAACACTCTTCCTGTGGTTTTCATATCATTGTAACGCCAGATGTGCT
This sequence comes from Hoplostethus atlanticus, assembly GCA_034670405.1. Taxonomy (NCBI): domain Eukaryota; kingdom Metazoa; phylum Chordata; class Actinopteri; order Trachichthyiformes; family Trachichthyidae; genus Hoplostethus; species Hoplostethus atlanticus. The sequence continues at coordinate 12,414,023 of JAXDDX010000002.1, read as the reverse complement.
CTTTTCCACTATTTTCTCTAAGTTTCATTGAATATGACTCTTGTAATACAGATGTCCTGAGGTAATTAGCTATTTGCGCACCGCAAATAGCTAATTACCTCAGGACATCAGTATAGTACCTCAGTTAACTCAAAATACAAATGTAGTTGTTGCCGGAATTTGAGATAGCCGGAGAAAATCACTGACATGTTAGTTCAGGACGAGATAAACTTCCTGTGGTCCTGAGGTACAAATTACCAGTCACCAGACTTTCCCTGGTAATAATAACGCCACTATACACCACCTAACAAGGAATCCATGTTTGCCGCATACTCAGACCTTGTTCAGATGACTGATCTGTTGATTCATAACTTATGTAAGTCGGTTGCATCACTGCTTCTTCAGATGCGCTCAATTCAGTGCAGGTGAGATAAAGGCTACCTGTGAGCAACCATGTGACAAGGTCATGTGACCAAGTCAAAGCTTTATAGTCCATTACATCCAACCAAAAGACAGATTTGGAGCGATACTGAGTGTATACCACATTGTATAAATATATAATATATAAGTTTTAAGTAATTTGAGTCAAATGGTTTTACAGACACATCCGTTGTTCTGTGCATTTAGAAACCAAATTTGTTCCCCAGAATTTCATTGTTTAGGCCTAAATGAGACAGCTACCATTTTTGGGGAAAATCGTGAAATGGCCATTTGAGAATTCAAAAAGATACAATTGCATTTGGTTTTACCTGTCAAACATGGTAAACTCATTCAGAGTCATAGTCTGCAAAATACACATTTGACATGTACTTAACAACATTTTTAGAAATCGCTTTCAAAAAACACAAAAATGGCCACAAATGTAATTCACAATATATTTTGGACACTGGGAATGCCATCTACATATACAAATACGTTTTCCCCATATTTTGTATATTCTGAAACATATTTTGATGTTTCACATACTCTGAAGGGTAGCACCGTTCTAATACGTAGTGTTCGTGTGGCCTCACGTGGAGGCTCCACTGGAGAAGTGACGTCTCTAAGGGGCTCGCGCTGAATTTCAGCTGGCAATGAATGTAAACCGATAATAAACCCCCGACCCCAAGCGCCCGCCCCAACACGTGAGAGAAAACACAGCCCTTGCAACCAGCTGTTGTTGCCGTTTTCAGGTTTTTGCACGAACTGCAGCCATTAGTTTATATAGACTTTGTAATTTGGGGGTCTGATTTGCCTTTTGGTTTGCTTTATATTTTTACCTTGTAAACTATCACCTCCATTTGATGATCATTATAAGGCAATCACCCATCAGTGTAAAAAAAATCAGTTACTGTATGTTTTCACAAACACATTCATTTAAGCTTTTTTCCTTAAATGACTGGATCCTCCTGTAACTTACATCAGTGTGATACTAAATAAAATGAATTGAGGTCATAATGATTTAGATCAGCCTATGAAGGTGGGTTAACTCTATTTCACAAACAAAAAGGTGAGTAAACGTTAGTTTAGGTTTAGCCTCCAATACACCTCAGTCTTTCATTATTTAGTTAACTTGTGTAATAGCAAGGTAGAGCATAGATTAGATAATACACTAGGATTCATACTGGTATGTAATTGCCTGTTGGATAATTATGTGCAAACCTGAAGTCTGGATACAGGTTACTGACTAGCACCAGTAGTCTACTGCAGCAAGAGAGACAAGGAAAGACAGACAGACACACAGATTAGGTCTGGGTTGTTTGTATTTTTCTGGCCCAGTGCCGTTTTTTGCTTGCTTGCAGAATGCACTGCTGATATAATTTGTGATGCAGAAGGAAATAAATGAAATTGGCCTGTCTATACTGAGTGGAGCCATCCTTGTATTTATACCCCCGTCGCCTTCTCGTTTATAGGGTCCACAAATTATGGCCTGGCTTTCCCTACTCCTCCGACTGCATAAAAATGCTCTGCGAGGCACCAAGATTACTCTCATGTAAACGTAAATAAACTTTAACTCATAGCTCAGAGGAAGAGACTATATCCCACAAATATATCTGATGAGTTTTACAAGTGTTTTCAAGTGTTTGGTATCATCTTTCATCTATATACACAGGGATTGTATAATTGTTTTGCCGTATTCCATTTTTAAATAAAACCTGCATCAGGATTAGTTTACTAAATTAGGGTTACCCTACATTGGACTTTGTGTCATTAATTGCCAAAGAGAAACAATGTAGTCATGTGATTTGGACGTATTAAATAACCCCTGAGCATGTCAAGGTATTGGCCAATTTTGGGACAGTGAGTTCTGATTGGAGGAGAGTGGGGGCGTCCATTGAATTAGTCCCTTTGTAATCAGAGGTGTAAAATTCCGGGTTCAGAAAGTAAAAGTCAGGCGATGGCAATTATCAGGCCCTCCCCATGAGGTAGAATGGAACTAATTAGAAAATCTAAATAAAAGCCCGGCAAGCCCTTTTACTTTCTGGACCTGGATTTTACACCACTGTTACATTCATTCATGTTAATACATTCATTCCTCTGATTTTCTGCTCTGCCTACTGAGTGATCATGTGGGGCTACAGTTATGTTCAATTGAATGTGACAACAGAACAATGCACTCAGCCTACAGATTGATGCTGCTGTGCTTGTTGGTAATTATAGCAGCGGTCTAAACTGTGTTACTCTTTCATAATGTCAGTGATCCTTTGTCGGCCATACACTGGATGCTTTATGCTGCCTTCTTTGGGCTCTTGAACTTACACTGTTCCAGCTTGAGACCGAGGCCTATTAAACACATTGGTACTTCTGTCATACACAGAGCCACCAGAAAAAGGCCTGCAAAATACATGGAGACCTCACACATACACACAACATTTCCATAAACTGAGGGGGCACTATTGCAGACTCCAGATGAACACTGTGTGTGTTTATGGCACAATCCGTATCAAGCTACTGTAATTACCACTACATCATATAGCAACACATCTTTCATCAAACCCACATTACTCTGATGTGTTGATGAGTATATTTCTGGTAAATTTGTTGTTGTTTTCATCAAAACATCTTCCAGCATAATGCTTTTTTTAAAGGTTGTTTTAGTTGCTTTAGGCAGCATAAGTCACCGTTGTATACACATAATTGTTTTTCTGAAATACTATGTCTTACAAGTTCTTTTTGTGTTTGGTTGTCTGTTTTTATTTTGCACATAATGGAAGAGTGCCCTTTGTGTCATCCCCTTCAAGTCACCTGTAATGCATTTAGTGTGGTTTCACATCGCAAGTGTGGCCATCCACAACTGTGTCAGCAGCCTGCTGTCTATTGGATTAGAATGAAAGAGAAGAGATGGCTACAGGGGTAACACATGCACACACAGAGACACACACGTGCACACACACAACAGCAGCAACAACAGCAAATGTAAGGAGGGATCATTTCCTAGAACATATGGAACCATATCTTGCAACCAACCAGATATGGTTGTTGATAGGCTCAGACTGGTTCACAAATAATTTACTGATTATAGTTATAAAGCATAAACCTGTATTACAAGTCCCTAACTCGTCATAGATAAGACAGCAGGAGGTAGGTGGGATGGAAGCACTGAAGAGGGGAGGAAATTGAAGTGAATTGGTGAGATCGCATGAGATGGGTAAGATCCACTATCAGCATGAGAGCCCCAGTCAGGTGCAAAACAAGACAATTAAGAGAGACGCTTAGCCTAATCAATGAATGCAAATGATGTTTTTTTTTCAGCGCCTGCCTTAATGTCGGCTGTTATCGTAGAATACAAATCAGGGATTTAACTCTGATGAAAAGAAGAGAGTCACAAGGAGTGGGAAGAGAAACCAGAAAAAAAGTAGAAGAGGGGATAGCGAAGGAGGGAGAGAATGATGTAAAAAGAAGACAAGTTAGAAACATTTAGAGCAGAAGAGAGAGAGATGAGAATGTGGTTGCATTGATCACTAGAGCCAACTTCATACTTTTCTTCAAAGTCAAACAATTACTGACAACATACAACAATTTATTTTGTACTTTATTTCTGCAGGCCTACCTATATTATTTACCTTTATTATTCACCTTGCAATAATGCATGATTAATTGATTTGGGAGAAAGAGAGTTGAATTGCAAATGCAGCAGAGCAGGACATAAACACAATTGATGGATTCAATGGAAAGGCAGTGGAGACAGGAGAGCAAATGGATTTTTACTTTATTATCACTTTAGTTTTATATATATATATATATATATATACGTACTTATAAGGCACCATATATCTCAGGCAGGCACACAGGAACTGTTTTCAAGAATATGAGCTAAGGACACGGTATCTATATCTGTGTAATCCATGATAAAAAGCACAATTTACTTTGCAAATATTATATCTGGCCAATATTGGTTCTCAAACTTCAATATCTGACTTGCTCTACAAATGCAAACCAACTTGAAATAAGTCATTGCTGACATAGCTGTCAGAGGCTATACATGTCCAACAGCAAAAAAAAAAGGTTTCATTGAACAGCGAAAACCTCTGGGAATATATAAGAACTCCCTCTGCTAAAACATCTTTCACATTACATAAGTAAATGGACTACACATGATGCATTGGCCATGAAATGCTTCCTGATTTTTCTGTTGGTTCATGGGAGAAAGGTCAAGGTCCTAGGCTGCATAGAGAACACTATACATGAATATGACTGTGCCATCTCACCTCCAGAGTCCCTCAACATACTGTATGTATCCATTCATAAACCCAGTTGTGTGAGGGGAAAAAAACAGAATGAAAATATCACTTTGCAGAGAGTGTGTAAACTTGAACTTGGATTTAATATAAAAGGCTGGGACATTTTTTCATACTGCACACTTACGTAAGTACGGTGAGAGAATTTAGTAAAGAGCTTTCTCTTGACCACCTTGTTCACTTAAAGAAATGTTGGCCATAAGGTGTTCACAAATGTCTGGTGTGCATTTGAGAAAAATAGAGCCTTTTTTCTGTTACTGACTAGACGTTTTTTATATTCTATATACTGTATTTCCAAGGCACCAAATTCTAGAGTCTCTACACGTCTTGCTTGCACAGTACGCTTAAACTGTCCTCATGAGGTTACGACTTTCTAGTGTCTATAAACTGTCAGTAAACAGGGGCTTCTTCCTTGTGAGATCATATCCTAGAGGCCCTTTTCCATTTTGGGACAGAGACAAGAGGCCGCTGGAGGTCTGGTACCCATCCCCCCTTTCAAAACATGCCCATGGAACCTCCCCCAGCAACCCTAGCCCCCATTATGCATGTACGGATGGTCCACAGTCTAAATAAACAGACCTTGAAAAAGCTCTAACAAAGCAAGTCCCAGCACAGGCTCCAAAGTTCTCTGGCTACAAACCCATAGAAACAACAAGCCTTCATTCATACATTCATTCATTAATTCACTGAATGAATCATGCTATTGATATATTTTCTTTTCTTGTTCATTCAATAATGCTAAATTCAAGCCATCCCCAGGTCACAGGCAATCAGTGCAGCCTTACAGGTTGAACTGAGCCAATTTTTCAGTGCCAGTCCTTGTATTGAAAAATAAGAAAAGCAGAGTGCTACTGGGATACACAGAAATATATATCAACAATATTTGGAAGGTTCACTTTGGTGGTGGTTGTCCGTAGTATAAAAAAACCCTAACCTAAAGGTTCATTCAGGTGCAATCACTGCAACCATTGCAGCAATGTTGCACAGAAAAAAAAAATTTCTCCAACCATTTCATTAACTGTAAAACATGTCATCGCTTGGCGGAACACCTTTATGCCATTTGCAGGGGGAATGAGGTCTACCCACGGCTAAGCTTTATAAGATCTTTCACCATGGTAACCATTCTTCCATACAAGCTGTAGGAACTGATCACATCCCAGCATCCATCAGAAACAGGGAGACAGGGTTAAGAAATTACATCAACGGGAAAGTTTCAGGGTTTTTAAATTACAAGCCACCAAATACCCTTCAGGGCTTTCCTGTAATATTGTTGATCAATGTTTGTTTTCACTGGATGTTTTTATGGGTGAATTATATTTCTCTATTGTCCCTCTATTGACTGGTCTCAAGCTGACACTATATGTTGTTGTTTTTGAACTGTGAATATTATTATGTGTGTATGTCATGCTTTGGTACTTGCTTTACAGGCAGGTTGTAATTTGGAATTGAAGTGTGTGGAGTGGCCCCTCTCTTCCTACCAATTGGGATTGATTGCTTCCTTCCCATTAGGGTCAGCTGGTTCCTCTGGTTCCAAAAAGTTTTCAAACGTCAAATAGTACTATGCCACAGCAAGGCATTTTCATTTTAAGTGAAGAGTGCCTTGGTCCTTTTGTTTGTTTGATACTTGTATGCTGGAAGCAGGTCTCTTCCTCCACTGGCTCCAGTAGGATCACACCATAATAACAAAGGATTTTTCATTGTTATGCCCTGCATACCTGTCCTAAAGGTAGGTAGGTAGGTACTTTATTAATCCCCGGGGGGGAAATTTCTTTGTTACAGCAGCCGAGACATAGAATAACACAACTAAGAACAAAAAGTACAATAGGTATAATAAAAATAAAGAATAAAAAATATATAAATTTACTCTACATAAATACAAAAAATATACAAATGCACAGTGCAAAAGAAAAATAATTCTAATGTGTGTGTGGTGTGTGTGGTGGGTGGAGGGCAGTCTGATGGCAGTGGGCAAGAAGGACCTCCGATGCCACTCCGTGGTACACCGAGGCAGGATGAGTCTGCTGCTGAATGTGCTCATCTGGTGCCTTAGTCCTCCTGAAATCCACCACCATCTCTATGGTTTTTCCAATGTTGAGCTGCAGATGATTCTGGTTGCACCACTCAACAAAGTCACCAACCAGTCCTCTGTACTCTCCCTCCTGAGTCATCTGAAAACTTCTGCAAGTGGCATGACTCTTAAGATGGGTTCCCACACTTTACAGGGACACATATAGAATGTCTATCTACAAAAATGTGCAACTGTATCAGATTCTTTAACTCCTCCCATAAGAAATTCTCCTATTTCTCAAATTCAACTCAAGAGAAACATGGGGTTTTAGAAGAAACATTTCAGAACGTGATCACAAAAGGATACAAATTTGAGATCTCTCCTATTTCTTAAGAGATGAAGAAAAGACGACTCTGAGCAAAGGATTTTTCCTCTGGGCTCAGTCACTGGACTTTGAAAATCATTAACTAAAAAGGCATGGGAGCAATTATGTTTTAAAAAGCCATAGGAGCAATTATGTTTTAAAAAGCCATAGGAGCAATTATGTTTTGTACTCAAGTGTGTAAGGGTCCCATTGTTGAATGTGTTCATTGTTGGACAGACAGTGTGAGTACACACACACACACACATATTTTTCTCTAACAGTATGTGTGGGTAAATAATTGAGGACCAAAGATATAGACATCATATTTACAGAGAACTGAATGTACAGAATATATGAACAGAAATGTATTGAGTTTCCATCAGACACACAGACACACACACACACAGTGGCTGACTCATCTCCCCTCAAATTTCAGCAGATAGAAAAACACATCACTGCGTCTCCAGTATTCAGGTTGGATTTAATGTATCTAAATTGCACCAATCATGGTCCTATTCTCAACCTGTATCTCTATGAAAATGATTATTGACACTGAGGAACCTTTTGAAGGAAGGGTTAGTGGAAAAACGATGATTGGTCGATGATTTATGGTTACCTAGGGAACTGGAACAAAAGACTGCATTGAAGCATATTATCTTGTCATGCCTTTTCCAAATGACCCTATTACAGCCATCAGGGTATGTGAACGCCACCAACATTGAATATGAAGCAGTTGCTAATTTTGCAACATAAATACGACATGAGGGAAGAGATGAAATACCTTAGGCCCACCTGATGGTGTCTCCTGCCACATTTTTATTGGAGTTCAGGCCAAAAACAAAACATGAAAACCAAGGTAAAGTCAGAATTATTGTAATCTCAGTGGATTATGATATATCATTTTCTAGTAACATGAATTTGAAATCAGTGTTTTCTCCTATCAAATTCATGATTCTAAGAGAATATACTGCTTTGAAAGTGGAGGTATTTTTTTGCTTGTTTTCTTTTGTAGGCCAGCTATTGGCTTGTAAGTTAAAAGTCCAATATTATTCAGTTTTCATTTTGTTTTAAAATCTACTATGGCTCAGGATAAGAAGAATGTTCTTCATCGTGTTTTGCAAATCAATGTAGTTTAGTTAAAAGCTAAATTGGATTAGTAAATTCAATGAATTTGAAAGTCCTCAGAGGCAGAACAGCCACAATCCTGGACCCTGACTGTCCAACCACTGAGGTAACCTGCTGGAGACTTTCCAGTGGGTGTGTCAGTTCAGACTCTGCAAACTGGCCTGATTGGAAGCATTTCAGCAATTCTTTAGTGAGGGGAGCCAATCAGTCCAGAGTTGGTGTGAAACTACCTGTATAAAGGGATGAAAATGTAGTGACTTTAAACATAACAATGTCATAAAACATCCATGATTATATATGTATATAAAGAGGAAAATAATATAATGTGGGACCTTTATTGTATTATTGAAAGATTTATTTTTCCATTTTCCATTTCAAGTGCTTGTGGAAGATTAATTTCAAGCTCCCTGGTTTCCTGGGAATGTCATTTAACAACATTGCATTGATGGCACTTCTCCATTATAAGTAGACCTAATCCTGTGTTGAGGGTGTTATGTTACGGTAGTAGGCCTTGCTAAGTGTATAATAGATAGATAGATAGATAGATAAATAGATAGATAGTATTGTAGCAGTAATCTATTATTGGTCACTTGATTTTATTTGTCAAGACACTCACAACTGGCAAGCGTGTAACTAGTGCTGAGCTAGTTTTAAAAAAGTAAATAAAGACAAGTGGGAAACACAGGGCTTCATTAAGCATGAAATGAGTCAAGCACTGCCCCCTGGTGGCCAGAGCAGGAAGCTCCCCTCCTGTAGCTGAACACATTCAAGTTTACATGCCAGTGCTGACCTCAGAGGAAAGGAACCCAAGGGCAAGAGTGGAGGAGCAGGCTGTACTATCTGCTGTGCCAGGAGACTCTGGCCCACTGTTAAACTCAGTAGAAAGGAAATACCTTTCAGTGCTCACGATTGCTTTTCGTTTATGTATGTGTGCAAGAGAGACAGGGCGAGAGAGAGAGAAAAAGAGAAAGAAACTCACATATGACATATATAGTCATTATATGTCTGAATTAACTTTTATTGGGAAACTAAGACTAAGACTAGACAGCAAGTTATGGATGATTTAATTGTAAGTTATAAGTAATTTAAGTTTGAAGTTCCATTTAAGGTTGAAAGGTTGACACATTGGGAAGAATAATCAACTTCTTGAAGAACTGAGCAAAGTAGTTGTGTAAACAGTAATAGCTGTAAACAATTGAGAACTTATCATTAAAAGGTAGAATTTCTTAATTGTATCATTAACATAAAGTAAATATTATCTACTAGCATGGTAGTTTCAAACCTGTATCCATGAGTATGAGCCAAATGGCCATGGTGGTCTGAAAGTTTTAGAAACTGATTTTTGACTGGAAGGTGGTCTGTGCAAATTCCCAAGCCAAGTGGGGAAATCTGGGTCTAAGTAGAAAGGGAATAGGTAGTTTTCTTCCCATCCACAACTAATGTTAATGTAACTTTGAGCAAGGCACTTAATCCCCTACTTCTCCAGTGGAGCTGCTCCAGTACAAAATTGCAGGGTTACTTTGAAGCTCCCAGATGCGTGTGTAACCTTCGTTCATGGTGTAACTCCAACCAACCAATCAGTTCTGCTGGTCATCCAACTCTTCAAAAGGCAACAGTACTCCTCTTGTGAGACATTCAGTATATATGTTACGGTAAATGTGGGGAAATGGTGGACATATCCCAGTAGGGCGGTAAATGTAGACATTTCCCAAGGTAAATCTGGTAAATGTGTACATTTCCCAGTTAATGTGAGTAGAAAATGCTGTCACAAATAACGCGAGGCTCTCTTAGCTCTCTTGAATCGAGATTCATCATAGCAGGCGTTTTTTCCAATCTTCTACTGTCCAGTTTTGATGAGCCTGTGCCCACTGTAGCCTCAGTTTCCTGTTCTTAGCTGACAGGAGTGGAACCCGGTGCGGTCTTCTGCTGCTGTAGCCCATCCACTTCAATGTTGTTCGTGTTGTGCGTCCACAGATGCTCTTCTGCATACCACTGTTGTAACGCGTGGTTATTTGCTGTCGCCTTCCTGTCAGCTTGTACCAGTCTGGCCATTCTCCTCCAACCTCTCTAATTAACAAGGCATTTTCACCCACAGATCCGCCGGTCACTGGATGTTTTTTGTTTTTCGCACCATTCTCTGTAAACTCTAGAGACTGTTGTGAGACCACCCCGTCTGGAAACAACAATCATTCCACGGTCAAAGTCACTTATATCATATATATTTCTTCCCCATTCTGATGTTTGGGCTGAACAATAACTGCTTTAACGAGCAGGTGTACAGGTGTACCTAATACAGTGGCCACTGAGTGTATTTGGTATGCCTGATGAAGGAATGGGGACTGAGGTTTTCAGTCCTCTGGCAGCAGTAGGAGTTTGGCAGCTAACTACTATAGAGTCTGACTCCAGAGCACCTCAGCAGCCAGGACATGCCAGTCAAAAGACCTGACAGAGTTTCTGCCACTGTGTCCTGCACCTGGATGAGAGAGAGGAACACACACACACACACATACAAGGAGAAGTTGAAAATATTACACAAGTTGACACCGACTGGATATGAATGCAATGCAAGCCTTTCAGTCTATCAAAGGTGGAACAATGTTTTACCATCCAGGGGTTTGGCAACTGGGGCAGGCTGAGCCTCTTTGCCATGTCCACACAGGGGGTTCTACACCTGGCCCTGGGTCTGGTGCTGGTAGTCCCGACTACTTCTGAATCTTCTCTGGAGACACAGGAAAGCACCAGGAGAGGCCTGGAGGTTGAGCCCCAGGCAGGGTTCACTATAGCCCGGATCTGAGCCGCGTCTAACTCCCCCGCACCTGCTGAAGACATAGTATTGCATGCAAATGTTCTCTGGTGATGATTCACGAGGCAAAAAGGAACGTGCATGACGCAATATAGTAGTGGTTCAAGTGAACAAATAGCTAATACAGGGCAGCAGGGTGGCGTGAGAAGAGAGACTGTCCTTCAACCAGAGTACCCAGGTTCAAGACCTGTGTCGGCAAGCATCGGCCCTACTGAAGTGTCCTTGAGGGGACAGCAAAAAGAGAATATCCCTATATGAATCAGTAAAGTATCATATTATGCTTAAAGGAAGCAAGGAGGGCTTTAGCATACTGCAACAGGAAATGGAATTGGTCCCTTATAACACCAGTCGAAAGGGAGAAGTGGAACTGTCCCCTCATCTCACCTCTTCCACACTCTGCATTGGCTACGTAGATGAAGCCATCCACCACCTGGCACACTTCCTGGACCTGAGGGGCGGGGCTGAAGAGTGAGTAGCCTGATTGATCTGTCCCTTCCAAGGTAAAGAGTTTATTACTGATGCTCTGCTGCTCCACTCTGGCTCTTTCCCTCTCTACCCTGCAGACACAAACACCAAGGGCTTAATGAGTGTAGAAATATTGACAGTAATAATTAGAAATGAATCATTATATACCATTATATCTCATAAAATAACTAAATATAACTAAGTATTTTATAAAAATACAAAAAGAAAAAAGACGTACCTATTGGTTGAGTAGAGAGTCAGGATATTTAATTTGTGTTGGTTGTTGAACATGTAACTGATACCTGAGCCAATTCCTGGAATAAGGAAAGAGTTAACCTGGTTTTGTTATTGAACAAATGAAACCGTTTCCTTGTTGTCACGTCTTGTTTTCACCAGCCATCATCCACCTACTGGTGAATAAACAAACCTGCAGCCTGATGACCAGTGTGATCCTGTTATCAGTTGTTTTTCTGAATTGAGCCTGAGTGAGATTGGATTGAGTTTCTGGAAAGCACTTATTGGCCGGCCTATAAACAGCCAATAATTCCATTACATGAGCATGACAGTTTGGCTATATTGCAGCAACCTGATTCCACAGAGAGCCCTTTTAGTGTAGGGAGAGGTTGGCCTTCAACATTGATCCGTGGTCAGTTTTGTTATTGTGCCATTACTGATAATGAAGGGGATGAATAAGCTGATCCTTAGTCAGCGCTCAAAATCACCATTGATCTGTCGCTGGGGAATGCCCACCACAGGAAGCACATCTGGGGCATGCATGAGCCTTGTCACCATAGAGACATCCAGCTGCTCCATGCCGGGGCCAAACATGGCATAGCGCGGCTCAGGGCGATGACACCAGAGACTGGAGGAATGATGTCACAACCTCATACGGAGGCCGCGGAGGTAGCCATCGTTGTCTGCAGGCTGGGCAGCCCTTCAGATATCTGTTGAAACAACAGAAGCTGACCTGACGCACGTCAACCTTTCTGCCTAATGTGTATGTAACAGACTGGACCCGGACTATCTAGCAGTTAGGCAAAAGATGGAAAAATATTAATGATGAATAGTCAAATATGGTCAAAAATGAAGATGTACCCACTCTGCCATGAAGTCATGTTTTGACTCCACTCCATCTTCCAGGCTCTCAGCTCCACTACTCAGTGGGGCATCCAGAAACTCCAGTTGGGGCATGGTCACATTGTCTATGGAGGGCCAATGGGGCATGTCCCTGAGCAGGAAGTATCGCCACAGTAATGGATCTCTAACCATGGCCCTCCAGTATTGACTGGTGGCTCCTAGGCGACAGATATCCTCAGGCGCCAGCAGGGTCATGATCACGAACTGTACATCCACCTTCAGGAGGGAGGATACTGAAATAGTTTTGGTGTCTATGGTTTGGGATCATACATGGGTAGCACACCTACTTCTGGTAGGTCCCCACATGACATGACAGTGTAGAAAATCAGAGAACTTAGAGATAGAACGGGATAGCAGACAAATAAGTTAAGTAAGGAAAGTTGACTATCGCCAACAGAAGCAGACGATTATAATCGTATAGCATAAGACATTTTATTTTTCCCACTGTCACGAAAGGCTGTGGTGTCACAATAAAATATTCTATTCAATATTTGCGTACTGCTGTACTCGTGGGAGAATACACTATTTGGTTATAAATGGCAACGCGTACTGCATAGGACTGTCTCCCCATGAGCTACATTTCAAATTAGTCTCACCGGCAAGCTGTCCAGGAAGCCCAGCGGCGGATCGTCTTCGCCAATCGCCGTCACATCTGCACTTGCAACTTTACCTGCACCGGAAAAGTATCTGTCTCTGAAGCGCCTGAGGTTGCGTACCACAACAGACTCGTTCAGTTGCTGTAGCTTTCCTGCCATATCCGCTGCAACGTGTCAGGACTGATAAAAACGTGTGAGAACTGGTGCTTATCAACGTGTTGAGTACCACAAAAACCACAGAGCGACAGCCTCGGCATGGACACTTAAATTCACAGGCTAGACAGGCGACAACAAATATGACGTTTCACAATCTGGCACACTTCCTTCTTGATGGAGTTAGTGGTGCATTGTGGATACTGTAGTTCTAAAACAGTGCACACTCAGTACAAACCAACATGCACGCTAGAACTCGAGTCTATAATTTAATATTAACTAACTAACAACTTTTTCTTAAACCAACTCTCGTATTTATTGTCAACGAAGACATAAAAAACAGAAAATGATATTTCTTCCAAAGAACACCAACACAGATTCTCCATTTATAGGCATACTATCAAAGTTATTAGAGTGGCAGAAAAATGGAATTTGCAATAGATGGGAAAAACGTGGCGCATTACGAAGCTGATTATAAGAACAAATCTGTACATACTTAAAATGGCCGTGAAAACTTCAGTCTCAAGTTTTTGTATTCCTCTCCTTACTTTTTCTGTGTATATTTATATATACACACACACACACACACACACGCACACACACACACATATATATATACTGTATACATATGCAATTAATAAAAAAATATATTAACAAAAGCATAACAAAAAGAAAAAAAAAACCAAGAATAAATAAAAAGTTGCTGTGCAATGTGTCATTCCCAGCTGGATTATCATTAAACTTGTAACAATCTTTAAAAAAAGAAAAAGAAAAAAAAAACCAATTTGTTATTTTCTTAATAAGCTTCTTTTTATATTAATATTAATGTTATTGTACCACATTCTCAGAGCAAAACAAATGACCCAACCAACAGTCTGGGATCTGGAAGATAAGTGCTTTTCAGGGGGACAGGGAGAAAAAATATTTCAATCGCTTCCTCCTCTGCCCCTGCCAATTTTAAACCACATACCTTATACCTTCTAGCCTCTCACACACCTCCTTTGGCCAGATCTGTTTGGCATAGGATGAGGTTGCCTGTAGACACTGATCAAAGGCCTGCTTTCAGCTACTACACCCCCTCCCCATTCCTCCCCCTCCCACAACACTACAACCCACCTGAAGGGTTCCATTTTTATTTGGAGTTGATACACACTTCAATACTGATCTTAGATCTGTGTCTGAGGGCAACTTCAACACAGAAGCGCTCTGTTCACTGTAAGATACTAAGGATCTCCTTGGCATTCTCTGTGTTCCAGCCCTGGCCCTGCAGAGGACCCTCACAGGCGAGCACGTATTTGTTGAGGATCTGTGTTCCAATGTCCCGGAACTGGAGGCGATCTTCTTTGCGATCCATTGTATCAACGCTGCAGTCCTCGTACTTAACTGCCCAGAAGCACATTTCCCCAATGTACATCATCGTCAACAGGTGGGTGTCTGAGAAGATGCCTGGTCGAAAAAGTAAGCAGGTAGAGTTAATGATCAAATGGCTGCTTTATAGTGCGTTTCATTTGCGATTTATCACATAGCCTTGCTATATAGCATGACATTAAAACAAAAACAAACAAAAAAAAAGACTAGGGTTAGTGGAGTTACATGACACTTTTGTCAGATTGGAGCAAAGAAGCACAACAGGTTTGTTATTCACCAAGAGTTGATGACATCTTTACCTTCAGATAAGAAGTTGGCTGTAGTAGTGTCATGGAGCACCACCCCATCATTGAGTTTCACCGAGTTTCTCACCTGCAGCATGCGCATCAGGTAGCGCACTCCCTCCTGAATACACTGGGAGAACATATCAAATAAAACAGAGAAGCATAAACGCCTGATAACAGCATATGTCAATAAAAAGTCCATGGACAACTACTATATTCACAAAAAAAAATGGATCCAGGCCCTGGATGTCTGGCAGGATCAGTCAGGCAAACATCTGTGTTCACCAGTAAGATGGACTGGATCCAAATGATCTATTCACAATGTGCTACCTTAAGGAATGTGTCCTTGTTCTTCTTGATCCACTGTTTACGCTGATGAAGGGTGTGGCAGTACATGTACAGCAGAGCTCCACGTCTCCAGTAGAGGCATTCTAACAGCTCCAGGCCCAACACAGACTGCACCTTGCACAGACCATGACATGGGCAGCATTGTCAGACAACAACATGGAATTAAATGTTTGGGACAGTGTCTTGTGTTACTATAAAGTGGACTTCTTACCAGGGATAATTAAAAAGATGAGTAACCAAGGAAAATATACAGATATGGTCAAGGAAGGAGTACAATCACAAAATCACCCTGTTTGTAATTCTAATACATTTCTGATGGAACGCATAGTGTTCACATCGCTGTTTTCCCCTTAGACATTTTTGCAGCAATCAATGAGATAAGCTGTGTGTTGCCAAGGACCAAATATATTTCACCTCTAATCAAGTTTGATCAAATATGTTATTGGATGCTATGATGATAATAACCTCATAATAAGCTGACTTCCAGAATATTAAAAAATATGTTTTGCATGCATAGCCAAAATTATGTTGTATGCAGCATCAACACACCTCACTTCACTGTCAAGTCAGCTCTCAGATTTTTGCCAGTTGAGCTTCAGGCATAGCTGCCGGCCGTTGTACAACTTATAGGCTTCTTGCCCTAACTCCAGTGTTTCCCATACAATGCTAATGTGGGCCACTTGCCCAGGTACATTATCAGTCCAGCAAGTAAATTGTTGTTTTGGATTCATTTCAGGTGCTGTAACGCATGAAGCTGGCGATTCTCACCAATGTAACGTGTAAACAATCAAGAGTTATTACTGTTAAGCGATGAAAGTGTGTTACTGAACTACAATGACCACAATTCATTGCACCTATGACACAGCACATTTGTGTTCCTCTGAGTCGTGGAGTGTCTGCTGACATAGAATACTGAAATCCTTTTACCTCACCACTTGCACCTCACATAACACAATCTAAAAATAAATGAATGCATCAAAGAAAGGATGATATGGCTTGTCAGTGTGGCTGAAGTGTCCTATCTCGATTTAATTTTATGCTTTATTGGCCACTTGGGGTGCAAATGACACAGACACATCGCCACATACAAAAATACCGACACACACATGCACAAACCTCTTGCGCCGGTGCCAGTCTCCCTGCCAAGACCTCTGGCTCGGTGAGGTCCTGCAGCAGCTGCTGTATTTTGAACGGTGAACAGTCCTCAGGGAACTCCTGGTCCACCAGTTTATTCTCTTCATAAAATGTGATGTCTAGGATCACCTACACACACAAAGATACACAGATATACACAGGATTGGATGGAATATACAAGGAAATGGTAATACATTTTTAAACTTATAACGAATTCCATGCAAAGTGATCAACATCCCATTTCAGTCACAACTCACCTACATACTGACATACAGCCATACAGACACACACACACACACACATTCCTAGATGATGATGCTTGGAGGGCTTCTTAAATTTAAGAGACTGCAAGCTGGCCTTTCTGATTCTTAAAAAACATTGAATTTTGGTGAATTACAATTGACTGTGCTGAACTTTCTCTGCACAAGAAAAACATTAATCCTGAAACTCTGGGCATATTCCTTTAGTCACTCAATAATCACCTCCAAAACCACACAACACAAAAATATTAGCTAATCTTAAACTCCTAAGTACTACCTCAGGGCTTGTTGTCTGCTGTCATATTTCAGTGTTGCTCATTTCAATTAAATTATCCAAAATAGTTCTACTCTCCCTCTACTTAAACATCAACATACTATAATGTTTCTAAAACACACTTTGTTGTACAATTTCACATAGAACTTGATATGTGGAATGCAATGAAAACATCACTGAGTTTATATTCAACAGCAATTAGTGGCTGGAAACATATAGGACTAAATGGCAAGACCACAGGCATTTTTGTTTGTTTTTTAGATGAAGACAAACTGCATGCATCCTTCAGGTAGCTAACTGATCACTTGTTTAGTATGTATTTTATTGTGTAATATTTAGAAATTACTTTTTCTTCTGGAAATCTTATCGGGACAGCACACAGTCATACACAATCATTGTTAAACATCATTAAACATATTTGACTTTAGATTCCACTGGCTAAACTGAGGGGCCTCTGCAATGGTAGATTCTGATGTAATGAAGTACCTGTGTGTAATCCTGAAGCAGCTTGGGAAGACTGCTACTCTCCCCTCCTTGTCTGTAAAAGCTTTTCAACTTGTCTAGTATGGCGGACGCATTCTGTAAATAGTCATCATCTAGGGAAAAACGATATGTTAACATGTAACCAAGTACAGATCTAAGCTGAAGAAAATACCCTGCTATACACATTTCAAAGTGTTGCTGATTCACTACATCTCAATAAGAGAGATGTTTAAATGCTTCATATATAGAAATTACGTTTATTCAAAGCAATTCATTTGCTAGGGCAGAAAACATGCTACAGTTACAGTACAACTTTAAAGATAGAATGACTTGTTGGCTACAGCTAAACATAGTTATGCAATCTCTTTAAGTTAGTCTTCTCTCTTCCATTCTCAAATGTATACGTTTGTTTATATTGAAATGTAATGGAAAAACTGAGAAACAACTCGACATCAACTGATTGTTAATGAATCTAACGTGCACTATATCTAATATCAGTTAGCGTCAGTCAGCACCGTGTCAAAGTAACGTTAGCAAAATATAGCTGGTACGCTAGCTAACTTGCATAAGGTTGCCAGTTGGACAATTACCAGCTAACGTTAAACCTAATGTTCTTTAGCTAACGTCAGCGAGCTAACGTTAGATGTTAACCCCAGCAACCAAACGTTTAAAACACTTATCAGTTAGCTAGCTAGCTAACGTTTAAGTAGCTACAAATATTTAGTTAACGTTAGTATAATAAGCCAACGTTGTATAGTTTGAAAGCTAAGTTAAGCTTAAATTGTAAACATGGGACGTTTCATCAGACATCTCATCTCTTTAAGTTAGTCTTCTCTCTTCCATTCTCAAATGTATACGTTTGTTTATATTGAAATGTAATGGAAAAACTGAGAAACAACTCGACATCAACTGATTGTTAATGAATCTAACGTGCACTATATCTAATATCAGTTAGCGTCAGTCAGCACCTTGTCAAAGTAACGTTAGCAAAATATAGCTGGTACGCTAGCTAACTTGCATAAGGTTGCCAGTTGGACAATTACCAGCTAACGTTAAACCTAATGTGCTTTAGCTAACGTCAGCGAGCTAACGTTAGCTGTTAACCCCAGCAACCAAACGTTTAAAACACTTATCAGTTAGCTAGCTAGCTAACGTTTAAGTAGCTACAAATATTTAGTTAACGTTAGTATAATAAGCCAACGTTGTATAGTTTGAAAGCTAAATTAAGCTTAATTTGTAAACATGGGACGTATCATCAGACAGCAGCTGTTGTTATGGTAGCATCAAGCTAAGTTAGATAACGTTAGCTAGCTAGCTAGCTAGTAAACTGAGAGGGGCAGTCAACCACACACAGTGCGACCACTAAACACAATTTGTTTGACGAATAATTTCTACAAGGTTATACTGATACCTTGTTTTTCAGTTCGGAGACTAGAGCACTTAATATCCAACTCAAATATCCTTCTCTCCAGCTCGAAACCTTGTCGCCTGCAATCGTCGGCCATGACTAAAGATCTGTGTCACGTGAGCCTAGGATTATTCACGTGCTGAAAGTGTTTATTTTTCTACAGTTTTTGTGTTGCCAAGGCTTGGATACATTTGTGTTTGTTTATGCGTGGGAGGGGTAACATACAAATTTTCCATAGATTATGCTGTATAACAGATTGTTTTAAATGATAACGACAACTATCGATATGCTGCATTCCAGTACTGCCGGAAATATCAATATTACGTGGGAAGGAAAGCACGCTGCTGTTCTTTGCTGTTCTTTCAATGTAAACAAGCATTATTACAATTATATATATGATTTATTGCTATTAGACAATAAGCAATACGCATTTTTTATCTGTAGGTTTGGAACTAACAGAGATATAGACTTGATTCCAAATCGTATCGTAATAAAATCAATTGAACTTAAAATGTAAGTGATAGGAATGATGTCTTTTGGTGGGACAGCAAGTTGGAGAATTGTTCGACGATGGCGGAGGCTTGCGTTCCAGTGCCTTGTAGAAGGAAGTGAATTGAACGCAGTATAAGTACGTTGGTGATGACGAAATGGTTAAATTAAAATGAGCTTGCCGAGCCTCTGTCGCGCCTACGCTAGCCCAGCCCACTTTAGACCACCAGCCAATGTCTCACTATTGCAGGCAGCTGATGGTTCAGTGTATGAGCTAACGCCTGCCACGCGACCATTGAGCCGACATCATCACTCGTCAATCGTTCGGAGTCTTTACTCTGTTCATCCCCGACGTGTAGCTAGCAGTTTAGCTAAAAAAAATATGGCGGCCCTCAAAGTGTTGTATAGAATGGATAATTTGTTTTTCAAAAATCTCTCTGGTCCATGCAGAACCAAATTAAACATCGCGACCCATTTCTTGAGCAAGGTCAGTATCGAAATGCGACAATTAGGCCAGGTTGAATTGAACTGGTAGGAAGCATGCTGTGCACAAGAAGAAGATTAAGACAATGCTATAATACAAGGGACGTGGCTAAAATTGGCTGTTTATGTCGCACGACCATTTGGTAACTTATCTGCACCGTATTTTCCTGTCGTTTTGTATTATATTGCTTTATTTCTATCGATAGTAACTGACCTCACAACCTCCCTGTGGTCCTCGTGATAAACGTTAACGTTACCTCTTGCAGCCATATGTTTACCAAGCTTCTGTTAAATTTGAATTATGTATTATGATTTTGAGCTAATATTTTTATTGCATGGATCAGTGACTAAAGTGCGTTGTGTCTGACTAACGCACGTTGTGTTTGACTAACGCAATGGTCATAAGATCCTGCACAATTCACCCCTACCAGCATAGCTTCACACACAAACTCAAGAGATTGTTTCCATCGCGTTTACTTCCCACTACAAAATAGCCATGTCCACAAAGGGCAGCCAGGGAGACTTGTAAGTCAACATGCAATGTCAAATGGCTTTTTCATTATCACTTTCAAATTGTCATAGATTGCCCTAGGTAAGAGCATGTAAATACAATGGGATTGTTGATTATTATTGATTCAATTTAAATCAAGACATAAATGTTACACAAATATATGAAAAGATAGGTTGTTAGAATTTGTTGCATTTGAATTTTATGTGGGACATGACTTTGAAAATGAAATGTCAAATGGGTTTTTCATTAACAGTTATATTACTGTTATAACAGTAATATTGTCAGCGAGTCAGTACGTGAAAATGCATTAACATTTGAATGAAGTCAACTATAAGCTTCCATAATAGATAATGCAGTGCTCCTCTGAACCAATTGGTAACAAATGTCGCATCATTTCACCTGTAATTGTAGCTGCCCCTTTGCGTCAGTCAGTGTGCTTTTGAATAAAATAAGACTAGGTATATCATCAGAGGTATTATTTGCATCATGAGTCCAACTGTGACCCATACATCTTGACCACGTACTGTGCAGCAAGAAATGGCTGGTCATAAATAGGTTCTGATGTAATGCATCTACATATATACACCACAGATGTATGCAAAAATATATGCCAAAAAGTTAGATTTCCTTGTTAAATTAAACCACTCCATGTACAAATTCACAATTTGCCCTACAGCTCAAGCGCCATCCTGTGCAACCTAGTAGTGTGTGTTAGTGCTGTTGCATACACAGACCATATTTCATCATGAGCGTGATCAAACATGCAAAAATGAAAGTCTATAATGCTCTACCATATTAATAGAGCCTAGGAGGAAGGCATTGCATCAGATTCTGTTTTTGACCAGGAACTTCTTGCTGTGTGTAGTATGTGGTCAAAGGTTTCTCCACAGTTTTGTATGGATCATGCTCAGATTCAAGATGCAAGTAAAAAGTGAATTGCAGCGATATCTTAAGGGTGTCCAGACTACCTCAAAGCCTAACTGTAGAGCAACTTCACTTTAACTAGCCTATATTTTGAAATTTGTTAGTTACCCCCTTTGTGCTATGGATACCCCTATGAGTCTAAATCATTTAGATTTAGATAAAGTATATTGTATTGTATTGTATTGTATTGTATTATGACTCACTTGAAAGGAGTAGCAGAGGCAGTCTCTGAATAGACTAGCAGTGATTCTTAAGGGACATGTGAGCCAAAAAGTGAAAGATCTCCTTTGTGTAGCCTACTTTGTTTGGGACAGTCTCAAGTCCTACACACTTCAAAATTGTCATGCAGCCTTATCCAGTAGTGCAGTGGATATTAGTTACCATGGAGAAGTTAAAGGATAAGCGAGAGGTAGGATAATGGATAGTAAATGAAAGACTTGATGAGGTTGACCTACTGCCTCCTGCTCTGGAATTGACTTAAGAGAATCTGCTCCCTGCTGGCAGCGATCCCACCAATTCGTCCCTTTACTGTCCACCTGTTGGTTTTCCTGAGGGAAGCTTATGGTGGTAAAACACAAGATTTCTCAAAAACTATCTGAGCACTGGACTTGCAATCTTAGTCAGCTTTGTCAGGTTAGTGTGCTAGGCTAACAACCTGAGAACAGCTTTTCACCCAGTTTTTCAAGTTTTTCAAGGTCTCGCGGAGGCCTCCAACTAACCCTATTTGGTTGGAACACTGTTGGCTGTGAACTGCCCTAAATCTCCACTCCCTTTGTTGTGGGATTGGTTCAGCAGTTTTGCTTATCTTTCCCTTCGTCAATTGTATAAACTGGATCAGCTATTTGTAAGTTGTACAAACATATTAGTTCGCCTCAGGCATTTGGTCTTTTTTTCTCCCTAGATTTTACATTTTAGGAATCTAGATGATGCTTTCATCCGGAGTGATTTAAAATTAGTTCCTATCCCTGATGAAGGTTTATGTGAAAAATATCACATTTTATAATGTTTTATGCACCTCTCTATTTGCCATCCACAGACCTGTGGCTCTTACTTTTCCACCTCCAGCCAGAGGAATTCGAAATTCTACTCAAATCCCACAGAAGCAGTGAAAGACATCCCCAACGGAGCCACCATTCTGGTGGGAGGTAAGATTAACTTTCAAGACCACACTCCAGTTTATTAAGAGGTCTTGTTAGCCTTCCATGTCACTACAATAAGGGTGTTTTCACATATAGTTATCTTTTAAATGAACCAAACTCATTTATCTTTAAGTGGAACCAAAAAGTGAACCCAGCGGAAAAAAAGGCCCTTTTGTATCCACAAAGTACATTCACTTGAAAGAGGATATTTTCTGTTCACACTCTGTGGAACTCAGACCTGTGTTCTCGTCCTCAAGTGGGCAGATAGTACGTAGGCGCTGTATGATGAGCACGGAGGGACAAAAATGTAATGACAAATACAAAGCGAACCGGGAACGCGTGTCAATGGGGAAAACAAGCGAACCTCAAATCAAATCACATTTATTTGTATAGCCCTTAATCTCCGTTACAGTCTCTAAGGGCTTCACAGTGCCCAAACCACAAAACAAACTCTAAAGGAACTGCTCTCAGACCACTTCCTGAGATGGTCTCACTTCAGTTTGTTTCCCCTTTTTTCAATATCGAGATGCCCTGTCAAGTATCTAACCCTTTGTTTCCATGACATTTCTCACAGAGGTTGTTATTGTTAGCTACAGTCAATATGTGTGTATATATATATATGGTATTTCTCCCTAATTTTCTGTTCTGATACAGGCTTTGGGCTGTGTGGTATCCCAGAGAATCTTATCAACAGTTTATTGACGAGTGGCGTTAAGGGTCTCACAGCAGTCAGCAACAATGCTGGGTAAGTGTGTGTTTTTTTTGGGTGTATATGTATCTGTATCTGTATAGATATACTTGCTTGTGTGCATGCGGATTAAGTGACAAGCGGGCCTATGCTGTCTTTATAAAGTCATGATGTGAACCCCTTTATATGTATTTGTCAGTCCACTGTGAGACAAATAATATACAAATGGAGAACATTTAACGGGACAGCGACCTTCTAAAATAGAAAGAGCCACAAGAAAAATATGAAAACTAGTTAGAAACAACATAAGAATAACATCCAGAGATCTTCACGCCTACATTGCTACATCTGCATTTGCTTTGATGTTTAGATTAGGATTTTATGAAGTTATTTCTCTATAAAATATTAAATAAAGGCCACCCCCTGTAGGCTTCACAAACTTTCAAGCATGACTGTATGAGCTAGCATACATACACAGGTGCCTGCATGTAACCCTACACCTAAACCATGTGGTGTATTCCATGATGGTGTGTGATTATTGTTTAAACAAAAAATAATGTTGATAGAGAAGAGGAAGAGTAGAGTTGCTTGTTTCCGTCCTGCCATGACAGGATTCCTGTCAGAATCGGGAAGCGTTTGAAGTAATGTGTAATTTAAGAGTATTGTTACGTGTGGAATTTGATTTGGTATAATTTGAGAGTCCAGCTTTTTAAATTTTCAAATGATAGCTGCCAGCTGTGTTGTCGGGCTTCTGTACCCCAAAAAAGTCGAACCCAAATCATCATTCTCCACTCATTTATTCAGGTTATTCCTTTAATTTGTCACCCGTCTGTACATAGTTTCATCTATCTTTGGGGTCGGGTAAATGATATAACCACATAGAACATTCTCAGATTGATGTCTACAGGTGGTAAAGTAATGTACCAAAGTCTTTCTTATTGTCTCTTACAAATTGTAGTAGGGGAAATCATAAAGAGGAGTAATGGCTCTTCTTTATCTCGTCCTTTGGCCTAGCTCTCCAATCGTTCTTTCCCAGTCTGGTTCCTTCTCATGCTCTGTCACTCCATGTACTTAGTGAGGGAGTTACAGACCAAACCCATCTTGGAGAGGTATTGGTGACCTTGGCTCTGTATCTTCCAAATTGGCAATGCTAACCTGGCGAAATGCCCAGAAATTAGCCTCTGATAAGTTATCAGCACAAGGAAAAGGTGTGTTGCGGTGGAGGCCTCTCTTTTTATGGTCCGACGATGTGGTGTGAGATGTATGTCTTTCCTAGCAGACAGTAGGTTAGTCTCTGGAAAGTAGGGGTAGGTAGGTAGTAGGGGTTTCCCTCCTGGCACCTAGAGTTAACACTTAAACATTTCATCTGCCAACAGAAATGGTGAACATGACAGTGTAACATTTAAGTTATCAGATGACACATAAGCACGGACCTTTTGAGATACTTATTGTCTTTGAGGTTCTGTAATAGGCTGTGTATTGCGATATTGCCAAAGGGTTGGGAGTCACTCTTGATGGTGTGAAGAAATGCTATTTGGAATAAGGTATAGAGAAAGTTCATTCATCTCAATCAGGTCGAGGTGACAAAAAATGTTTTTAAACCCTTACGATCCCTTATGTTGGTTTGCTTTGAGTTGAGTTCAGTCTTTTTCCACATGGACACAGACTGGTCACTGTGGTTGTTCAACCTATGCTAACAGTGTGTATTAAGAATAAGATGGCTCTTTATTGTGTGTGTAAGCTAATTGTAATGTATTCAAAGTGAACCACAGGCTCAACTCTATAGGAGAAGACCAGAGGGTACTGAAGGTCTGTAGTTCATGCAGGACATGGTTTAAAACCAGTGCATAACAATGGTACCACAGAGCAGTGTCCTTCCAATTATAGGTAGGTCAGGTCCCAGAGTTAAGTTGTGGGAAGATCAAAATAGCTCTAAGAATGTGGTCAGGCCACAGTAGGATGGGGATATGCATGTGATGGCAGTGATGGAAGTTTTTTACTGTGATTTTAGGCTCAGAGAAATATGTCACCCTACCCGTTTTCACTGCTATTTCGTGTATAGGATCAGATACTGTGTGAAACGGTGTGAACTGTTGCTCACTCACTTAAATAGTGGATCTTTTTTTATCTTTAGTCTTCTTTTTAGTGGCCTCACACCTGCTCTGTGTTGCTACAATGGGAATAATGTTAAGTTTCAACTAACATTAGGCTGGTTATCTAGGCAGAGAAGCGATAACATAACAGGCAGCCAATTGCGACCCTGTTTGATAGAGCTATTGTTTTGCTTTGATTTGGTTGTCTCATGGTCAGAGAGAGTGTACGGTAGTCAGTAAGGACAAAGTTTGAGAACAGCCAAAAACCTAACAAAAACAAAAAAGGCTGAATACATTGCTCTGGGTCAGTAACGTTTGTAGACGGAAAAACACTGACCTAGGAAATGTCCCAGAAGTTATGCCCTATTGATTTTTCACTTGGACTTTATCATATTGATTCTGGGAAAAGATGCTCACAATATTTGCTCAACAGGAGAAGCGTTTAAGGCCATACTGTTTAACATCCAGTGCTTCCCTAAACTTTTTCCATCTGCAGCCATTACTCCATGTTAAAGAAGTTTGAACATAGTATAGAGACAGATAGTAATCTCTCTGGAAAAACAGCCGTATTATCTAGGAAATTCTCTTTCATTTAGAGTAAGAGTAAGATCTCTTACACATAGCACAGTGTACCTGTATTATGTGTACAGGTACACTGTGCTATGTGTAAGACAGTGTACCTGTAATCTGAAACCTATAAAGAATACTGTATTTCATTAGTGGGTACTATGTCAGTGTTGTCTGTTGTCTTTTCTAATGGAAGGACATTTCTGTATCGGAGGATATGAGCATATTGGTTTGACGGGGGTTTACAGTAGGAGAGACACATGCAAGCATATAGTGCAACAAGGGAAGGGTAGTGGAAAATTGAATGTGTCAAATTTATGCTGTCAACAGAGATCAAACTTGTTCCTGCGGATCACTGGTTTCATAAAAGATACCAGGCCTGTGTCTGCCCACTGTTCGAATGCCCGCTGCTGAAACCTGTTTATATTTCCTGCCTCTGTAAAGCAATGAGGGGAAAGAGGAGGTTATGTAATGTTTAATTTTAGAGTCTAGACTCCTGATGCTGAAACTGCCCTCCCTCAGTTTGCTCATTGTTGAATATCTCCATGGGTTGTTTATCCCTATCACTGAAACTGGCCAAACGAGTCAATTAACTCACTCGATGTTCTCCGGTTCCAGACCATTGATCTTTTTAATGAAAAGGAGGAACAGTAAAGAAATAATACCTGAGAGGGCATTCTTTAAGTTTAAGCGTTTATGTGTTTACACAAAAATGCACTCAACATTGAAATAGCTGTCATGCTAATCCTGGTGCGGGGATGTATTATCTCAACTGTAGAATTCATAGAACTAAACCAAATGCTGATATTAATGGTCACGTGGTCCTGGAGAAAATGTGAGGAGAATTGTGTTAGGCTTCTTGATATACAGGAAAGATTGAACTTTATATATATGTTGTTTGTATAACCTACATTGCTCTAGAATGGTTGTTAGCAATAGGGGGCAAGGATTTAAAAGGCAGTAAATCTTCATTACCTTTTAGATTTACTACCCATGGGGGTAATTTTCAAGCGGTGGTGGGTGACCACTGTTGAATGAATGTAGGGGAAACACTGCCATTTTGCGTCATAGAACACTCTCACACAGTGGGCTCTTCATGTAGTGTAATGTGAGAGGAGAGAGACTGCCAGTGCACAAGGGCAGACTACTGAGCTCCCACAGAACCGTTATCCCCTGGAGCTTAATATTTTATAATCTGCCGCTTGTGGAACTTTACAAAAGGAGTGAAAAGACCTTTTAAAGTCTATTTCTTTTCAGGACTACACAGTGATTTGTGTGTAAAGATTACAGTTAGAACGCTTTGATCAGCTAGCAGATGGTATTTAGTTTGGAATATTTGCGTATTGGTTTACACTGAAATGCCTCTGGTACCAGAGTCCACCGCTTGATGTGGCATTTTGAAGCAGATAAGATTTTAGTCCACAAACCCACACACAAGTACACAAATGTAGATATTAGTTGAACTTGACACACTCTCCACGTAGACTGTTTGTGTGTGTGTACCTATCACGTCATCTGGTTTTAGCTTTCTGACCACATATGACCTAGATGTCTTTGTCACCTGACCTGGGAGTTGATGGAAGGCCAAAGCAGTGGTGCCCACTTTCCAGCTGCTTTGGAACATAACCGTAGGATATTTGGCAAACCTGTTTGATGCAATATCAGTTTTGTAATTAAGTTTATACCAAAAAGTATGTTGGTTATAGAAATAGACTTTCAAAGTATTTTGATTAGCCGGTGTCCTCAAAGGAATATAGCTTGTACTAAGGCATGGTGGTAAATACTTATACGATGTTTGATAAGACAAGGATTTTACTTATCTTGTAATCACAAGATCTTGCTCTGATTGAAGTCGTTTTATATGTTTTATTCTGTCGAGTCTTTCTCCACAGGTTAATGACTGACTGACCTCATCGAGTCAGTCCTTTCATTGCTGCACTAACACTATAATAGACAGGAGAGATTTGGCACTTTTAATAGGCATTTCAACAACCCTAGTGACACAATAACTGTCCTTGAGCACAGAAAGCTGGAAACAAATGACATCCTGCATTATCACTTGAACCAGGCCTAACCCAGACTTGACACCAAGCATTGTTGTTACCAGCCCTGGTGATAGCCCTTGTGATGGAATACCTTTTTATAGGTCTGCAGTACATATCTGTCGTCTTTGTCCAGCTTAATTTTTTGTGCTTAGTAACAACTGAACATTTTGTGCAGTTGGAATAAACAAAGCCATGCACACAGATCATTATCACCGTCTTGGTTTGGGACTACTCCTTGCCCTGCAGGTGTTTGCTTTCATTAGCTTTCATCATGGCTTTGGTTAAGCTGCAGTTACGCTGTACTTTGCCTGTCTGTACAACTCCCTTAAGTTTTACTAAGGGAGTTGTACGGATCAGTCACCCTGACCTAATGTTTGACCTTGAATAACCTCTTTGGGGACTTATGGTGGCAATGTGTGCTATGTTACTTATGTTGTAGCTACAATGGTAAGAACAGAGGGGAATCTCATATGTGAAGAGCGGGAAATTAGTCTTGTATAAGCAGTGGAGGGAAAATGCCAGAAGGAGATGGGCATGAGTTTAATGCTTGGGATTGTATTGTGTAACTCACATCTAGGTCAGAGGCCTCTACAATCTCAGAGGACCCAGTTTTTTAAAAATCCTGTGGGCTACTGCATAGTCTAGCCTAATAAAATTTAGGCCTACAATGTTTTTAGACTAACAGCAGTGGGTTGCTTAGTTTAGTTGACTTAGTATGAACTTGGAAAGTGGTTTTGTTCTCCCTAAAAGGAGAGTTTTTAATGTTCAACTTTTAATATTGATGTTCTTCATTTAGACAGCTGGATAGTAGAGAGGGAGACTGTAGGTGAGGTACAGGAGAGAAAGCTCTGGCGGGATTTGCTGCTAGGTCAGTGATGGCACACATGTGATTGGAGAAGTGGGGGACTTAACCACTCAACTATCTCCTCGCACTGTGGGCAGTCTGATGTTTTCAGGGAACAGTAACCTGTACATGCGTTTGTGTGTGTGTGTGTGTTTCTACAGAGTGGATAACTTTGGCCTGGGCCTGCTCCTCAAGACCAAGCAGATCAAGAGGATGATTTCGTCGTATGTCGGGGAGAATGCAGAGTTTGAGAGACAGTATCTGGCTGGGGAGCTGGAAGTGGAACTCACACCACAGGTTGGTCAGGAAACACATGGTCGCATACACACACAGACAGAAAAACACACACCCAAACCAAATTCCCTCAAGAAAATTAGAGTTGCTTGTAAAGAGTATTGACATGTTAAACTCCAACATGTCATACGCTACAGTAACAAAGTCATGCAGTGGACTGCAGTGTCTTGTTTATTCTACTCATCCCAACCTGTCAACTCTTTCTCTCCCTCAGGGTACCCTAGCAGAGAGGATCAGGGCAGGGGGTGCCGGGGTTCCAGCCTTCTTCACAGCCACTGGCTATGGTACACTGATCCATGAGGGAGGCTCTCCCATCAAATACAACAAAGATGGCACCATCGCCATCGCAAGTGAGCAGAGAGAGGTGAGAACTCTGCCTTTCACCATGTTGGTTGTGCCACTAAACCTGTCATGTTGTCAGACCAAACTTGCTGTTATCCTGATCATGTCTGCCAATGCAATGGGCAGTAAGAAAGGAAAATTCTACCCTCTGATACTCTTACACTGTTATGTATTATCAGTCTGTGATGTTCAATCACAGTTCACCTGCCTTGTTTTCTACTTCAGTTAGTTATTTCCTACATTTCCGAGAATGGCTTTCGACTATAGCGATAGTAAGAGCAGGAGAACTACATCACATCACATTACATTACAGTTTTATCCAACGCGACTTACAATAAGTGCATTCAACATAGGTAGGCAAGAGAACTACTTGTCACCAGAAATCGTAAGTGCATTTCCTTCCTTCCACTAGTTTTTCCAGTTGAGAAAAAGAGTCGTGCCCCTTAATTAAAACGCAACATGTCTTGTGACTGCATTGCATTATGGACTATTGAGGCTACTGTAGGCGGAGAAATTGGTATATCTTCCTGTTCTATGATTGATTTCTCCCTGTATGATTGTTGAGATTAGTAAGACACCCCTGCTCTTTGATACTGAGGGACTGATACCCACACCTGATGTATACCATTAATGTTTTAGATGGTTGAAAACAATTCTATTAAACTCCATTGTAGCTGCTCTGGAAATATCTAAACGTGATCTCGAGTCGAATTTTCAGTTATCCACTACCATAAGAAAAATACACCCTGCTCAGTCAACTTTCCCTGGATGAATAAAGGTTATGAAAATTGTCCATCATGTTTGTGATGTCATCATTGTATGCAGGTACGGGAGTTCAATGGCAGGGACTACATCATGGAAAAGGCCATCACCGGAGACTTTGCTCTAATCAAGGCCTGGAAGGCCGACAAGGCTGGAAACATCGTGTTCAGGTAGCTCTCAAAACACAACCCCTTATTTCTATTTAGGCCTATAATTATAGGATATATTTAATGGAAGCAGAATGATTTCTAATTGGGCTGAACTCAATAGAAATATCTACTAATCACACAACACTAGCACATACACATTCCATTACAGCAATGCCAGTATTTGCCCTTTTACGCTACTTCTCTCATTAATCACTTGGTTGTGTTTGCACAACAAGCAGCACATGCTCCAGGAGTTGTGTCATCAGGGTCAGTTTTAGGAGTATGGTGGGCAGGAGTTTTAGCAAATAATATAGTTAACAGAGGGGATTCACTCAGTTGGACCTTGACCCTACCTTTGGTCAGTTTTTTTTTATTCTATCATAGTCAAAGTTAAGAAAAGATTGGAATGGGCTGATGCTGATCAGTAGATGTGCAACCTGTACTACAAGCTGTATGTTTTATCTGTTTGTGGACTAGCTGTAAGATATTTAGTTTTTATATCCTGGAGCTGTGTTTTTTGATAAGCCGTCAAAATTCAATCTTTTGTGGCTGGAATTTTAGTAAATTTGCAGATTGAACTTTGTTTCTGGAAATATTAAGGAATCATTAACCCTAACTCTTTCTAGATACATGGTTCTATCTGTCTTCTATTTTTTTACTATAGAAATTAATAGATGTAGTTCCGTCTTTCTTCACAAGAGAGCAGTGTTCTCTAGTGAACTACAAACTTAATTGGTGAGCTCTACATTTTCTCAGATTTTCTTCATAGCAGGCGTGGTTACTCCCTACTGATTTTCAGGATCAGTGTTGCCAATTTTTTGAGTTCTTGAGTTTAGTTGTCCACTATGTCACCTGTGTTTCTGTTTTAAATGTTTCTTTTAGCAAGCAACTTGACTAAGCACCTAACCTACCTTTTGGTTCAATGTCGCCCCTTTGCTCCTCTGTCAGGAAAACAGCCAGGAACTTCAATCAGCCCATGTGCAAGGCAGCAAAAACCACCATAGTAGAGGTATGCACATCCAGCACCACAATCATCTTCTAATAGCCCTGCTGTCTATCTGTTGCCTGAGTGAGACACGATAATAATAATTATACAAAAACAATAACAATTGAAATTTAAGCACAACTGTCCATATATCATGGTATAAATAGCAATTGTTAAACTACAGCACACGGATGGCAGACTGGCCGGGCCACGAACATATTCTAAATATAAAACCAGGCAGCAGAGTAAAAAAGCTTGGGGACCCCTGCTATAAATCATGTAGCCACCAGGGCAACACAACATGTTAATTATTTTGAGTGATGCTGTCTATCGACCCCTGAAGGACAAGCTAGAAAACAAGAGGTTATGCTTTTTTTTCTGTCTGAACCCAAAATGGGGCACAGGCCTCTTGCAGGTGTATCCCCACAGGACAAAGGTGTATTTTAGGATTCTGGGCTGAAATGATCCCCTTGAATAGGCTGTAGTCCATATTGTTACGAATAGTACTCTTCAATACTCAAAGATGTGACTGTAACCCAAACTCTTACCCAAATTTGTATGGCTGAAAAGGGAGTGACAATGCCATTTCAGGGCTATGTGTGTCATATCTAGAGTTTCATTCATTCATTCATTCATTCATTTCATATCCCAGAATTTCCACCCAAGGTTCAATAAAGTATCTATCTATCTATTCTATTTGTCTGGTTACCATTGGTACCACTGGTTACTGGTTGTCTGGATTATGAGAGAGCCTTTCCCCATAGATTCCTTTCAACGAAGCTCCTCTCTTTATTAATTAATCCAAGGCCATTTGTTATGAGTTTGATACTACAGATGAAAAAGACGAGGCTAGCAATGTGAGCTAGAAGTGTCTGTGCCTAATTACAGAACAGAATATTTTCTCACTGTTGTGAGAGCTGACCTGTTTCGGGGGCTCTGTGGTGGATGGATTACTAAAATGTCCTTTACAGCAGTTAGTAGCATGGGTAGTAATGATAATAGTAACCGTCCCTAATCCAGTGCAGTGGTCAGGGTTCCTACAGTCATGGAAAACCTGGAAAAGTCTAGAATTAAAAAAAACAGCCCTTGATGACCATGATGGTGGCAGACATGATGACAACAACTTATTGTTACAGTGTTATGCTATGATAGAAATTGCCCAATTTTCTTTTTCAGGCATATGAGACTAGCCCCTGACGGCAATGGTACCACCAAGTAATGTTTGTGTGTCAGCTAGAGTTGTGATGTAGTGGGGAGTGACATGAATGTTAAAGCAGCTTCACTGAGCGAGAGAAGATTAGATGTAAGCATAATTGGACGGGTTTAATATTGAACTGTCTGCTTCAACCTTTGCATGTCAAAATCATCTGTTCAGAGTGTCTGCAGTTGGCTGACAGGATGGAATGGTTATTTAACACGGCTAGAGACCCGGGCTGACCAATAGCAATTTTTTTCCATTACGGACATTTTTAGAGAGAGGGATTGATCTAACAAAAGTATTTATAGCTCCAGCCAAGATTATTGGCACCCTCGCATTTTATACAGATAACTTTCAGTCTTCACACATTCATTTATTGATTTACAACAGCACATGATCAAACAATAAGAATACAACAAAATATTAAATGGTTTCAAAATAGAAAAGTGATGGCCACTTTTCAATTTTGAAAATAAAATAATATAATAAAATATTTTTTGTAACTATTATTAACTATTACTAAACAAACTAACTAATGCCCCCTTTTTTCTCTTTCTTTTATTCTGTTTCTATCCACCTTTTCATGCCTTGTTATAGTAACTGGCTATCTTTGCCAAATCCCAGTTATCCTGGTCAGTGTATATGCCCCGAACTGGGATGATGTCAATTTTGTGAAAAAACATTTAACTTCATTCCCAATTTATATACCCACAAATGGATAATTGAAGGAGATATGAGCCCGATTTCCCCACTCTTTGCCGTCGCCATCAAGCCTCTATTTATAGCTTTAAGGGCTAGCTCTTCTCAGCCATAAGGAGAGGGGAGTTGAGCACAAAGTATCGCTATATGCAGACGACCTACTCTTGGATGTGACCCAATAGGCTCTGTTGTACATATATTATCTATCCTTGAGACCTTTTGAAGTGAGTGCTTCCCTATCAATCAACTGGCTCTGTGTATGCCTCAGTCAGGACTGCCCTTCCACCTATCTAAGGTATTAATATCACCCACTCCATTTCAGTGGGACCCACTCTACTACGTGAGAAAAACGTTTGCTGCCTTAAAATCTAAGGTATAGACCTGCAGAGATGGGACAGTCTGCCCCTTTCCCAAGATATCTATATTTATTTCAGTGCTTGCCCCTCTTCCTCCCCAAATACTTTTTTCGACAAATTGATTCAAGAATTCATAAATCTTTGCTACAAAGGAGTAGGCCACAAGGTGGATTGGGCTTACCAAATTTCCAGGCATACTATTAGGGCAGCAGATATGTATAAAAGCAACTGCAAAGCTATTGGTGCCATCTTGAAGCTGATTCCTGTGAGACTTCCTCCTTAAAAGCCCTGGTGTGCAGCAACCTCCCACTTAAAAACAGCATACTTCCAGTCCAGTAGTTATCCTTACCTTGAAAATCTGCTAACAAAATAGACAGAACATGGGCCAGACCTCACTCCCCCTAACAACACCAATTTGCAATAATAATTTATTCAAACCTGCTAAGATTTACTCTGGATTCGCTTCTTGGTGCATGTGGGGTTTGTCCTTGCTGGGGGATCTCTATGTCGATGGAGTATTTGCTAGATTTGCTCAGCTGTGCATTGCTTGGACATATGCAATATATTTAGTCAGGGACCAGGAGACCTTGCTCGCATGTTTTAGTTGTCCAAAACTGCTGGAATACTGGAAATCCTTCTTTGACCTTATTTCTGAGATATTAGAGTTAACTGTGAATCCCTGAGGAAGATGTTGCTAATGTTGTTTCCTTTGCCTCTCTGATAGCCCGTCGAAGAATACTCCTATGGAAAAGTCGAATGCCCCCTTCTAATACAGCTTGGCTACAAGACTTAATTTATTTTCTGAAGCCAGAGATGAAGATAAAGTATAGTATTCGAGGCTCAGCCGAAAAATTCTATAAACCTTGGCAATCACTCATTACTCATTACTTATTTAGAAAGAATGGACTCTTTCCCTCCGGACAGGGAAACTTGACACTATGTACTTGACTCTTATCTATATATGTATGTATGGGAATGCATACGTATATTGTCGTCTGTCCAGGGTGTTTGTGTGAGTTAAGCATATGTATATAATGTATATGTATATAATATGTATATATATAAATATACAAGTAAAAAAAAAAACTGTATGTGACAATGTTAATGTCTGAAAAAAGTTATTAGCAACAAACTCCAGCAGAGACAGAAACAAGAACAGAGTGTAGAATAACACTAGTTGTTTTTTTTTAATGGAGAACTAGATGTAGGTATAGCCTAAAGAGATGTTATTATAAATGGCCTATTTCCAAAAATAATTGATGTCACGTCTCACTTTATAAACCACACAATTTATTTCACAACCTTGTTTGAGATCATACAGTATCATCCATTACAGTACAGTCATTTAGCAGATGCTTTTATCCAAAGAGACTTACAATAAGTGCATTCAGCGTAGGCACAA
Organism: Hoplostethus atlanticus; assembly: GCA_034670405.1. Taxonomy (NCBI): domain Eukaryota; kingdom Metazoa; phylum Chordata; class Actinopteri; order Trachichthyiformes; family Trachichthyidae; genus Hoplostethus; species Hoplostethus atlanticus. The sequence goes on along the minus strand of JAXDDX010000002.1, from coordinate 12,379,146 downwards.
TAACTACTAGTCCCACTACTACTAGTCTCATCCCAACGTGCCCCAAAACGAGACTGTATCAAAAATTTTAAATAAATAAATTAAATTTCAGCCATAGTTTTGGAAGATTTGTTTTCCCTCCTTTTTCATTTCCTGTTCGAACAAATGGTCTGTTCAGACACTTGTCGTCTGCATATCAAATAAATGCTTTCATCTAGCCGGTCATGCTGCATGGATGCTGCAACACATCCTGTTGTTAGTTATCAAGTTGTTTATACCATGCTGTATTTTAGTATTGCAGCATCATGCAGAGGAGAGGAGAATTCTAGAATTGTCTTTAATCCTCAGCCTTTTCATATTTATAGAAATGCCTAATCCGAGTACAGCATTTGAAATGTGAATGTGAATCATTTATAATATGTATTTTTAAGGATTTGATATCCCAGTATTGTTGTCTGAACACTCTTGTCATCCTATCTGGCGATTTGTGAGATTGCATCCAGCGGTTTTTATGGTGCGGTTTTTATGGTGCTCTTTTTATGGCGGCACACACATTATCTATGAAAAGCCTATTTGTAGCGGACAATAAAGTGATTGGCCTATACTGCCATATCCATTAAGAACCTTTTATCTCTGATATTGAGGCAGTTATGGTCTCTCTGAAAACAAGTTTCTGTTTAGAATTCAGAGCATGTCATAAATCCGGTAGTGTGCTGTCAATATTGATCCTGTTGTCAATGTGTGTCAGGCTGTGAGAAGACAAAGAAGCGGGGTTAGATGTTTTTGAGGCCACTTGATGTATTGTGTGTGTGTGTGTGTGTGTGTGTGTGTGTGTGTGTGTGTGTTTGTGTGTGTGTGGTAACAACTTAGTAAATTCTAGAGAACAGTTTAGCATTGCTGTTGGTTGCTGTCTGTCAACAAATGTAGCCCACTTATGCTTTGAGGGGTTGGTTTATCAGGTTTAGTCTATTTTTGAAATTGAGTCCCCGAGTTAAAGAGACCCCCAACCCTCAACATTTTTGACATTACAGAATATCGCTTCCACATTTAAGTGTGGAGTGATCTCCATAAATACTAGTGTTAAGAAGAGCTCCACCTTGAGTCAGTGCCCTTTAGCCTTTTGACTACAGTTTTCGTTAAGCCAACTAATTCCTACTTAATGGTTGTTTGAACGCCAATGGTTGGACTCTTGCAGATTCAAGTCATGGACTTGACAAAACGTTAAGGGGAGTTTGGGGAAAATTTGTAACAGTCCTACTCTAGTGCTACTCAAGTGTCAGCATCAGTTGTAAAAGTGCAGCGTTGGCAACCCACGGGATGTGGGTGTGGGATGTTGTAAAATCAAACAAAATAATGGAAATAACAGAATGTGGGTAAATAATGAATGCTCAGTTTTTCATTAGTAATAAAATGCATACAATAAAATGATACATAATTGTCACTTAAATTTATACTTTATGGCCACCATCACTTTCTCATTCCCTCAGCTCAGTGACTCAGTGCCATATTGTTTATTCTACTACTGCAATAATAATAAATACAAATAAAAAATAGATTTATAAAATAAATAATAAATCTACTTTTTATGTGTCTTTATTTGAATTCATATCATGAGTGGCAGGAACGACATTAGAAGACAAGATAACAGCAAAGCACTTTGACAATTACCAAATCATCACCAGCTCCTGCCATGGTTGCTAGGTAACCAAACCCTGCTATTCAATTGTTGAATGTTCCATGGTATCCAGCTGGTCCAGTTATTCCCTTATCGCAGGTACAATGAAAGTCCCAGTGCATTGTGGGATACCACATTCTGGGGATGGAATTAAAGCAGTGTTTTCTGCTGCTGTTTGCTTCACTGCGTACTACTTTGCTCGTGAGCCTGCACTCGTGCATAAATGTACTTATGTGGGTTTCATTCTTTCAGCCAGGCCAGGGGTCTAATACGATATGAATGAGGTCTTCAGGGGTTTCAGCTTCAGCCTTCCGCTGTACATCTGTGCTGAAATGAAAACAATGGTCATTGCTCAGGTTACTCATTCAGGGCTGATCAAGGATATTGTTTTGTACTTAGGTTAGGGTTTTTTTGCACAAACTTTAAGTCTTGGATTGATTCATCATGACCCGTTGAGACTTTTCTTTGTAATGGATGACCTTGTTTGCTTGCTGCAGGAATTTTAATTATTTGTCTCAGCCAACATTGCTATGCTATTTTACAAAGCATGCTATCACTACTACTGTTGGAAAGTAAAGTAATCATAGGTCAACATAGGGTTTTTTTTTCTCTATTTCCTACCAAAAGAGATTGGTGAATAGGTTTGTGTGTGCTTAGGTGTAAAAGAGGAGTGTATAAGCACACACTATCCAGAGTTGAACCCATGTATGAGCTCAAAGTAAGCCATGTACCATGGACAATATACATTTAGTGATAACATCTCACTTTGCACAACATATTAAGGCTGCTTTATGTCCGTCAAATAGACTACATGTATAAATAGATATATTTTACCACATGCCTATTGCCTAGTATATTCAGAAAAATTAAATCTTCAGGATATTTGCAATCAAGCCTTTCTGGTACTTTTCACTTCCTTTATGTGTGAGCAGTAAAAGATAGGTTTTGGAGTGATAAATGATGGATTACAAGTACGAATACTGCATATTTACGTAGACTTTTACATTAGTCATTTAGCAGAAGCTTTTATCCAAAGCGACTTACAAAGGTGGTAGTTAACACTATGTGGGGCTCGAACCCATGACCCTGAAAGTCTCATGCTCTACCGACTGAGCTAACCAGACCGTGTTAGAGACTTCATGTGTCAATTTTCAGTTATCGTTAAGACTTTGAAAGCTCTGTCAATATTGGTACCGGTAATATTTGCGACATTGGTGTCTTAAACAGTGAAAAAGTAAATCAGGCATCAGACAAAATCGTCTTGAACCTCAAGGCGCCAAAACACCTCTCTACCATGTCACTACATCTTACAGCTGACTTGAAGCAGTATGGTGCTGGAAGTAGTACACAGAATTTGCAGAGAGAGGTAGCAGGGTGAAGGTCACTTTCAACAGACAAAAACGACTAAACTAAATCTAAGTATTTGTCTGTCTTGGTTTTGGCAACGGTGCAAAATTTTCAAGCATTTTCATGAGCATAAAATTGATGTTAGAGTCAGATTGAAGTGGTGTAGAGTGCAGATATGGTCTGTGGGCAGCCAGTTGCACAGCTCAGATATTCTCTGCATCTAGATATAGATATCTATCATATATACAGTACTGTACAAAAGTCAGAAACAAGCCTTTTGTAATTTCCAGTCAAAATGTTTTTCAATGTCAGAAAAAATGCAGGAAACATATATTTAACACAAAATTACACAAAAGCCTCTAAACATAGTATAGTTTTTTTCAGTATTTAGTGTGTCCACCCTTTGCCTTCGTTACAGCTCCCATTCTTTTCTGGAGACTTGCTGTGAGTTTTTTAAAGAAATCTGCAGGGATATTTTTCCATGCTTCTTATAAACCAAAGTCTTACAAGTCCTTTGCATTTCCCCCTTCTCACGATCCAAGCAATCCCAAACACATTCAGTGATGTTGAGGTCTGGGCTCTGGGGTGGCCTGTCCATTGTTCTGAGAACACCAGCAGCTTATTTGTTTGATAAGTTCGTCTTGATCTTCTTAGCAGTTTTCCAGAGGGTATGATTTATTAAGATTTGTATTTATCAGCATTCATGGTGCCTTCAATCAATAACAAATCCCCAACTCCAGATGTTGTTATAAATCCCCAAACTTGCACCGAATCCTCCACCATGCTTGACTGATGGTTGTAGACATGATTGCGAGAGTCTCATTGCTTCGGCGGCGTACATACTGCCTTCTGTTACTTCCAAAAATCTCAAATTTAGACTCATCAGTCAGTAAAACCTTACTCCACATCTCAGGAGTCCAGTTTTGGTGTTCTAGAACAAATTTCCTTGTGTTTCCTTTTCTCAGTAGTGTCGTTTTGACAGCTACACATCCACTGACCCATAGAATTAAGTTGTCTTCTCACAGTGGAAGGATCGACAGAAACACCTGTGGATTTTTTCAGATTTGAAGGAAGAGTGGAGCTTGATTTTTTTTTTTTTTTCTATCTCAAAGATGAAAGCTTTATGTACCATCTATCTGATGTTCATAGTCGGTGGTCTACCAGGTCTTGCACGGTTGTTAGAAGTCCCATTTTCTCTATATCTTGCAATAATATTTTGAGCTCCAGTTTTTTTGAAAACACCTTTTTTTTCGCTTATTTTCCTTTGACTTTCACCTTCCTTATGCAAGTGTGTTTTCTGCATTGACACCACAAAAATAAACAATCTGTACTGGATGGCCGTTTAACTGGACATTGAATGAACAAAAGGGTGGTCTCTAACTTTTACACAGTACATAGCCTTAAGCTAATTGTAAACTAGACTAGCATTTCATGATACCAAATGTTGCTCAAGATACAAGGTTCCAACTTGAATGTTCTCCCTGAACAGTACCTGACATACAGGGCATTTTGGTCATGCCATCTAGGCTGACTAACGTCACTAAGTGACTAACATCACTAAGGCAGGGTGGCATTGACATAGGAGTGAGGCGGGTTGGCATATACTGTAATTCTCATGTCATGCTGACATTGACACTTGACTGATCTGACTGATACTTAAGCTTGATGACTTGGACTCTAGGGCTAAGGCATAACAAAGGCTACTGTCAACAAGTGGGGAAAAAAGGACAGATGTAAAAAAAGGTAGCCGTAGAATCAAGGACATCTTTGCTAGAAATATCCACAACATTAACATTTCAAATGTTCAGTGTTCAGTGTTGCCTAATGAAGATTTGTCATTAAATTGTATCGCACATGTGCCATTTGAAATGTAAACATTGCCATTTAAGCTGTCAGTGTGGCGTTCTACTTGAAAAGATTATTTAGTGCTTTGATGTAAAGTATGTGCCATTTGAAATGCAAACATGTATATAATAGTTCCAGTAATGTTGCCAGGGTTTGCATTGGCTGACTTTGTCTCCCATTTTCGGGATAACATAAAGGCTGTCATAGGTTAGGTAGGCTTCCACTGAGAGGAAACAGATTGCTTATGGTGTCAATATTCTGGGTTAGAGGATAGAGCCTGAGCCCCAAAACCAGCAGCAGAGCATGGCTGAGTGCCCCCCCCCCCCCCCCCCACACACACACACACACACACACACACACACAGGGAGGAAGATGGAGAGGCTATAAATACACAGGGTAATGAGAGTGTGGTGTCGCTGTCATCCTCATGCTCTGTCGCCTGTAGCCAAACCATCTCCATCTCCTCATTGTCACATCTCAGTGCGTGTGCACACTCACACACACAACATGCAGACAAGATGGATTATTCAGGCACAATTAAGTACAATTAAAGTATTAGTTACTAGAGCTACTATAATCTGTGTAGGCAGTCAAGGTGTTGAAAAGGAGTTTGATTCTGTAATGCCATGAATCCAATAAAAAAAAATAATAATAAAATAAACTTTGAAGTTTATGACTCCACCCAGAAGTGTCAGTTTTGTCAAGATCTTTAGTTGGCTGGTGAAGTAGGTAGGTGTCCTAATGGTGGATATTTCATTTTGGAACTGTGAAGTGACGATATGGGCTGAGATTCGTGCCACCAGAAATTTAATTTGAATTACGTTTATTTGAATTTGTCATGCTCAACTTTTCTCAAGTCCCCGGATGTGATGTGTGTCACAGAGGACTGAATTTGAAAACACAGAGCATTGAATTTTTACTCCAAACTAGACTGAAATAAAAGTTGACAGCTGAATGCAACGAGAATCAAATACAATTTCAAACCATTATAATTCAATTTCAAATTGTGTAATACAAATTAAATTATTCAATCTGAGCGTGACAAATTAAAATAAATGTAATTCAATTTCTGGTGGCACTAATCTCAGCCCATATGAAGACTTCATGTGCATTTTGTTACACCAGACGGAATTGCACCTGAAAGCTTGTGTCAGAATTATTTTCTTTTTCTGTGTCCCACTCTTTGTCAGTGGGGTGATTGAAATTGTAGCCCTAATGATCAATATGTGTGCAACCAGCCCAAATCAATAGCTTAAGTGGGAGAGCATTGAGTCAGTGGTATGAAAAGGTTCCCTGTGCCCTGTGTCTTTGAATCTGAAAGCAGACTGGTGCTCTTCATGCTTATCAGAATGTCAATGTGCACACACACATATACACTCGTGTGTGTGTTTGAGTGTGAGAGAGAGAGGAGAAAATAACTCTTTAGTGTTGAGCCCTTGTTTTGTTTGTTTTTATTGATCGGGACTGAGAGCTTGACGCAGCAGTTGGAGCTGTCAGCAAAACCAAAGGGGAAAACATAAATCCAGTTCTAACATGAAAATCTGGCTTGCGCTATTTCTTCTGTCCAGTATTGGTTTGAGTTTCAGTTCCATTTATTATATGGTCTAAGTGTCCTTTAATTACACTGCATTTTTTGGTTTTCGATGAGCAATGAGCAGGACAAATATTCCAGCACTGTTTAATAAATGTAGAGAAAACATTGCACACACATTCTTGGTGGTTTATTCTAGGAATCTAGTAATAGTGTGCACCCATCGGTTTGAGACTAACAGGATTTGACAGTGCTCACAGCTCAAAAAAGCACAAACTGACTAAAAAGGTTGGTGTGTGTCCCCGGAGGGCACTTTGATTCCCTGTATCCTCCTGCCAGCTCACTTCATGCCTCGCTCTGCTCCCATTGATGTGAAAATTGTTCTACAGATATAGGAATATCAATGTGTGTTTGTGTCTGTGTGCGTGCTCGCTTGCTGCACACACCTGCTCGTGTGTGTGTGTGTGTGTGTTTTATGAGCTTTTTCCTTCGTCCTCTGTTGATCCTCCTGTCTGAACTACATCTGAGCACCGGTGCAGCCGGGACGCATCACATAGATGAAAGGAACAGAACCTTGTTTATATACACAGCACATTTAAATTGTATGAGCTTGTTATTGTGCTGTGGCTTAGCTTTGGAAAGCTAATGAAAACAGAGCTGAATACAGGGTTTGTTTTTATGTGTGTGTGAGAGAGACCAACAGAAGGAGAGAAAGAGACCTATTTTTGAGGTGTGAAAATACTTTGTACACTGTTAGACTCCTTTGACAGAAGAAACCGAATTTTGTCAGCCCCTCGAAAATGAATTTCAGTCATCTGATTTCTGGAAATCCATGACACAAAACATTTAAAATAATTGCCATGAATCCCTGTTCTATTACTGCTTTAATTGCCAGGAGCTTGGCCTTGCTCGCTGAAGACTTCTATGGCACTCATCACTCTCACAGAAGGACGAATCAAGCCCCGAGAGAAAAAGATGTGTGGGCGTGTGGGAGTGCTGTATCAGTCCTGTCGAGTCCTCTTGGCCTCCTTTCCACTGTAGAGCATCAGAGATTTACCACAACCCTACCAAGAAAAAAAAAATCACTTTACTTTTCCTGAGCTTCCTCAGCTCACCACAAACCAAAGCCTGCGTATCCATGACAACGCTGAGATGGGAACCGCTCTTAGCCATTGACTTCTCTCAGTCAGCACTGAGTGCTGAGGGAGAAAGTGGAGATAAGGACGGATTCAATTCTGTCAATGCTGGCCTGCCCCTCGTGTGAATGTAATAAGTAGGCTACACTGTCTGCTACACAGGAGTGAAGCATGAAAAAATACAAGAGGGACGAGAATTACGTTGTCACACTTCTGCCCATTTTTCTCCCCAGAGATGTGATGCCTTCGCTCTTCTAAGACCACCCTGTGGTGGAGTTCTGTAAAAATTAATTTTGTGTTTTCTCCCCTAGAAGAGTCTTCAGAAAAGAGGATTTTGTGCCTCCTAAATTCTCTTAAGACTACTTAAAGTTGAGGCCTCTCCAGCTCAGTTTCAGATAGAAACATTGTAAGTGGCTGGTCTTATTGCCACTCCAGTGTGATGGCCAATCAAAATAAGCAATTTTTGAGGCACTTGTGGAATAGGTCTAATAATATTAATGTTTTGCTAAACATTATTTTTCACACAGGTAAATAAAAAGTGTAAATTTCCTTTGTTTCTCATATATGATTCACCCAAAGTTTTCCAACACCAAAACAATCACCTCCACTCACCCCTACTCTCCCTCGCCTTTCATCCCAGGATCAAGCCTCCTCCCCTGGGCTTATTGTCTCAGATGATCCCCTTCTTCTTTAAATCAGCCAGGCTGGTTCGGGCATTCATGCAGCTTACAATAGACTTGGCAGAGTAGCCAAGAGAATAAATGCAACTCTGTCTCCCTGGAGTGTCGACTTCTCCTTCCCGTAAAATACATGACAGCATGACAATTTTTTAAAACCCTTTACATAATATCTGGAGGAAAAAAAAGTAATCTGCTGAAGCTTGACCCTCAAAGTTGTTTTTGCTGAGGCCTGATAAATGCTGAGAAAATACAAAAAAGCTGCAATGCCATTCATCTTTTATAGTCTTTAGCAGTATTTAAATGTGTATAGATCAGGAATCAGTTTAGGGGTTTGGGGAGATGAAAATAGATAGTAGCCTAAAAATCAAGGTAAATTCATTTTGGATTAGTCTGCACAACAGGAAATGACTTTTCCCCCGACAAAGTCTAAAATCCTCTGCTGGTTTATATCAGTTAAGGCTATAGGCTTCATAGTTGGGTCAGTAGAGGTTATTTTGTGATTCTATCAGCGTATGGTTTCCTTATCTCCACCCTCATCACCAGGGCCATGAGACATAGGGGAGGGCTAAGCTCATTGCTCTGTCTGTGTCTCTGTATAGGTGGAGGAGGTGGTGGACGTCGGAACCTTTGCTGAAGAGGACATCCACATACCCAGCATCTATGTCCACAGGATTGTCCAGGGAGCCAGCTATGAGAAGAGGATTGAGGTACACAACAATGCCTTTCAAGACATGCATGCATGCATAGTTCAAACATGACGGTTGGCAAGGCGTGTGAGTGCATGATGTCTATAGTGATTTTTATAGTGATCTCTATAGTGAGACACTGTAGAGTCCCTCTTTATAGAAAATCAGTCCAAAAGAAATCTGTTGAATCATGAATCCCTTAATAATAAAGTGTGGTGTTAAGCCCATTCCAACTGAGCCCTCCCTGGCAAGTTTTCATGTTTCTGTCAGGAGACTTATGATTCATTTTTTAAAAACGACATGCTTGTCTTGCTCTTATCCCTGTGTGTCCTTGCTAATAAATTGACACATAATGCACCATACATAAAAAGTCACTGCCTTTATTTTGTTTTTATTTCCCTCAACATCCTGTTCCCCACTTCCTCTCTATCTCTCCTTATGTTTCCAGAAACGCACCGTGAAGAAAAGCCAGGAAGAGAAACCCAAACCAAAGAAGGACTCTGATATCGTTAGAGAAAGGATCATTCGCCGGGCTGCTCTTGAGTTTGAGGATGGGATGTACGGTATCCTTTCAAAAAGAAATACACAGCACATCAGGCACAGTGCCACTGACCCTGGTGCACTCACCGCCTCCCTTCTGTTTACTACAAATGAATAGAAAATCAAACTAATGTAGCCATAGAAAAAAAGAAGCGTGCCTTGGCGTTCTTTCACAATTATGCATACTTCTCTTCACCTTGACGCTTGCTTTACAGTGTATGATTATGCATGAAATGATTATGATCTTTGACAAAGAGCCCATTAGCCAACCTTGGTATTGGTATCCCCATGCTGGCCAGCAACTTCATCAAATCTGACATTACTGTACACCTGCAAAGTGAGAATGGTATTTTGGGACTGGTAAGATGGCCACACATTTCTTTTCCCGTAGAAACCTACTGAGTAGCATATTATTGCCCCATTGTGAAGCCCCATTGTGTCTTTTCAGCATCAGTAAACGCTTGAAACTGAATTGTGCTCTGAGCACGTAGTTAGATGAGTATTTGTTCTTTTCATTTGAGATGTGCTGGATTTGTTATGCAAGAGATTGAGGCGGTTTGACACCTTCTCTTCAATGTTGTTTTCACAATCATTATTTGCCGACTGTGCATTCAACAAACGCTGCTGCTGTGACAAGACTTTCCAATCAGTTGTGTTGATAGGAGAATGTAGGCTATGCTAATGCCTTATTTGTCAAAGTTTCACCTAATTATGAGTGTCAGTTTTAGAAAGGTGCTGCTGGAAAAGTGCTCCTCTCCGCTCCACCCAAAAGGGTAGCTCCTTTTGTTGAACCGAGAGAAAATCAATGTCTCATCTAATCAGAAAGATGTGATTGTGTCTGTCTGACTTGAAAGATCATTGTCGGTCAGGCTGAGTGACTCGAAGGTCTTTGCACCTGCTTCTTCTGAGGACCAAATGTCCTCACAAGACTAGAAAGATTACAAAAATTCTCCAAACTGAGGTCATTTTGCCAGTCCTCACTTTTTTCCAGGGGCTTGTTTAGGTTTAGGTTTAGATTTAGGTTAGGGTAACAGTTAAGGTTAGGCATGTAGTTGAGAGGATTAAGGTTAGGGGTTAGGGAATGAATGTATTCAATGGAAGGTCCTTGCAAGTAAAGTAATACAAACCTGCGTGTGCATGCATGTGTTCATTCATTCATTCATTCATGTGTGTGCATATTGACATTCTGTCCTCTCTGTGTAGGGCCCATACCCCACAGAGGGGGAGGTAGATGCTGACCTGATCAATGCTGGTGAGGGTTGTGCTGAGCAATACAAGCTTTCATTTATCAATGTTTCCATTGACAGATGTGGCAACACTGGGCTGATTGGGTTTGATTGCATGTACTTAAAGAGCTTTCCATGTGACTTTTCATTTCCTGCATGGTAAAGCACACCGTTAGATGAATACCCATTCTTAAAAGTATAATTTTAGTACAGGCCCTTTAAACTGTTTAAACTGTGGATTTGTTATAACATGTTGTGGATGTTGGACACCTTCTCCTGAATTTCTTTTTCACAATATTTTTTTAGTGGCTGCACTTTCTTATGTTTCTTTTCTTTTTTTAAACACCTCTGAATGTGTTTCCCAATTTCTGTCTCCTTTTTTATATCTTCCTTGTTTTTACTTTTTGTAAAGCACTTTGTGTGGTTTTAGATAAGTGCTCTATAAATCAACTTTATTTTTATTATTATAAATAATCTGCTTTTATGCATGTCTCCTCTCTACAGGTAAAGAGACTGTCACTGTGCTTCCTGGAGCTGCCTATTTCTCCAGTGATGAGTCATTTGCCATGATCAGAGGGTAAGGCCGTAACACACAAGCTTCCAAAGTTACTGTACTGTCTACAGATTGGATACATGGTTAGATGCTCGCATTTACTAGGTATTTCAGGATTTACATATATAGAGAAAGCTAAATAATTTCTATTAATACTGCAAGCCACACTTGGTGTAGTTTGTGCAAAAAACAAGGTTTTATATTTTTCTCAACTTGGTTTCCTTCATATCAGAATAGTTTATCCCCTAAACGCCAAAGCCAGCTGTTACCATAAAGCAGGATGTGACATAGCCTTGATTTGTGACCCCTGGATATTAATAAATAGCTGATGACAGCCCTGCCAATATTCCCTTGTACTTATTGATTTGCTTGCTGCCTGACATGGACCACCCACTCTCCCTAGAGCATCAGTCATATTTGTCCACCCAGTGGAAATCCAATAGCACTAATAGTGCCGTCCAAACAGAGCCCCGCTGACCACTCTGAGTCATTGTGTGTGTGTGTGTGTGTGTGTGTGTGTGTGTGTGTGTTTTAAGTTAAGATAGGTGTCCAGGGTCATTGAAAATGAAGAACACAAGAAAGGGAGAGCAGTATAATGGGTTGTAACTTGTGAGCAATGTTCCCTCTAAGCCAGTGGTGTCCAGTCCTGTGCCATGGAAGAGTTTGTGTTCTCCCAAACCAACAAACAAACACCAGACCAGCTGATTTCACTGATTAGCACACCTTCAACCCAAGAGGGAGGAACTAATGAGTGAAATCAGTTAGTGTGGTGTTTGGTTGGAATGAAAACCTGCATACTCTTCCATGGACACCACTGGGAATGGATACTCATGATCATACAGTAGGCAGCAGGGTGGCGTAGTGAGTAGGTAGGACTGCCCTTGAGCTGGAAAACCAAGGTTTAAGCCCACGTGTCTGCAAGCATCTGCTCTGCTGAAGCGTGACACTGAATCCCGACCAGCTCCAGGGGTACTGTTTTTTTTAGCTGACCCTGACCTCTGACTTCCTAGTGGAGCAGGGAAACCAAAAATAATTTCCTCATGGAGATTAATAATGGAACACACATAACTGTGAAAATAATCGTGAAATAATCAACTTCTCCTCAGAATCAGATTAAAATTTATTCTCCAAGTATCGTATATTTATATGTAACAGGATTTGCCGGCTGTAACAGACAGACAGCAAATTTGCAGAATACCCAAGATAGTTTAGAAACAAAAATGTAATAAGATACAGGAGGATTAAAAGGGAGCAAGTAGCTGTCAACCTTGACACTTGTGTGTCAGTTCTGACAAGTTCTGCTTGTCATACTTATTGCACCATGTCTTCTATCCAGAGAATAGGGGAGAGAGAAAGATTGTTATGATGATCTGCTTTGTTGTGAGATTGTGCACAACCAAGAAATTCATTGTAGCGATTATTGTGTCATCACAAATTTCGTAAATGCATGATGAAATAAATTAAGGAGAAAACATGTTAACATTGGAGTCACATCAGGAAACTGCCCATCAACTCTCACTGTTTTTATGGAGCAAGAAAAAATATATTTAAAACAATATATATATTTTTTTATTTGTATGTATTTTTGGGGTTGGGTGGATGGATGAGCTGATTCAATGAACTGATTCAGACGTCTGTCTTCTTCTGTTGCCTCATTCTCCTCAGGGGTCATATCAACTTGACAATGCTGGGAGCCATGCAGGTATCCAAGTGTGGAGACCTAGCCAACTGGATGATTCCAGTAAGTTTGGTGGCACATCTCAAGTACTGAATACTACAAATGTGTAAAAATTGTGAATTTGCTGGATGACCGTAACATTACTAGCTGTTCTTTCTATGTTCTTTCTTATTGTTTAATTTACCTGAATAGCTTAGACAGAATGCAGTGAGGTTTGCTTCCGTAGATACATCATTTTAAAGACACACATATTCTTATTGCTTTTCAGAATCAAGATTTGTGACTACGGTTTCACACAGGGTGTTGGTTTATGTTGGCGGTGTCAAAGTGGGCGCGGTAGGGGGTTGTTAATTATTGGGTAGTTAGTTATTGACAAGTTGTTATTGATGTTTCATTCAGCAAGCTCAATAACTCCTGTTTTTTCAGGCACTAAAGTCTCTTAGTCTGGTATAAGCTAATGGTATCACATTAGCTGACTATTATACTTCCATCTGATTTATTGAGGCTACATTTCAAACTGACTCTCCCTTCAGATGCAATGAATTATGGTCATTGTAGTAGTTCAAGCTTTCGGCACATACGCAGCATTAAATCTTGGTTGTTGCAGCAGCAGAAAGGACAAGAATAGAACAAATGGTCTTTTTAAGATAATACAAATAATAACTTCAAAAGAACCTATTGAGAATAATACATAGGGCACTTTTTTAACATGTTGGAATGATTTTGATTGCTAGACGTTGCTACATAATTTGTCTCAGCTCTCCAATTGTCCTTTGCTTGTCTTTGGTAATTGATAATTAACTGGTGCCTGATTAAGTGTGTTCTGTTATTGTGTCGTCCTGATATTGAAAGACCGTTGTTGCCTATTGGCCACCTGTTCAGTATTAGGTGCAGGGAGTTTACCTTGTTTGACCATTAGAGTTTTGTACATTAGAATAATGCAGCAACACATGCATACATACCTCTGTCCTCACCACCCTTTCGATCTTCATTATCCTCTCTTTTAAAAGGATGGATGAGGAGAATTACGTTTCGCCCCCTCTGGGATAATGAAATTTATTCACTATCTAAAGATGGGTAGATAGCATGAAATTGGAAGTGTTTTACGTAGGAGTCGGAGATGCAGTACTCACTGTGATTATGTCGATTATGAACACTTTTAATATGCAAAGTGTAGATGAACATTTTCCAGTTGAGGGCTTTCAATGTTTTTACAAGTGATGGTTGCCAATCTCCACTCAGTCTGAAATATCTGGAAAAACAATGGAAGGAGAAATGGAAAATAAAATAGAGAATAAAATGTGGGAAATGGTGTGCAATTTTATCATTTAGCTCTTGCCGTTTTATTGATAAGCTGTTCTAGACATGAGGACTGTTTCACCCAAGAATTCAGAGGCATTTGAAAGAATATTTTGAACACACTGATTGTTTTATTTTAGAACGGTACCTCTGATGCTAAATCTGGGTATAGTGTAGCTAATAGCGGATTATCTGTTTTCTTTGTACACATCCCCTAGTTTGCTTCCGAAAATATCCCCAGGCCCTTAAGAATACGCAGGACCATCCACACACTACTTGTCCAAACCCAGGCTTATATTGCCTAGACCCTGGACACCTTAACAGGGCTTGGATTTGGTTTTACATGGGGGATACAGATCCTGAGTTTCCCTCTCATATGCATTTTTTCACAAATTTCTAACACCATTCACACCATTTTATAAACAAAATAATGATAGTTTTCACTCATCCCCTCAGGAGTAAGATAGATAGATAGATAGATAGATAGATAGATACTTTATGGATCCCTGGGGGGACATTCTGAGGTAAACAGATATTGGAGATGAGGGAGAAGAGAACATATTCAAGTGAAATCTGAAAGCAGTAAAACTGTAATTTGTCAATTCAGATCAAGCAGTTTTTGAAGAAAAAAAAATTAAATTGCCAACAAGTTCAAGATAGTTAAAAGGATATTAAAATCAGAGAAAACAAGCATTACATCAGGCATATATTCCATCCCCCCGGAGGCTCAGTCTAACTATGGCTAATGTGCCACAATGCTTCCTGCTACTGACTATTAAAATGCAGTTACTTGCTCAAGTGCTCATGATAAGCCCTGATGGCAGCTGTAATGAAGGAGTTGCCCAGTGGTTATTTCAAAGGATTTTGCTCCGTCTCCTGCTGTACACTAAACAGATACACACGGAAAGGTTTCTGTTGTCATTCATGATGTTTTATATTGTGTTGCTCGTTAGCTTGGTGTCTAGGCCTACCTCTGACTTGCCCATGGTGATTGATTGATTGATTGATTGATTGATTGAACATTTTAGGAACATGTCATGCAAGATGACGGCAAGATGACCTAGTTAGTGAGGATGTCTCGCAACTGGAGGGCCTGTGTTCGATCCCCCATGCAGCCATACATGCAGAAGTATCCTTTAGCCCCTTAACCCCTGCCTGCTCCAGGGGCACTGCAGTAGCTGGATGACCATGCCCCCCCCCCCAACCAGAGGGCCAAAAGAGAATTTGCCCTTTGGTGTATGACTACTGACTAACAAATCAAATTAACCAAATTTCACTTTTCATGTTATCAATGACATGGACATTTCCTGAGGGGAGTCTCTCTCTCTCTCTCTCTCGCTCTCTCTCTCACACACACACACACACACACACACAGCATGCACACAAACACTGAAGCACAGCAGGTTCCCCTTTGGTGTTGCTGATAACAGTGAAGTAAAGTTGTCAGAAATGATAAATATGTCAAAGTGCTTTAATATTCATTCTACAGTATCTACAGTATCTAAAATGGTGGGCTCATAAAGCACAGCAGGGAGAGCTGACAGTGTTTAGCTTCAAAGGCAACTGTGTTTCTCTGTCATTAAGTAGATGAACTGCAGTAGAGTTGATGTAGGGGAATGCTGTTTGCTGGTGGTGAAGGGAAGAGGCTTGAGGGATTTAAGAAAAATGTCTTTTCCCCAATAGATTAAAAGCTAGCTTTCTTTTTCAGATGGTAACACATGGCTGTCAATTTCCTTGGTTCATAGTTCATAATTTATATTCACATTAAAGGTAACTTTTAAATGTTAACCATGATGTAACCATGTTAGAAGTCTTGTCAGACATCATAAGTAGTTTTCATGCTACACGTTACCTATTTTTTGTTGGTCTTTGTTCCCCAGCAAAGATTGCTATGCACAAGTATGTTGTACTGCTTATAGACACACACACACTGTTCTTGAAATAGGAAAATGACCCTTTGTCATTACAGGTCAATGCATCTTTGAATATACCTTTTACAATGTGCAAAATTCCCCCCACTCTAGTTCAGACTTAAAGTTCAAAGGACTAAAAGGGTGTTGTTCCTTGTGAAAACCTGAATATTGGTAGTAATCTCTTGTGGTATATTCCACTGTATCCCTCCAGAGTTATGCAAACAAATATGTTGTCCAATTACTTTGAACATGGAGCCCATTGTTTTCCCGTCGGTCCTGCCTCTCCCTCTGCCTCTGGTGTTTGTCATTTGTTGTCTGGGTAACGACGGCTCGTGGCAGTCCGTCGCTATGTTATTAAATGGAGAGGCATTTGTATTAAACAGCGGAGATTGGCAGAGTTTGAGGGGGAGAGAAAGGAAGCCAGTTGGTAAATGTGAACTCTTGGATTGTGACGGGTGATTTTCTATAGTGTTTCTGCCGCTGACTGGAAAGTGAACATTAGGGCTGCGCAACAAACAAGAGGAAATCGTATACTGTTGTCATGGTAACACAAAAGGGCTCGCCACACTTAAGCCTAGTAAGAGAAATAGAGTGGTAGCCAGTATATTTAAGCCTAGTAAGAGAAATAGAGTGGTAGCCAGCATATTTAAGCCTAGTAAGAGAAATAGAGTGGTAGCCAGTATATTTAAGCCTAGTAAGAGAAATAGAGTGGTAGCCAGTATATTTAAGCCTAGTAAGAGAAATAGAGTGGTAGCCAGTATATTTAAGCCTAGTAAGAGAAATAGAGTGGTAGCCAGCATATTTAAACCTAGTAAGAGAAATAGAGTGGTAGCCAGCATATTTAAACCTAGTAAGAGAAATAGAGTGGTAGCCAGCATATTTAAGCCTAGTAAGAGAAATAGAGTGGTAGCCAGCATATTTAAACCTAGTAAGAGAAATAGAGTGGTAGCCAGCATATTTAAACCTAGTAAGAGAAATAGAGTGGTAGCCAGCATATTTAAACCTAGTAAGAGAAATAGAGTGGTAGCCAGCATATTTAAACCTAGTAAGAGAAATAGAGTGGTAGCCAGTATATTTAAGCCTAGAAAGAGAAATAGTGTGGTAGCCAGCATATTTAAACCTAGTAAGAGAAATAGTGTGGTAGCCAGCATATTTAAACCTAGTAAGAGAAATAGAGTGGTAGCCAGTATATTTAAGCCTAGAAAGAGAAATAGTGTGGTAGCCAGCATATTTAAGCCTAGTAAGAGAAATAGAGTGGTAGCCAGCATATTTAAGCCTAGTAAGAGAAATAGTGTGGTAGCCAGCATATTTAAACCTAGTAAGAGAAATAGTGTGGTAGCCAGCATATTTAAACCTAGTAAGAGAAATAGAGTGGTAGCCAGCATATTTAAACCTAGTAAGAGAAATAGTGTGGTAGCCAGTATATTTAAGCCTAGAAAGAGAAATAGAGTGGTAGCCAGCATATTTAAACCTAGTAAGAGAAATAGTGTGGTAGCCAGTATATTTAAGCCTAGAAAGAGAAATAGAGTGGTAGCCAGCATATTTAAACCTAGTAAGAGAAATAGTGTGGTAGCCAGTATATTTAAGCCTAGAAAGAGAAATAGAGTGGTAGCCAGTATATTTAAGCCTAGTAAGAGAAATAGAGTGGTAGCCAGCATATTTAAACCTAGTAAGAGAAATAGAGTGGTAGCCAGCATATTTAAGCCTAGTAAGAGAAATAGAGTGGTAGCCAGCATATTTAAGCCTAGTAAGAGAAATAGAGTGGTAGCCAGCATATTTAAGCCTAGAAAGAGAAATAGTGTGGTAGCCAGCATATTTAAGCCTAGTAAGAGAAATAGAGTGGTAGCCAGTATATTTAAGCCTAGTAAGAGAAATAGAGTGGTAGCCAGCATATTTAAGCCTAGTAAGAGAAATAGAGTGGTAGCCAGCATATTTAAGCCTAGTAAGAGAAATAGAGTGGTAGCCAGTATATTTAAGCCTAGTAAGAGAAATAGAGTGGTAGCCAGCATATTTAAACCTAGTAAGAGAAATAGAGTGGTAGCCAGCATATTTAAGCCTAGTAAGAGAAATAGAGTGGTAGCCAGCATATTTAAGCCTAGTAAGAGAAATAGAGTGGTAGCCAGTATATCTAAGCCTAGTAAGAGAAATAGAGTGGTAGCCAGCATATTTAAGCCTAGTAAGAGAAATAGAGTGGTAGCCAGAGTACCTTTCCCATGACGTATTTCTCCTGGATTAGTAGTATAGCAGTTGCAGCACCCTTTTCTTATTGCAAAAGACTTAATGGAGCACCAATCTTAAGTCTTTGAATTAGAAAAAAAATGAGATTAGATAAAAACATTTCTTCTCAGGCTACAGCAAAAGGAGGCTCTGCTGTATGCCATGCTTGCAGTAGAAAGTGGGACTTGGGATTGGGTACTGCAAGTGAAAACATTGTAGGGAAGCATTTTTACTTTTATTTTTACTAGCTATGTCACTGCCTCTTTTAAAACGCCTAATAGGAAAAGTCTGACTTATTCTTATTGCCTGGCTGTAAGAAAACCTTGTTGAATGAGTGAGACTGACTCTGTCATTGTCTTTACCCTCACAGGCTATGACAGGCGTGATTCCAGCAAAGCTTACACTTGAGGAGGTCTCATATTAGCTTGATTCTACAGCATTGATACTCCCTACCACAGTCTCACACATATCTCTCCCTTTTAAAGTCCTATGAATGGAGGTTCCAGCTCTGACATATTCCTCAACGCTTATTAGCATCTGTGTAGGCTACTGCATATCTGCCTCAAGGATTAATTTCAAAGGGAGAGTTCAATGACCCAGTAAAAGAGTCAAAAGGATGTTTCCCAAAAATGATGAGCATCTGCGGGAACCAGGGCAAGGAGATTTTCTCATTGCTGGATCTAATATGAAGCAGTGCAATAGATTACATCTTCAAAATGAAGATGAAATGAAGTGGCATGTGAGCTCATACTAACGTTGTACACATCTGAATAGAATTGGGTGTACTATATTCTGATATACTGTATGTATATACTGGAATATACTATGCAACAATTCGAGGGTTAATTTTCCTATTATAACCGTGTTGTTACTGTCTATGGGCCTACACCGATGATGGTATTTTGAGCAGTTTTACAAAGGCTTTGTTTGACAATGTCACAACATAGAGGTTAGACGTCTCAAAGCATGTTGTCATGTTTTGTGTGTTTGTGATAATGAAATGTGTTTAGGAGCAGCTTTTCAGCTGTCCTTGTACACCATGGTGCCAGGATTACAGCAGGCAAAAGGACACAATCAGAGTGGTGAGGAAATTAAAAACCTGTGAGGCTTCAGTTGGACCAGCAAGGTTAATGTTATCAAAGCTGTGTTAATTAAATGACTAATTTACTCCTACTCTTATTGAGCACTGAGGCAGTGGATATTTCCCTCTGTGGATGTTGTCCCTGCGATACTTTCACCCGATTTGGCTGCTTTCCTGCAGGTTCTGCTGGTAGAAAGCCAGACATTATGACAACCTCCATATTCAAGATCCTCCATGAAATGAAATTATTGCCTGAATCTGAGATGTCTTGGATATGAAGACAAAAAGTAATCTTGAAAGGACCAATTTCTGGTCACCTCAGTGTCAGGTGAGCAGGTTTATAGTATCCTAGCAACCATGTTCAGCCAGACAAAACAAGTCTAGTCCACAGCCAACCAAAGTTTAGAGCTGGATTGGATTTAATAGAATTGCTTTAGTGTGTAAAATGGAATCGGTTATTAGCTTATCCCATCTTCCCATCTTCCATCTCTCTCTCTCTCTCTCTCTCTCTCTCTCTCTCTCTCTCTCTCCCCCTCTCCCACTCAGTCACATATACGCAAATGCATGATACGTTTTGCTACATGGAGCAGCTTAGATCAAAGCTGGCTCAGATAATCAGATCAGAGGCAGTGCAAATGCAGTCTCTCCCACCTATATAGGTCAATGACGAGCCTCAGTGGGCAACGCATATACCTGTCAGTACGTCTCCACTGTGAACTTACATTCCACCTACATGGTATGCAGGACATTCTGTCTTTATGGTGGCACCTGTGTGTCACTACATGATAGAACCGTTGTACTTGTAAATGAAGATGAAATGAAGTGGCATGTGAGCTCATACACAAGTACCCCCTATAGAGTAGATGATTGGAGTAGATGATTGGAGTAGATGATTGGAGTAGACTTTGAAGCACAAATTTGCTTATTAATGAGGAAAACTGATTTATTCAAACTGCTAAAACTCCTTAATGCTCTTCATTAATACTATCCATGTGTCATGTGAAGACAAAGAAATATTTGCTAATTAAGGTATTAGCATAATTGCCTCATTAGCACAACTGTTTGTTTAATGGTGGGACGTTCAGCAGCTCAAGTGCCTCTTGTTTATTAGTGTTTACATGTAACAGGGCAACACCAATATTAGCAAGACATATGACCCTTGTGCATTCAACAACCACACTGGGGTTTTCCTGCAATGGGGAAGATTGGATGAAACATCAGGGATTGACTCCAGGTGAATCTTTGATGTTGGATGCTCCCGGGCTACTGTCACTGGATGTGATGCAACACAAGCACTAGCTGAGCTTTCATTGCCCCTAGAGCTACCCATGCTACCCAATCTCAGAACTGTTGGACTCAAAACCAGACAATTAATTTTACCCTCATTTTTAATTATGATCTCCCCTCTTTCATTAATAGCAGCCCAGTGGCTGGGTGGAGGCCATTATCGGGCAGCTGTAAATCTAGACTCTCTTCTGTCAGGTCAGAAACTGTTATCTTTCTGTGGCCTTTGCACACACCATCAAGCTCTTTGGACTGCCAGAGAGTAAATCAATCTTGGTGATATGAAAAAGGCCACAGTGTCCTTTCAGGTTGCCATCTCAATAGTCACTGTCTGTTTAGCCAGAATGTCAGGTCCACAGAAACTCCTTCAGCTACGAGGATAGGCTTCCATGGGTAGCACTTTCAGACGTTCTGATTCTTAAAACTTCTTCTTTCCTACGTTTAGGTATTCAGTTGCTATCTGTGTGTGTGTGTGTGTGTGTGTGTGTCTGTGTCTGTGTGTGTGTGTGCGTTTGCCTGATTCCATTGGGGGTTATCTGTTAACTGTAGAAATTAATTTCCTCCTTCCATGTGTGTGAGCTTTTGTAATAGTCCACCTCCGGGTAGTTCATAGGAAAATATACATAGCAGGCAACTAAACTATATGAAATTAAATGCAACCCCCCTCCTCCCATGTTAGTATCTTCTACACCCACCTGTCACCCTTTGAGGCAGACAGTATCCCTATGATGCACCATGCTTAGCATATTTATACTCCGGATATCGAGCAGAGAGCTAAGCAGGCTCTTGACATGATTGATGAGCGAATGGGATTTTAATTCAGTTACTCAGCCATCACCCTGCAGCCATATCTGCATGTCAGCCTTCCTTGTTTGGAAACCTTCCTTATTGAGAGACTTGAAGACAGTATTTCACCGAGTTGTCAATTCTATTGGGATGATTTTTCAATTTGGTTATTTTAAAATTTGATTTTGCCCAACTCGCTTTTAAATTAAACTTTTAATGTGCCTTAAAGATACTATTGGTCTGTTGGGATGGACGTTTGAGTTGTAGCATTTGGTTATGTTCAGCTTTCACGGGCATCATAGTGTGAAAAGGGCCAACAAAGCAGCACATTTTTTGTTTACTGTTATTTTGTATGTTTTAGGGTTTTTTTGTGTGTTGATTTTGTGGAAAGTCTGTCATGACATGTGCACTTACTGATTGTGGTGCACTAAAAGTATGGAATTCAGAACATGAATGAATGAGATGAATTAGATTGATCCCTTGATCAATTTCCTCCTTCCATCCTTAGGGTAAGATGGTGAAGGGAATGGGGGGAGCCATGGATCTGGTGGCCAGTGCTGGAACCAAGGTGGTGGTCACAATGGAGCACTCAGCCAAGGTATGTATAAGGTGTGTAAGCACATGTGTACACGTGTGCATTCGGCATGCTTGCTTCATCCACCGTCGCCCTCATCAATTACCCTAAGTGACTCATTCTCTTTCTCAGGAATGAATTTCGTATTAAATGGACAACTTTCTTTCTCCATGTAACCTAAGTACCTCCATCAGCATACCGAGTCTACTTCCTATGATAATGAATGTGAGAGTGTTATGACATATTAAGGATGATTCTGTTAATGGATTGCTTAATGCCTCTACCAGAGAGTGCCAGCTCATCCTCTTGGGGTTCTGTAGACAGACTGTCTCCCTCAGTCTGTTTGTTTGGCTTCAGCTAAGTTAAATATGGACTCGGGGTTCTGGGGAACAACGGATCAGTTCGACTGATGCTGCAGTACAGATGAATCATCCCGCAGGCCTAGTGCCAGCGGCAGTGGGCGATCAAGCTGTATTGGTTTACTTTTAGAAAGTCCAGACTGACGTGATGCAAGGGCAATGCAATGTTTTGCATCCACAGAAGCATACTGTTTTTTGCTAATGTCTGTTTGGCACCCAGCTACAGTCCAGATGGTGCAACAGGTGAGCATAAATTTGTTGCCCTGAAGCCTGTGTTCATTCATGATGGAGGGGCGCATGTGTATTATGATGCCTGCATGTGTGCCTCTCAGGCAGGCTCTGGGGCATTTGGATGTGTGTGTTCTTGTTAAAGGTGACTGGCAGGAAATGGAGACACACATGGGATATGAGCCCATATACTCTTGGTGGATAGAATAAGTGTATGTAACCAGCTGCATCCCTGAAAAACAAACACACACCATTTGAAGTGACCATGTGACAGGTTGAACATAAACTAGTGAAAATGACCTGTAGTTCAACTTTTCTCTTAATCCCCAACTCCTTTCTTTCAGGGTGGCAAGCACAAGATCTTGGAGAAGTGCAACTTGCCATTGACAGGAAAGCAGTGTGTTGATCGGATCATCACCGAAAAGGTGTGTGTTTTTATTTTAATTGAGGGTGGGCAGTTCACCATCCAAGTATTACAATTTCTCACTTTCCATTCAGGAGTGATTGGCTGAAACCCAAATGTTAAGTTAGCTTTGGCAGTCATTGGGTTTGTCTTCCTATTTTATCAACAGGCAATTGATTCTCTGACTGTGTCAGTAATAAACAAGACACAGGGAGAAAATGACAGAAAAAGACACACACATTGTGCAATTACACACATACAAGCACACTGTGACAGATAGATTGCTGTGATGCAACGGAGTGACATGGGGGGGGGATGGAAATTACATTGATTCAGTTAACCCTAATCTAATCAGTCGATTTCTTGGAGGGTGGATATTGATTTTTATATTCCTCATGGTTTGGGTTGGGCCTCTCTTTATGATGATGTATTTTAATGATGTTACCGTGCCTGCCACATGGCCTATGTTGTTACTGTCGCTGTTGTTGCTCATGCTCACTACTTCATCAGTACATCTATTTAGACTCCACAGAGCCCCATTCAATCACTAGTCATGATATTTACTAAACCACAACAGAAGGTAACGAGTCGCTCAGTTACAACTGATATGTGGAATAAACATTTATGAAGCAGCAAGTAATATTGAGGAATGCAATTTGTCTTTTTTTATAATGAGAGATTAATGGTTCTCCACCTTCATGTTGCTTCGGTGTGTTCCTAACATCACATCCCTAAATACTTTCAATCTACAGCACCAATCCATACCGTAGTTTTTAGTATGAAGATGTGCAGCTGTATTCAAGTGTGTAGACCAGTGTGTTGTTAAAGCAAGCTGCCTATTAATTAGACCTCTCCTCTCCCCGTGGAGCTGTCTGTGTACATCTGTTTCTCTGGTGTGCAAGCAGTTTGCTGCCTTTCTGAAACATTCCCATTCTTCTCTGCCATTTTTAAAAGGGACAGGTCTAAGTCCTTCCTGTGGTATTTACAAATAATGAGAGTAGAACAGTCTAGTTTGGCAAGAGATAGAGACAAGCCAATAGCACTTAGGAAATGCAGTGTACCGTTCTGGGCTTTGTTAAACACTACTATTACCTCTCCTGCAAAGTGGTTTCATTAGCTATCTGGCTGAAAAAGAATGCTCAGACCGAGAAAAATACTTAAAATCACCTCATACTGACTGTGTGTTGTTCTGAGTGTTGCATCTCCACCCTATAAAGATAAAAGTTGGAAAGGTCAATGCATGGTGTGTAATCATATGGCCGTTCATCAATCGATTTTAATTGGGATGTCCATTCTATCTGTTGTAATTAAGTTTTCCCCAAAGTGGTGCTCGAAATTCATTTGACCATAGTTGTTCATGCTTTTCTGACCTCTGACTTGGAGCTGACGAGACAGAATAATGGCCCAACTCAATGACTTTGAATGCTGCCTGGGGGCTTCATTGAATGATGACTGGCTTCTGAAGGGCACACAGACATGCCTGCTGTCAGCCTAGGCTCCCATTGGAGTCCCACGTAATGTGTCAGGAGACTGGTGGAGGGGAGATGCGGACAAGCTTGGTGGAAACAAAGGAGGATGGTAGTGTGGGAATTGGAGGGGAAAAGGGGGGTGGAGAGGAAGGAGGACGATGGAGTTGGAAGGAGAAAGAATTAGGAATGGAGAAGCAAGGTTAAATGAAAAATACACCCTCAAACACAGCAGCAAACAAAAACAGCTATGGGCATTGTACCTTGCATTTCTGGATAACTGGCAAAGCGTAGACCTATAACATCATGTGGCGATACCATTTAGAGCTACCAATTTCTCAGACAGTAGCCTCTATAGCCCATAACCCTCTTCTACATAACAGAAAATACCACCTAACCTGTTCTTTAATATCTTTGCAATAAAACTGCATTTTAATTTAATTTTATTTCAGTGTCATTGCTTAATATTTCATGAATTCTTCTTAAGGGAACACTCCACCATCGTTCATGTGGATGTTATATCAAAGGAATGTGTTACCCTCTGATTGACTGAGCAATTGATCAATCAATCAGAAGCAGAAGAAGGATGAGAGAGGAGGTAGAAAAGTTGTGTGGAGAAGGTAGGAAAAAAAAAAAACGAGAGAAATGTTCCAGTAGCTTGGTACTGATGTTGTGTCCTTGTGTGGTCAAGGCCCTGTTACCCTAGTTGTTACAGCCTCTGGAGCTCGCTCGGTGAAAACAT
The DNA here is from genome assembly GCA_034670405.1 of Hoplostethus atlanticus. Lineage (NCBI taxonomy): Eukaryota > Metazoa > Chordata > Actinopteri > Trachichthyiformes > Trachichthyidae > Hoplostethus > Hoplostethus atlanticus. Next base: position 12,353,918 of record JAXDDX010000002.1, on the reverse strand, counting down.
GACTTGTCAGGGGCAAAGTCAATGTGTCCATGGCTTTCTTTCCTTTTTTCACCCCCGTCTGCTGCTGTCTGCTCGGCTGGGCTTTGTTGCAATTGCACAACATAATTTCTCGGCGAGCAGATTTCTGTCAACATTTATAAAGGTTAAAGCTCTTGCTACCACCCCTGCTATCACCACCATTACCCTCCTCTCCTTCTTTCTCATTTCATCTCTTCCTGCTTTCGCTCCCTCTCTGTCCATTAACTCTCTCTTATTCCATCCCCACTTTCCACTTTTCTAATGGCTTCTATTCGTATTTACTAATTGTTCCTCACTTCTTTTTTTTCCACCATTTCCGCTTCCTTCTCTCCTTACACCAGTTTCCCCTTTTGCGTCTGTCCTCTCTCCTTCCTTCCTTCCTTCTGCCCCTCTCCTTTTCCACTGCGCTCCTCTACTCCTCTCAGTCCTGGTCTGCTTAGTCGATTTTGGTCATCACAAACACCTCCACCACTATATTTTCTTTTGTCTTCCCATCTCCCCGTGCCTCTTCTGTTTACACTCATCGCTTTTCATGCCCCCTCTCACTGACGTTTACTAAGCCACAGCAAACACACTCAAAAGGGCAGTCAGAGGCTTTGTTGTGCTTTTGTTATCACTACAGCCGAGACCCACAGGTATGAGAAACTTTATGTTGCTCAGTTGGTGGGACAGACTATATAGGAACCCTTTACAAAAGACTGTAGAGTATGTTTTAATAAAATCTGCAGTACGGTGTGTTTGTTGAGGATCTAAGTCTTTTGGTAAACAATATGCAAGTTTTGATTTAGCTGCCTAGGGACTTGGGGTACTTAGCTGCCACCTGAACTATCTGATTTTCTTTCCCTCCTTTGAGAATTCTCAGTAATGAGGTAGAAAAGAAGGTTTAAATTTTCTCACAGTGGGTTCAGTGACAGCAGGCACTGATCTAAAAGACTACAAAGAGCCCTTTAAGAAAGCCCTGGCACTGACATTAATCCTGAATTTAAATTTCACCTCTATTTTTTTCCTGCCTGAACTGCCATCCTCGGAGTACTTTTTAATTATTCCAAAACGGAGAGCATTATTCAAATTGAATTCAACACCTTATCACCCTTCCCCAGCCAATAAGACAACCTTAGCTGTTGAATAATCAGAAGTCCTGTTTTACCCACATAGGTTTACCCAAGTCGAAAAAATAAATGTAGAATTTTGTTGTCATCTTCCACCAAGGATTGGTTGGTTAGCATTGTCAAAGCGTTTTGCACGTGCAAGAGCAAGGATATGAGTGCACTGAGAGGGTTATCTTGGTAACCAGTGGAAAAGCAGAGTTATTTTAGAATAAGACACCAGTAGACTCAGAGCTTTTACATATACTGTATACACTATATGGCCAAAAGTCAGTGGACACCCCTACTAATTATTGAGTTCAGGTGTTTCAGCCACCCTGTTTTTCAGGGTTTGGGCTTGGCCCCTTAGTTCCAGTGAAGGGTAATCTTAATGCTACAGGATAGGAAGACATTTTAGCCAATTGGGTGCTTCCAACTTTGTGGCAACAGTTTGGGGAAGGCCCTTTGCTGTTCCAGCATGACTGTGCCCCTGTGCACAAAGCGAGGTCCATAAAGACATGGTTAGACGAGTTTGGTGTGGAGGAACTCGATTGGCCTGCACAGAGCCCTGACCTCAACCCCACTGAACACCTTTGGGAGGAATCAGAACGCCGATTGCGAGCCAGGCCTTCTCGTCCAACATCACTGCCTGACCTCACAAATGCTCTTTTGGCTGAATGGGCACAAATTCCCACAGACACACTGCAAAAGCTTGTGGAAAGCCTTTCCCAGAGAAATGGCGGATGTTATAGCCACAAAGGGGGGTCCAACTGCCCATGGTTGTAGAATGGGATGTCCAGCAAGCTCATATAGGTGTGATGGTCAGGTGTCCACTGACTTTTGGCCATATAGTGTATTACATTGGCCACAATTACCCCGCAACACAAGTCTGGTCTTCACACGTTCATCAGGTTGATTTAAAAGGGCACATGATCAAACAATAAGAATGAAAACAATAAATCTTTTATGGTTTCAAAATTGAAAAATTGTCATCACACAATTATTGGCACCCAAATCAATTTGGGTACAGGAAATGGATTCTTATTTGCTGTGTAGTTCAACTCACCTGTGACAGTCTGCAGATGCCTTCATGGTATAAATGAGCCAATGATGCGTTTTAAAGTGAGAAAACATTCTGTTTCCCTGTTCCTCTGTGACAATGGTGAAGAGGAAGAAAAAACATCTCTAGAGATGTTGGCATTGCTGTTTCCACAGTTGGCAATATTACCAAGAGGTTTGCTGCATGTGGAACCATTAAGAATCTCCCAGGACATGGTGGTAAGAGGAAAATGGATTTCAGATGTTGTCAGTTTGGTGTGATGCATTGACAGAAGCACTTTGCATAACATCCAAAGCTCTCAAGGCTGACTTGGAGAAGTCTGGGGTATTGATTTCAGCCCGTACCATGAACATACCATACCATACCAGAGGTCAAGGAAAACCCCATTGCTGAAAGAAAAAGCCTGACTGATCCACCTAGACAAAACATAAAGCCTTCTGGGAAAAAGGTCTGTGGATTTATGAAAACAAGTCAAAGCTCTTTGGCAATGGCTTTGTTTTGCGTATCTTGAAGAGAATCTATTATTTGGACACCTCATCCCGTCTAGTATCACTTTTTCTGGTGGTATTCCATCTCCCTAGAATGGACAGAGTGAGTCAGTATCACTTCCTTTTTAGCTGTGACCAGCAGCTTGGTAGGGCAGGGGTCCCAGGTTCAAATCCTGGGATGGCAAGTGATTCAGACAGTTTGACTCTTGAACCCAGCAAGCACAGAATGTTTACATTATGCTATTTTTGGTGTTTTTCTTACTCAACTGCTTTTGGCGATGCCCCTTATAATACGTTACATAATCATGTAATGGCTGCACCTACATTTCCCCCCTCTATATACTGTTATATTTTAGAAATTTAAACACAAACTTATTTGCTGGTGTTGTTTCTATTACAAAGTTAAAGTTTTGCAGCTTGACATTTTATTTAATTTGTACATAAGGTTATTAGATTGCTGTGGATGCAGACATTTGTAAAGGGGATTCAAAGTACAGCCTTTCTTTCTGTGCGTGCAAACTATTTGAGGTTTACTTTTCCCTTGGTCCAACATTATTACACGTTTATCACAAATGACATGCTTATTGTTCAGCAGTTTATGGTAAGTAGATTGGCCAATAACACAATAACCTACACAACCACCTTTGGGTTGTGAGAAACAGGTTTGAAAATGGGGAGCCCCAGAGAAGAGAGTTTAACCCCCTGCAGTAGAAAACGGGGAACTATGAACCTGGTGCCAGACAATGCCTGTGGTAAGTCTGGTAGGAGTTGATTCTCTACCATCTATGCATGAATAAAATCACTGCTCTAATGTGCTACCAAATAAAACAAACCCTTTTCCCTCCTCAATGACAAACAGACACTGACATACAAGCACATTATATTCACACAAACACACCATGGCCTCGGGCTTGCAGTGGCCAGGAGGGATAGTAGTTGAAGTGTTGTCCTAAATAGTGTAGATATGATTTGAAACCCAGGGTGGTAGGGGAACCTTTTGCCCCAGGCAGTGTCTCTGCCACTTCACTACCAGGTTGGCTCTTGTTCTTTTATTTCCCTAGTTGGGGCATTTCATGATCTATTTTGCTCCTCTTTCCGCTTAACCACAGATCCCATGTTAACAGGCTTGTTCGCTTGTAGCATTGTCATTGTAATGACGGATTGTCCCCACGGTAACTCTCAATAGTTTCTTCTTTGGTAAACGGTTATTCAAGGAAACAGCATTTCCACTTGAAGAAAATGAAAATAATTATCCATTCATTCACCGATAAAGCAGAACAATCCTTGAATTATTCAGTTACCATAATGGTCCCAGAAAACTGTTACCTGTGGCATTTTCAGGAATGACAGCAATGTCAATGACAGCCATTATTATTTTTACGGCATTCAAATTTAAATTTTGTGGTCATGTTCTGACTCTTGAGTTTTCTCTGAAAAGGCTTTAATTGTTGTAATGCTTAGACAGGAGCATTTGTGTTGGACAAGCTTTTGAAGCTCATCTGTTGGAGGAAAAAACATTCACTTTTGTCTCAGGCCTTAGGCTGGCTGGCTGGTGTTTGCGGCATATTGTAGTCAGACTAAATTCAGCCTCTTGGCAGACAACAAGCAGCTTCTTAATGATTGGCTTCATCAGACATCAGTCAGATTGATGATGAAGACAACGGCTGTGAAGATTATGGTAAGGTAACTCAGCAGGGTTTCTTAGGAAAAACAGTTTTGTAATTGGACACATACTTTCTTTCTTCATACTTCAGTAGCAGTCGTGTGTGTACAGTTCAGCAGTTAATCATTTTCTATTTCCTAACCCAGAGCATTTTTGCATCAGTCTTTTATGCATTTTGATACAAGGTATGTCAACCTCTGAGCTCACCTTGACACGCATCAGCAGCCCATAACACCCGCCCTATCTGGACATGGCTGTTCAACCTATCTTGATCACTCCTGGCATACTCCTGACAAATCTTGAATTTTCCTTAATCAGTTGTGACACGTGTCACACTTTTGCACTTGGAGATACACGTCATTGTCTGCATTAACTATAAGCCCTTCTTACTTGTGACATTCCATCTGTCTTGCTATATTGGAGTGAGATTTCTGCCTCCTGCCCTGTCACTGTGTGTGGTCCTAATGAGCTGAAAGTCCTGACAGGCTTTGCTTAGATGTTAGTGTGGCTCAGCCTGTCCCTGCTGAGAGCCAACAGCACCCAGCTCAGTTCAGCAGGCCTGGTCTGTCTGCATGAAATGACTCTTGCATTGTGTGCATAGTCAGGAATAGTGATACCACTCCTGTTTCAATTTTAAATGATTTGAGCTGTCATTCATCTCTAGAATTTCCTGCTATTTCAGACCAACCTTGGACTGTGCAAATAGTAGTCAAGTCACATCAAGTCAAGTTTATTTGTATAGCCCTTAATCACAGTTGCCCACTGTAGCAAGGAGGAGGCAGGAGTTGAGTCAACGGGCCAGCAGGCCGCTTTATTTGCAACACAGCAATAATAATTCTGGACGACCGCTCTCAGCGCCGTTTCCATCGGCTGGCGCACCTCCCTCTGTCCCGGCAGGTCGGAGCACCAAAGCCGGCAGTCCGCCAGGCTTCCAGGAGCATACCAGCTCCAACCCTGACTGGCCAGCTCTTCCAGGCTGCTTCGGGCTGCATCCTCCGCAGACCTTGGTCGCGCTGGCTCCCTCCCCTACATAGTCCGATTTGACTCCTCCGTCTCCTGTCAAACTCAGTCACTCAATCACACATGCACACACAGGTTAAAAGGACCCGGCTGCAATCGGCCTTAATTGGCCGCAGTCGGTGCTGGATCCAGGGAGAGTCAGTCCACTGACTCAACTCTCACCTATATCCAGCCTACGCCTGACCCACACCCTCCCCCCAGTCTGCCACACCCACATTATGAAAACAATAAATGACTACACACAACATCCCCCAACCTTAGACCCTCACTGAGGACAAGTAAAAACTCTCATGAAAACCTATTAGGGAAACAAAATGGAAGAAACCCCTCAGAGAGGGATCCCCTTACCAGGACGGTGTGCAATGGGTGCCAAGAGCGGGCAAACAAAGATTGAAATGGAACATGAACAAAGTACACAAAATAAACACAATAAGGACGCTTGGAAGAAACATCCGGATCTGGTGTGAGGCATCAACAGTAGCTCCATCAGCATAGCGACCACAAGGACGCCAACACTGCCCAGCCGCAGCCACATCCTGGAAACCGATAGGAGACACACCCATACACACACTCACAGACCTATTCACTTACTCTCTCACACAAACAGACATGACCAGCATGAGTGGACAGGAGCACACAAACCGGGATAACTGGGCATGTAAGCTAAATGATTATGGGCAGGAAGTTGAGCTAGTGCAAGATATCTGGTCTAAACTTACTCTAAGAAGAGGCTGAGTCACTCCCTGTAATTGTGCAAAGTTACCTTTGGCCAAATGACAGAGAGAATGAATAGGTCTGAATTAATGAATAGCCTATTTAAAGGTATCAATAGAGCTTGCCTCTCTAATCGCAGCAGGGAGACTAGTGTGCTGAAGAAGGTAATTCAAAGTCACATAACCCTCCACTGTTCATAGGATCACATTAAATTTGAAATGCCATTTTTGATAGATATCCAAAATGAAACCCTAAGCTATTAATTCAAACTAAATAGTACCAAAGTTATTGATGGAGATCCTTTTTCAGGGAATAACTAGCAGCAGGTAGTGGAGATACACATTGGAGTTGAAAGCAGCACACTTAGTTACACTTCTTTTTGATTTGAAATAAAGGGCAATAAAGGTAAAACAGATGTGTGATGAAGGAAATGAGCCAAAAATCTGAAAACACTAGTACTTTCCCCAAAGTTTGAGTCATGTTTGTTTGATTATATGACCTGACCTCTGATCTTATGTCAGTATTCCAAGTCTTAAAAATGCTGTTGTTCACCCCTTGCCCTCTGCTGCCTCTAATAGCATGTTCATCAAAACACAGCTGAGTCTCAGAAGGCCTCTCATGCATCCTGAAGCTCATACTTAAAGCTGGCTTGATGAGCTTACTGTAGGTTATGGTTTGACAAGTAGGAGCCACGTTGTATAAACCTGCCCAGATTCTTCAGTAACCAGTGTTAATGAAGGAAATGATACAGGAAATGATTTCTCATTTTTGAGGCTCAGACAACACTGACCAAATACACAATCTAAAACAACAGAGAAATCACACCCCACATCTAAGTGGTTGTATTAAGAGATGAGACAAAATGATACTCTGGGCAGAACAAGCAATCACTGTGGCCTTGTTGTAAACGCAGAAATGGCCCAAAGATGGAAGGCTGCTTTTCGTAGTCGACAGATGTAAATCTTAAAGAGGTAATACCAGGTTTGTTTGTTCCCTGCAGATACTCCACAAGCATTAAAGTGATTCTGTGCATCAGAGCACCATATTAAATTGATTTTCTTTATAGATGCTACCTTCTGGTGGTCAGAATACAGTGGATGATTTATTTTCCTTTTGGATAATTTGTGGTAATGTGTGGCACACTGCCCTTCTGTGCTGAAAATCGCTTTTTGGCAGGATTATTTACAAGAATCCACTAAAAAGGTCCACAAGGTCAGACTGGAAGGTGCCTCTGAACATGTATGTCATTACAATGAGAGATGTTTAATACTATTCCATGTCTGTGAACCCAATAACCACATAATCTGATGTTCAAACCTGCGTCTTTCTTACCATATATTCTCCTCATCGCTTTCTTGCTGTCTCTCTCTAAAACCTCCCCTCTTTCTCTCTGCCAGGCGGTGTTTGATGTGGATAAGACAAAGGGCCTCACTCTGATAGAAGTATGGGAGGGGCTGACGCCTGAGGACATCAAGGCATGCACAGGAACAGACTTCGAGGTGAGTGATTTACCAGTTTGGCAAACAGCGTTCCTTTTTAGTGTCCGACTTCAGGGGTTTTAACCACCGAACATCATCACTGTTGCCGTTCTCCTTTTGTTACCATTGTTCTTTTTGGTGCAGGTGTCTCCCAACCTGAGGCCCATGCAGCAGATCTAGAAAGGCTTGGCACGGACCTGAAGCATCCCGACTTGAAGACAATGAAGAATAATTCTGTTTTACTTTTGTGTTTTGTGTCTCTTAGTATTTATGCAATATTCAGATGATTCTTCAGCCCGAAAAATAGTTAAACAAGCAAATAAAACTTGAATTCATGGGTCAGTTCTCTGGATTTAGCCATCACTAATTCTAAATGAATGAAAGTCATAGGAGCCGTCATGTATTTTTCAGATTAGGGCAAAAAATCTTTATTTAGTGCAAATTAAAAGTGTGGTTTGACAAAAGATTAGGGAACTTTTCACATTGTACTGTATGAAATGAATTAATTTATGATTTAGTAGTGATTACATTTTGCTGTGTGTGTGTAGCCATTACCAAAGAACCCAATCTGAAAATCAGATTGAAAACAGATTTTTCTTTTGCGCTAAATCCAACTTGATACTGATACTATGAACGAAAGTCTAATTATTGACAAATACCTCATCTCCTGAATCATATTTACTGTAATGTCCATTAACAAAAGTGACTGTAACATGATCCACAGGGTGTGTTGAGAGGATATTCAGTGAACTATTATGAATTTAGAGTTAGAGTTAGAGTAAACTTGTACTGATGTCTATATTCAGCACAGAAGGGAAATGTACTAAATGTATTTAGCAATAATGTAAGTTAAAATAAGTTTAGGTCTTTGGGTTATATATCCAATGTACTATATATCCAGTGTTTTGTTCAATCTAGAAAAAGGTGAAGTGAGATGATTGACACATATTTCTCACACACTTTTCTATTTTCTGTCAGTTTTAAACTGCTTCATGAACCATGTCAGTCTATCCCAGTTGTTTATTTTGTTTATCCCCAGAAATGTCAGGCTTGGTTGATATACCATACAAAGCAGACATTTTAGCCTGAAAACATCAAGACTTAACAATTTCTACCCGTTGCCTGTGCCCTTAGCTTTGTATATAAAATAAACTACAACTTTGTGTGCTGATTCCAATTTTCTTGCTTCTCATCTGTGACATTTTAGTCTAAACCTCAATATTTTGGCATAAAAAGCAAATATTCTAAAGAACTAGCAAGAAAAATAAGTGTCTCTATTTTATTCTGGTAATCGTGATCTTGTGTGTTCAGATTATTCAACTCTTCTTCTTCTACCTTCCATCTTCTATCTATCTTCTATCTCATCACAAGACATACAATGATTGAAAGCAAATGATTGCCTTCAGAGTGATGCCTCTTGACAATCTACAGGTTTAGAGCTTTCTGTATATGGTTGATGAGCTTGCATTGACATTCTTGATGTGATTTCTCCACTTGAGTAGAGAGGCACTGTTATTACCTGAGGGCTGTTATGTAACTAAATAATTCAGCCAATGGGCTTCTGGGTTCAGGGAGATCATCGGGGTTGGATCATCAAGCAGAAAATTGGAAGAAAGTGACAGGGGGTTTTGCCACCGGCTGTTGTTGCTAATCCAGCACATTCCTTTATGAACCAAAAGTAGAGTGGTACCCTATAAGCCTACATATTCTAACCTAGTTCTCATACTGGTGCTAGAACACGGTGTAATAGGAAAGAGGGACACACCAAGCTGTCACGTGAATGGTACAATTCATAAGGCGAGGTTTTTGAACATTAATAACACTATGAACTGGTTATAGTGAGTTTTGGTAAATGAACACACTACAAGACGGGTAACTGCTCTTCGCTGTAAACGTGAATAGGTAAGTGTAGTCGCAGTTTGGTGAAAAGGTCGGGCAGACTCAGCACCACGCGACTGGACAGCTCCCATGTAGAGCAACTGCCTCGCTAATGCCAGGCTCAGCCAAACGACGCATACCAATCCTGAGTAGTGCTGGCATGTTCTCATCTCTAAGCCGTTATGATCTAACTTTTTGGATCACCTAAATGTTTAGATGGGTAGTCGGGTCATTCTTTATCACTGCGAGAAATATGGCTGTCTGTCATTCGAGTGTAGGGCGGACAAATGCTCCTATAGGTCAATTTGAATTAGATATCGACTTCAGCTATTACTGAGCCCAGCCCGCTAGCCACACCCTTCTTTACCGTCGGTGTTTACAATAGGCTTTAATATTCTGGTCTCAATCTGGAGATTACATCTCAAACAACAGACATTCCGAGCAAATTCTCATTTTGGTCGGTTTATTCAAGCTCAGCACACACCGGCTGCCATCCTCGTGCTGCCTCTCTCTCTCGCTCTGTAACCCGTATACCCTCCCAGTGCCGCACCTGCACTAATTACCTGATACCTATACGTATATCCCACCTGTGTTAGTGTCCCTAGTGTCCCAACAAAACAAATACATGAATCAACACAAAATGACAATAATAAACCGAGCCGACAAACGAGCACTTAAATAGCTTCTACAACTCTATTAATTTGAGAAGTAAGGTTATTACGTCAGCTATTACTCACTGGGAGGAATAATTATTTACACTACCCATGGCTTTTCTGTTACACACCCAAATTTGCGGTTGCATCCTCTATCGGGAGTTACACGATTTGTGATTAATCACAGTAAATAACATTGATGGCCAATTTTCCTGTCATCCTTTCGAGCTATAAAATCTAAGTAATGGGAATACTTCCACATGGAGGAAGTAAAGTTTTCTTTTGCTTAGCGTGGGAGGACGGCGATTGCTTATGAGGAAAACGAAGCGGGGCATGTTTTTCGAGATGAAAAATTCATCTTCAATCTGATATATGGAGAGGGGGTAACCGCTTATTTTGTGATTGATTACTATAATAAAATACTTGGAAATGAAATGGGGGATTCGTTATACTACTCGAAAAAAGGAAAAGTAATAACATTACAGTAACACGTTGCCAGATAATGTTGCTCCTCAACTGTAACCACAAAGCTCTATTTTTCCATCCGTCCATCTATCTATCCATCCGCGTTCTCACAATTTGCGCCCATGTGTACGCGCTCAGGGGGGTGTGGACTAGGTCTCAGTCGCGCTGGTTTGTGTGTGTGTGTGTGTGTGTGTGTGTGTTTGGTGCGCGGACTGGAGAAAGAGAGAGGGAGCGCACTCCGTGTTGGCGCAGGCACCGGGAGAACGGAGCGTTGTGCACGGCGACAGCATGGCTTCGTCTCACGGGAGAAGCGACCTGAGGTTCGCAGACTGGATGTCAAGTTTACCGCAGAGCATGCACAAACTCCCGCTTACCAACCTGGCTATTCCCGGTAGGTGTTTCTTTTAAGGTCGCACCACGAAAGCGTCTGGGGAGGTTATCCATGATCGATAAATCTATTTTATCCTTGCGGATTGTAAGACTGTTTTACCAGATGAGGAATAAAATGTCTTGGTTTTAATATTTCATTTGCTTTTTGATTTTCTGCCTTACAAACTTTAATTTTCTACTTTGCAAAGAATCAGCCTTTCTTCCAATCCCAGTCTGACAGCCTAATAGGCCTGTCTTGGGTTTTCATTGTACCTGACTAGAAAGAGGATGAGACCTGTTGCGCAACGTGAGTAGTGCCATGTGTATTTCCAACTGTTTCCAACTGATGCCATGTCTGAAGCTGATTACAAATCAGATTCTCACCTATATAATAGTCCAAATAATGAAACTGTCACGAGATAGATAGAAGAGGCTTTCCGAGCTACTCGTAATTATCCCAGTAGTACCACAATTTCTAGTATTTTCTAGTCCTTTGTAGCCCTTCTCTCTGCTGTCTCTGTCTTTCTATCTTTCTTTGATGAATTGATGTGTAGATAGGGGATGTTTGGGATAGAGATTGAGAACAGAGACCAAAATTAATTTGGCTTGGGTGGCAAGGAGGCGTGGCACGGCACTGGCATTGATCACTGCTCTTAATGATGCCAGCACACGTGCAATTCACAGATTTTAACATTTCAAATGGTTCTGTTGTGCATGAAAACAAAGTGGCATGAGACGTTTTGCCCCCCTGCCAGCAGGTCTTGCTGAATCCCATAACATGTGCTGTGTGACACCACAGCTCTTCCACAATAAGGCAGCCAGGAAACATGGTCTGTTCCATCTAATTAGAGATCATTATGGTGGCCTGGCAGCTCAGCTGCCCTCCGTATTATTATATTACCCTCCATTTGGATACAGATTCATATAAACATCCTATGACTCCTTAAATCTTGCACATCTGTGTGTGTGTGTGTGTGTGTGTGTGTGTGTGTGTGTGTGTGTGTGTGTGTTTTCAGAGAGCACATTTAGCTTAAGGTTTCTCAAGCCAAATCCCATAATCCACTGCATTCTGTGGAGAATTAATTTAATAAACAAACATGTTTTCATTGGCCTGATATGTTTTATGGTGTGTCTCATAGCACCTGCTCTTGTCCGATAATAGAACACAGCATTACAAGTCTTAAACAGGGAAAAGCAAGAAAACAATGAGATAAATGTCAGCAAATTCATTCCTCCTCTTATCTAGAGGAACAGTATATTCATGAGGACGGATTTCTCTAGCCACAGCATCCAACCATTGCTGCCTAACAGTGATGCTATTTATTTTTGCCAGCACAGCCTGGATGTCTGGCACCCATTTTGGCAATTTGGAATACTCTTACTGTGTGGGGATGATGTTGTGATGGCACGGCTTTGTGTTGTTGCCAGAAAACTTAACAGTCATTCCTGCGTTTGTGTTGCCAGCGTTGCACAGCTGTACTCATTAGTACGCATAATCATCCACTTAGATTGGCAATGAATTTATTTCAATGTTTTCCTCTTCACAGTGACAGTTGGGGAGGAATTACTCAGTGTCAGATTATTATGATGTTTTAATGTCATCCATTGATCACGAATATTTTTAAAAGGACGCTGCAGAAATCCAGCCATCATTGTTCATCATAGCCAAATGTCTTATGCAGGATATGGAGTATGGCTACCAACACTCAAACTTTATTTTTCTTTTCTTTATCTTTTCCTACCCTTACCCCCCCATATTTACCTCCACCTCAAGATGATGAAATATAGCCTTTGTGCTGTATATGCCTCCTGGCATGTCAATCATGTATGCATGAGTGTTTGTATTTCCCTGCCTGGTGCATCACACACACACACACACACACACACACACACACACACACACAAGAGACACAACACCTGCTATTACAGATAGTCAGTATCTACCCACCATATTTTCTATTACTGTACCCCTGACTCTGTACACCATATATTATGCTGTTAACAGCTTGCCACTCTCAGATACTGGGCCAGATATTATCTGAAAGTCTTTCAAATGCTACTATATACAGTATATTGCGTGTATGCTGAGCTTGGATTTTCACTCATGTAGTAATCCAGCTTGATCAGGTTGGGTAGCAGGTTAGTTTGTCAGTTTATTTGTTTGTTTGTTTGTTAATTATTTGATTATTTACTGAGTGTGATTGTTTGTGAAACCAAGGAAGTCAATTAGGCACAAATTAATTTTACAATGACAGCCTGGCAAAAAACGGTTGATGGCTTAGTAGGCCAAAGCCAGTGCTTTATCATGGACAGGCATTGAAAATCAGTTTGCATTACAGGACCTGTGCTGTGACACGACGCAGCAGGCAAGTGCTGTCAATGTGTCATTGTGGTTGTATTGTTCCTTCTAAAAATGGTACACCTACAATAACCCCACATGTCGCTCTGGCCTCACACTGCTCCGTCCTGCCAAGTGTACAGTTCAGATGACCTGCTCCAGCTCTACATTCACTAATAGAGAGGAGTAGTTACCATTCTCCCTGGCCAGTGGGGGACATGCTGGGGTGTTGTTCTATTGTTAGATCTGCTATATGAGCACCACAGACTGCCTGGCTGTGGACGGGTCTGACCTATCACAGAATGAGATGGTCAGCACAGGTGGGCTGCAACAGATAAACCTGCTTCTCTGTGGCTCTGTCACCAAGAAACAGGCTTCACAGGTGCCTCTGACACTGGAGGATGGTGGCTGGCTTTCTGGATTTGACTGGCATAGTAGAAAATGGGATTTGCTGTATTTCTGGTGTAGGTGTAGGTGTATTATTTGGAGCATGGACATATGTCCAAGATTTTTTTAACTCTATTTTAGCAGAGAGCTAAAAAATACAGGATACAAATGCATTACAATTTTGGTAGTGACTTGTGTTTATTTAGCCAAGAAGGTTTTTTTTTGCAATCAACAAAGACTACATTGTACTTTGCTTCATTCAAGGCAGGCAATCTGTTCAACAAATGAAAAACATAGAATTCCACAAGACGCATGAGAGTGGCTTAAGCTTTTAGCAAGACAGATGCTTTGGTGAGGTAAATAAGCTTTTGGTGGCTAATGGTGAATAGAAAGGGCTCAAGGGAGCCACACTCAGGCTTCCCAATGCCTTTAAGACACATACAGCTGAAGGCTCTACCAGAGGTACGAAATGTATAGCATACCTTAGGGCAGAGGGAAAGGGTGAAGGCAATTCTATTAACTTATGTTGACCTAGCAGACACTGAAAACAAATCCATTGCAGAAGAGGCATCCTCTGTCTTAGTGGTCCCCTCGGGGTAGAGGAGAAGGCCTGCCGGGACTTTAAGCTGTAAATCTGTCCATCCATCCCTTGGTTAGATCACTCCTGCTGCTGCACTTAAGCCCCTGAACAAAGAGGATAAATGGTATCGGATGCCTGGGTAAACACTGGTAGTGCAGTGAGATATTTGAAGGGCAGGACATTGGGCTGCCAAAAGGCCTCTGAAAACAGAGGATGTAAAATGAAAGGAGAAGGAGAAGAAAGGAGAGCGTAGTGGTTAAAAGGATTTTGGGTGAGAGGATTTATGAGAGAGAGAGAGTGAGAAGGAGATAACTATTATTCATAGAGAAGCAGCACAAATGGGTGGTAAAGAGGTGAGGGAATGATGCAGCTATTTTCTATAATGGATATCTCTCACAGCCCATAAAAATCTCCAGTAAGCTTTCAACTTTGGTTTGACCAAGGGCAGTTATGGCCCTTAAGTGCTTGACTAGGTGCACATCCTGCCCATATTTTTAACTCATGGCTGTAGACAATGTCTTGGAAATTACTCAGCCACTAATCTATTCATACTATTCAGTAGATCATTTAATAACTGACAGCTAGATAGTTAAGATGCTGATTTGAGAGTTCTGCAAGTCTTGAAAGTAAAATTGGATGGAACCTTTGCACCTTCCCTGGGTGCAAAGGTTCAACATAGTGCAATAGAGTATTATGAAAACAATGGTGATCTGTATATACCAATACCAATATAAAGTCGATAAAGGAGATGCTTTTGACGAAATATTTTTAGAAGCTTGGTCATCACAACACAATGTTCTCTGCTTACCTGCAAGCCAAAACTTTTCAATTTCAAAAGTTGCTAAAGGAAATCCACTATCAGAGCGTTTGAGAAAGTGACAGAAATAGATAGGCATGGATTCTCCACAGGTTGGTTTTTGCTTCACCCCTGGCAGTTAATTGATTTTCTAATAGGACATTTATCTTGTTTCTAAAAGTCAAATAATTCCGTCTCACTGGAAACGGCAGTCTAGCATTTGTGCCACTCTAACAACAGGAAGAGAACAGCAAGACCAGAAAGGAAGAAAGATGGGGTAATGGAGGGAATGGAACAGGGGTTTGAAGAACGCAGGGAGGGAGGTGGAAGGAGGAACAGAAATATGGAATTTACAGGAAGATCCATCCATTTCAAACCAAAGGTGGGGATAGAAAGAGAGGTCAAGAGAAGTCTCAAAGTCTTTTTTCTAGTCTTAATTTTCCTCATCTCCACCATTTTCCTTTGCTTTTCATCTCTCCTCCCTCCTTGATTTCCTTTCCCCTTCCCTCCCCCCCCCTTCCCTGTTTTCATCTCCCCTATCCTTCTGTCCTCACTACCCTGAGGGGCTCTATTAAGTGTACATGGTGTGCAGTAATGATTTGTGATGAAAAAGGGCGTACATCATCAGTGGGCTTCTCACAGCTTCCTCTCATTCAGTCGGAATGAGAGTTAACACAGCTCAACTTTTTAACAGCCAATCGCCATCCCACGTTAACGGCCTCTCTGTGCCTCTGTCTCTATCTCCGTTTCTGTTTCTCTCTCTCTCTGTCTTTTGCTCTCTCACTCACTCTCTCCTTCTACTTTTGCCCAGTTGGACATCAGCTTCTTCATGTCCTGACATGTGATTATATAGTTGGTATTGGGGTAAAGAGTAAAAAAAGTGTTTGTTCCTGCCAGCCAAAGTTCACAGTCTACACATAAGAGAGTATCAGGCTGCAGGCAGGCTGTTAGGCTGTGGTGATAGACTCATTACCAAAGACCCATCAGTAGGGGAAGCTGGCTTGGATTTGTATTTATTGCAATCATTGTGTCCATTTGCTTTGCCACGTGTCTGAACACCATATCTTCACAGCCATCCAATCTAAAGCCATCAAACATGATGTGAATAGACAGTCGGGAGTAGAGGGACTTAGGCTTCAGTGGGCAGACGGATTGTTACAATGTGCAGGTCATTCAAGTGATAGACTATGGGCCCTTACAATGATGGCAGTCAGATAGAGCCAGAACACATTAACTATGTAAGACTTTACCGAAGTGTTAGGTATTTTGGGATGGAGACAATATCCCCCCTTGATTTGTTCACTTTGATGGACATCACAAGGGACAGTCGATAGGCATCATTGATATTTGATTATAACACACACAGACACACACGCTTCATATTTCCATTCCTAGTATTTAGTTGCCACATTTGTCAGTTATTCTAATAAAAGCTCAGACAGTTGAAAGTGTGAGAGAGTGGAGAAAAAACAAATCTTCCATCCATTTAAATACATGTAAACAAAGCCAGTAGTGGGTTGATAGTGGCATAATACACTGGCTCTGGATTAAGGATCCAACAGATTTAGTCTTTGAACTTTCAGGCACAATGTTGAGGTGTATTGTACAGTAAAATTTGCATTAGCTCTACCTTTCCTTCAAGCATTAAAAATAAAACGACCACACAATGTGGAATGTTTTCCTCTTGACACATGTTGCAGCATTAATGTACAGAAAATGATTTCTCCAAAATCAAGTGAAAAAAATCATCTGCAGAAGAGTTTGATCATGTTGAATTATAGTTACTTCCAAGGTTCATGTTTTTTCTACAGTTCCGAATGTATTGCACACTTGGCAAACTGTTAGGCCCTTTAGGATTAATATTGTCCCTATTATGCCAAGATATGCCTTGTGCATTAATGGGTGCTAATTAGAAAAGTAGGCTTCATAATTTGGCTTCTGCTGAGGTTACCAAACCCTAAAAGATGCTGTTGCATGATCCTCAGAGCCTAAAAGAAATATTCTTTGCAGCAACAGCAGAGCCAGCTGTTGTGACTGGTTTAGGTCATCCTCTGGTATGATTGCCGTTGTGACCCTGATGTTATGGTTCACACGGCAGTGATGCTGCCCCAGGATTCAGCTGTCTTCCCTGCTTACGGTCATTCTCTGGGCGAGCTGCATGGAGCTGACACTGGAGTATGGACAGCTGAAGGTCACTTCAGACTGTGTATGTGTGTGTGTGTGTGTGTGTGTGTGTGTGTGTGTGTGCGTGTGAGAGAGAGAGAGAGAGAGAGAGAGAGATTGATGAAGAGGGAGAGTGATTGCAGTGATGAGAGCAGAGAGAGGATAACAGAATAACTCACAGTCTGTTTTGCATGTCCATGCACAGACATATATGAATACACACACACACACACACACACACACACACACACACACACACACACACACACACATTCACTTCTCTCATTCTCGAATAGGCAAGGAAGGTTACATTACCTAGAGCCCTGTCCAAAAGAATTCCATTTGGATTGGTTTCAAGGAAAGTTTTAGCATCACTCTATACTATCAACATCAATATAGCGTTAAGTTCACTGTTCACTTCAATGTTCACTTTGTGTACATGTTAATAATTATCAATAAATATATGAGCTGTATGTAGGTACATTATATATTTTGAAGCAGAGATTGTTTAACATAGCGTTTTCAGGTCACGCATTCACTTGGTTTGTTATCTCAATTTGATGGTCTTACTTCTGATGTTCTATTTGTCTGTAAGAGTGTGCCCCAGGGCTCAGTACTTGGTCCTCTGTTATTTACAATTTATAGAAATAATCTAGGTCAAAATGCAGATACAAATTTTCATTTCTATGCCGATGATACTGTCAAATCTTGTCAAAGCTTTTGAGTACTTGCAAACTTTTAACACTGCACAAAATACCCTGCATCAATAGAAGCATGTTTTGAATTCCGATCAAACAAAAGTCATGGTGTTCACTAACTCAAGAAGAAGGCCACAGAACCTCCCTTCTGTCACTCTTGAGTGCAAGGTGATTAAGGCAACGTTTCATCTCATAAATATCAAGTTATTTTAATTGATAACTCCCTCTACTTTAAGCCACATGTTCAGCACCATGTGAAGAAACTGAAGTTGATATTGGGTTTTTATTTTAGAAATATGTCTTGCTTTTCTGTTGCGACTAAAAGGAGACTTGTTCCTGCAACGTTTTGGATTATGGTGAACTTTTATATATGCATTCATCCCCTCAGTGCCTTTGTTCAATTGACACTGCTCATCAGCTTTGAGGTTCATTATTGTAAAGCCCTCACTCAGCCCTCACTTTGTATTCTCTGGTAGGTTGGCCTACATTGGCCACCCGTAGACTTAGTCATTGGTATATTTTTATATTTAAGGAAATTCTTGGTCTGCTTCCATCCTATCTATGTTTTTATATCATGGATGCTATGATTTACATTCACAGGATTTACTTCTGCTGTCTATCCCCCAATGCCTGAGAGGGCATTTGAATATGTTGCAAAGAATTTGAGGCACATTCATTAGGCTGTCATTGTTTTAACTAGCCTTGATACTTTAGATAAATTGCCTTGTTTTACTATTATATCTGTAAATTGTGTGTTTTTTGGTCAACTTAAATTAAAGGAAAAACCAACATAAAGTGTCATAGTAAGGTGTTGGGTCACCACGAGCCGCCAGAACAGCTTCAATGCGCCTTGGCCATAGATTCTCCAAGTCTCTGGAACTCTACTGGGGGGAGGGAACACCATTCTTCCAAACGATATTCCCTCATTTGGTGTTTTGATGATGGTGGTGAAAAGCGCTGTCCAACACGTTGGTCCAAAATCTCCCATAGTTGTTCAACTGGGTTGAGATCTGGATAACTGCGAAGGCCATAGCATACGATTCACATCATTGTCATACTCATCAAACCATTCAGTGACAGTGGATGGGGGCATTGTCGTGCTGGAAGAGACCACTCCCATCACGATAGAAATGTTTCATCATAGGATAAAGGTGATCACTCAGAATAACTTTGTACTGATTTGCAGTGACCCTTCCCTCTAGTG
Organism: Hoplostethus atlanticus; assembly: GCA_034670405.1. Lineage (NCBI taxonomy): Eukaryota > Metazoa > Chordata > Actinopteri > Trachichthyiformes > Trachichthyidae > Hoplostethus > Hoplostethus atlanticus. The sequence goes on along the minus strand of JAXDDX010000002.1, from coordinate 12,334,861 downwards.
GACCCAAACCATGAAAGGAAATGCCCCCACCCCCCCCAGCATAACAGAGCCACCGGACCCCCGCACTGTAGGGGTCAAGCATTCAGGCATTTCCCGTTCTCTTGGTGTACGTCACACAGGCACTCGCCCACTTGTCGAGAATATGGTGAAGGATGACTCATCTAACCATATCACTGTTTTCCACACCACTGAACTCTCAAATGTGCATTGGTCTTTTTAATGAGTGATTTATGCACTGCAACCCTACTGTAATATCCCTCTCTATGTAGTTGTCGACGGTTTGTTCTTGCTGACAGTCTGATCACGTCCTGCATTGACATTCTCAGTCACCTGAGGAAGAGTTGCTTTTTTTTTCAGAGTCATTTAGATCTTTTCCTCTTGCCATCTTGATCCAAAATCGAGGTCAACTGGGCCTTCTCAGCATTTTTATACATGCCACAGAGCATGAGAGGATGTTAATTGTGTAATTGTATCACCCAGTACACCTGTATGGAAGCATTCATTATGTTTCTCCACTCATTTATTCAATTTGTCACCCGTCTGTATGTTGTCTGTCTGAAACCTTGTGTAATTATTTGTGCTGCTGCCTGTCTTGGCCAGGTGTCTCTTGCATCGCAGCTTTTTAGCAGAATCTCAATGGGATTTCCTGGTTAAATAAAGGTTAAATAAGAAAAATCAATCAATTTTCTCAATTCCATGCAGCAAAATACATATCTTGTTTGTTCTCAAGTTCACAGAGTACATGTCTTGTCTTCACAGCATGGAGGATGTTATTCAGATATTCTATGTTGTTACCATGGCACCGGGTCATTTCCAGCACTGACCCCCCCCCCCCCCCCCCCCCCCTTACAGCTGTATTGAGGCGTATCTCTCCCACCAAGAACATAATTCAGCATTCAGGGGTTTATACCTGCATATCGACTCATGTTCTCGCCTTCTCTCTAGGTTCCCATGATTCGTTCAGTTTCTACATTGATGAAGCATCTCCTGTCGGCCCTGAACAGCCGGAGACGGTGCAGAACTTTGTTTCTGTGTTTGGCACGGTGGCCAAGAAGCTAATGAGGAAGTGGTTGGCCACACAGACCATGAACTTCACCAGCCAGCTGGAGGCTGGGATCCGCTTCTTTGATCTGCGCATCTCCACCAAGCCCCGAGACCCTGACAATGAGCTATTCTTTGCCCACGGGCTCTTCAGTGCCACAGTCAGTAGAGGACTCATTTCAGATTTGGTTGTGTTGATGGAAAGAGTATTTAATGTTCAAAGTTACTTTGTGTGTATGTGTGGATTTGTGAGTATGATAGAGCAAACGCTTGTGTCCATGTATATGTATCTGTGTGTGTATTTGCACGTGTCACTGCAAATGGAGAGTATGTACATGTAAGGTCTTGCATCGTAATCCTTTATGTCCCTATATTTCATATCAATATTGGAAGAAATTAATTATTTTTGTGTTTGTGTGTGTGTGTGTGTGTGCGTGCATGTCCGCATGCGTGTTTGTGTGTGTTTTTAGGTCAGAGAAGGTCTAGAGCAGATCAGTAGTTTCCTGTCGGGCCATGCCAGAGAGGTGGCATTCCTGGACTTCAACCACTTCTACGGCGTCCAGAACCTGCACCATGAAAAACTGGTAGCCATGTTAAAGGAAGTGTTTGGAGACAAACTCTGCCCAGTTGTCTTCGCCCAGGAGGTACTGTAGGACTGAAGACTAACTAACTACAGTAATGCAAGAGCAAATGTAAAATGAATTTCAAGGAGTTTGACTACTCATTGCTCAGGAGGTAGTATTTAATGTACGTAATGATGGTTAACATCATTACGTACGTCTAAAGCCACCAGTGATTTATTTGCTCAAAGTATCTTCTTTTGCATTTAAGTCGAGTAAAAATTAAGTATGTTTTCTCACTGTGCTGTTTTCCAACCTTCCCACCCACCTTGTTCCTCCTCCACACCCTCCCTCCCTCCATGCGTAGGTGAGTGCAGAGTACCTGGGAAAGGAATACCAGTCAGATTTAAAATTCATCACCCCTCCATCAATCCACACAACCGTTTTAGTATCTGAGTGTCCTGTCAGCTCCTGTTGCTGAATACTAGTGAAATGGCAAATTCCTTCTCCCAGCAGTACTGCAGGGGCACATGGGGAGAGAGAGGTTGAAGGAGGTAGGGAAAGAAGAGTGAAAACAAGACAAATAAATGGATAGTAGTGGATTTTTAGAGCACACAAATGACTGGTACTCTTTCCTCCACAAGTATTACATTCTCTGTCCTCTCCCTCTATTCATCTCTCTCCATCTTCCTCCTCACTTTTCTTCTTCCACCTTTCTCAGCCTTCCTCTATTCCTCTGTCTGTATGGTGAGACTTATTGGTGTTGGAGTGCAAGTCCTTTTTTTCTACTTTTGACTGCTCACCACTTTCCTTCTTTCTCTCCTATTTCCTCTCATGCCACCTTCCTCCACCCTGACCATTCATCCCTATCAGTGGGTATATGTGTTTCATTTGTTCAAATAAAAAGTAGGCAGATATCTTATTGCACTTTTACTTAGATGCTTGTTTAGAAAGGAGATGCACTTACGATTTCTGGTGACTAGTAGGTCTCTTGCCTACATTGAATGCACTTATTGTATGTCTTTTACTTACATTAAGTTTTAAATCACATCCATTAGAGTACAAATGCTGTAGGCACCTCACCCATCGGCATTGCATCAGAAACTAGCCAATGGTAAATTGCACCCGCAATACACCTTCACAAGCAAGTGGGGGAAACATTAATTGAACTAACTGTAACATAGAATGCTCAAATTTGTCCATGATAGTAGCTTAGTTAACATTATCTCAAAAGCCATCCATCCAGCAACAGTATTATTGAGTTGAGTTTACCTGGTTGTTGTAGTTTGCTAGGTTTGTTAGCTAGCTGGTTTGATAGCTAGTAGCAGTTAGTCGCTAGTTAATTTGATTAGAAATCAACAAAAACAACCAGACTTCACTGCGGAGTGGTATGGTTACATATGAAACAGGTGAAACAGCGGATAACAAACCTCAGAATATGTTATTCAAAAGTTATTTATCCATGCAGTTAATGGTGTGATGCGATGCATCAGGAAATTGATTTACAATATGTCAATATATCTCCCATTATTGCATTTGCTTCCATTCAAATAAATCATAACTTACCACGTAACTGACTCTCCCTATCATGCTTTTCCAACAGGTGAATCTCCAGTACCTGTTTAAAAGGTACTCTGTAAGACAACAGGTGCTCTCTTATATTCATCACTCTATCACTCATCAGCTTTTTTTTCTTTTCTTCTTCTTTTCTCCACCCTCCCCACCCCATGCACATGCACACACACTGCACTTCCCTCCATCCCCAGGTGACTCTGCAGTATCTGTGGGAGAAGGAGTTCCAGGTGCTCGTGTTCTACCACCACCCCATGGCACTGGAGGTGCCCTTCCTGTGGCCAGGCCAGATGATGCCCTCTCCCTGGGCTAACACCACCGACCCAGAGAAGCTGGTTCAGTTTCTCCAGGCTTCTGTCACCGACCGCAGGTCAGCAACTACATATTTTACTGTGGCGCTCTATGCACTTCATGGATGTAGAAAGTGGGACAAAATCACTGTGACATGTCATGTTATGTTATGCAATCTCTATTACATAACATAACATTCCCTATATTCATCACCTTTGGCATTGTTTTTATAGTATTACAAGTGAGATGTCTCATATGAGGGGTCATTCCGGCATCATTTTGATTTCTTTTTGCAATAGTCATATTTTGCTCCAAGCTCATGTGATAATTAATAATAATACATTTGAAATTCTGCAAATGTATCTATGTATGTTTGTGAATCTAGCACTTTTTTGGCAGAAAGATTTTTATTTATTTGAGGGCAATTCAGGAAATTAATTCTAGTTTAGTTTAGTATCTGACTGAAAGCACAGAAACTGAGCTACGTTGTCTGTAGCAACGTAAACAAATCCGGTAAGTCTGACGTTCAGCCTCTAACCAGCTAAAAGCTAACCACAAAAAGTTCTCACAATTCAGGAAATGTATTCTATACTAAAACAGATGCGTGTAAAATGTGAATGTTATGTATGTGACTCCTGCAGGAGGAAGGGGACCTTCTTTGTCTCCCAGGTGGTTCTGACACCCAAGGCCAGCACTGTGATGAAAGGAGTGGCTAGCGGACTGAGAGAGACCATCACAGAGAGGTGTGTGCATTACATTACATTGCATTACATTACATTACAGTCATTTAGCCGACGCTTTTATCCAAAGCGACTTACAATAAGTGCATTCAACATAGGTAGGCAAGAGAACTACTAGTCACCAGAAATTGTAAGTGCATTTCCTTCCTAAACATCATCAAAGAGCAGAACCAGGTAAAAGAGCAATAAGTTAGCTACCTACTTTTTATTTAAACAAATGAGACAAATAAGTGAAGCAAATAAACAAGAGCTCAGACAAATAAGTGAAGCATGTAAGCATACGTAAGTAAGTAAGTGAAGATAAATAAGCAAGTGCTAAGAGGAAGGGTCAGGGTAGTGTTTCTTGAAGAGGTGGGTTTTCAGCCTGCGGTGAAAGATGGGCAGCATCCGTGTGTGAGTGTGTGAGAACGTAAGAGAGAGAGAGAAAGAGAGACACACAAAGTGGGAGCTGTTTCATGCTCTTTTTCAGTATAACAGGGATACTGTTTGAGATGCAAGAGTTAGCATCAGAGGTGGCACATGATCTAGTAATATTCAACATACACACACACACACACACACACTGTGGGGACCAACATCACGGTAGCACCACAAGCACTGTGGGCCACAGAAGCAACATGATTTAAAAACACACGCACACACACACACACACACACACTGTGACATTTTATAACTATATCCAGAGGCTTGTTGGTTTCTACAGGTATCTCCAGGCGTTTGACACTGACCTCAATTGGGTCTTTTGAACAGCTGCAACAAACCTGCGGGGATGCTTCTCATGCTTCTCCTCTCTCTGGCTGTATCTCTTCCTGTCTCGTTTGTGGTTCAGGCATTTATTTCAAGTTGTTTCTCTTTACCCTCTGCTTTGTCTTCATTTTACTCCCTCTTAATGCCACCAGTTTGTTAAACGCCTCAGCAGCAAACCCATACATTTTCCTGGCATGAATAATTCATTTGATAACTGTGCTACACTATATGGCCGAAAGTCAGTGGACACCTGACCATCACACCTATGTATCAGCCATGCTCACTGTGGCATCCTTCAAAACTCCATCCATTCATTTGGCCGCACAGACAGCCTATGTAGGACTCAACATATTGTTCTGCAAGTGTGAGTGGGAAACAACTTTCAGAGCTATGCCATGCAGCAAGCCAGGGACGGCCTATGCTCTCCCCCGCTGCTTGGTTCAGATGAATATGTCCAGCAAGTGTTTGGAGTGTCATCCTCACGGCTGGCGTCTGGCTTGCAGACATGCCATGCTGTGTCAGATAGGCCTTTAAACACAGCATGGCCCTCTCTGTGTTAAACCAACCAACCATGACTCATCCCTCACTCTCGCCCTGTCTTTGTCTCTTGTGTCTTCCACTTTTTTCCAACCTCTGAGTCTGAGGCTGCAATGCTGTATCCTAAAAGTGTTTGTGTTTGTTGTTGTGTGCATCCATGTATATGTGTGTGCATGTGTGTGTGCGTGTGCGTGTATGTGTGTGTGTGTGTGTGCGTGTGCGTGTATATGTGTGTGTGCGTGTGTGTGTGTGTGTGTGTGTGTGTGTGTGTGTGTGTGTCTCCTCTCAGGGCCTTGCCAGGCATGATGCAGTGGATCAGGGCCCAGAGACCCGGGGAGAGCGGCATCAACATTATTACAGCTGATTTTGTGGAGCTGGGAGAATTCATCAGTGCTGTCATCACCCTCAACTATCACCTTGACGAAGAGGAGGATGATGCCCCCTGAGAACCCACAGGGGGCACCATAGAGCACAGTCACCATCACCACCACCACCAGTGGCTGGGCCTGCGCTCTCACTCTTTCTCTTTGGCATTCATTTCAGGAGGGGAGCAGGGCTGCTCCTCTTTCTTTATTTAGGGCTATAGAGAATTGAGAGTTCAAATGGAGAGGGGTTAAAGGGACGACAAGTTGTAGGGGGGAAGAGAAAGAGGAAGAAACATTGGAGTGTTTGGTTTGAGCACTAAGATAATAAGAGACTTTTTGGTTTATACCTATTTTGGGATCAAAAGGGCAATTGGTTTTTCAGTGAGATGTTTATTTTCTTTACCTCTCATATGCTGTAAATATAGCCGCTCTTTCCTCCAGTCAATCAAATGCACTTACCACTTCATCAAGGGTAGGTTCTTCAGAGCTTATCAACTTACTATTAAATGTACAGGTACATTGTTCTAGGTATTCTATTGACAGTGAAGGTTTTTCAGAAGTTGTTCTGTTACATAGGAGCCCGTCAGTTTTAAATTAGTGGTCAGTCTGTGTAACTTGTAAACCACTCACATGTAGGCTAGTGTAAGTAGATAGAAGATGTCTTGTTTGGAAAATCTGTCCATGAGAAGATTTTACAGTATGCATTGTTGGTCAGATCACTGCAGGTGTTTCTGAAAATGCCTCTAACGATATAGTGTGTTTACAAAAATATTGTCCCAATACATAAACAACAATTTAGGCAAAGGGATTTTCCATTCTTTTCATGAGCGATAATCTCTCAAAGGGTCTTCTCCAAGTAATCATCTACTCTGAAGTCATTTTGTGGCCTAGGCATTGATCAGACACCTCTGCACAGTAGTAGACCATTGATCCTCAGATCGTCATATCATGTATCCAAACTAAACAATAATGGTCTGCTTCTGTAGACTTGTATGTTTCAGATTTCAAGACAAGCATTCTTGGCTGTCACTGCTGAGTACTAACAAAAATGATTAATATAGGGGCGCACCGGTGGCTCACCGTGTAGAGCACATACCATAAGGCTCAGTCCTTCCCGCAGCCGATCAGGGTTCTAATCCGGCTCTCGGTCATTTGCTGCATGTCCTCCCCTCTCTCTCACTATCTCTCTCTCAATAAAAGACCAAAAATATATACTTTAAAAAAAAAAAGATTAATATAAATAATCCTAAATAGTAATTTAGGAGCTTGCAAGGCTATCGATGCTACCAGTCATTTTTAATGCCTAAGAATCCAACATGACACATTTATTGCATTTTGTGGTTGGTGATGATAGCACAGTGTACTTGTTCCTAATTCCTAAGACAAAAATACACAATCAGTGTTGCTTAGATGCAACAACAACCTAAAATTACAATAAATGTGTTGGGTATGTCCCAGTGTGATACAAGAGTCTACCCGACTTCTGCCTTTCTCCTGCTGAATGCTTGGCCCTCTGTGTGTATCTCCACTTCCTGCTGTAGTGCAATATAGAAATGAGTCATCCTGAGATCTATCATGGTATTGTGTCTTTCATAATATCAGGAGATCAGGAGATCAGGAGATCATAACATCAGGAGATATCAGGACAAAAACCTTTTTTTCTTAAAGAACCAACTAATTTATCAATCAATGCCCACATATTTTGGAAATTAGAGAATGGTTTTCAGATGAGCTTCATGGGTTTCAGGGTCATGAAAGTTGCTTTTTTTTGATGCGACAACAATGTTATGTCACTCAGAAAAGCATACAATTAGTGTTAAGCTAAGATCTAGTTGTTGTAGCTCTTGATGTCTGCTTAAATGATGTTACATGGTTTAGTAAAGTATATCATCAGATTTCTGTTACATTATTTGCATTGAATGACCTACAGTGCAGTACAGTACAGTTATTTTCACTATCAATTTCTGTGTTCATGCATTTGATTCATTCTCCATCCTATATTTTTTCTTGAATGAAAAGTACAGTCCGTTCAATGAAATTGCACCAAGAAAGTAACAGAAACTGCATCTTTTCATTGACGTGTTATTCACATTATGCATGAACACAATAGGATATTAATCAAAACCCACACACATTATGCTCAGTGTGGCATTTTCTGCAGAGAATGTACTATGTAAGGACATTGTTGTTTAGTTTATCAATGTAAACCAAAAAAGACAGGAAAGTTAACTTTTGGATTTGTGAATGTATGTGTGTCCTGTGAGTAAATGTGCCATTTCTGACCGTTTCATCAGATCGAGTGACTGATTATTAGCTAGAAAATAATGTCTGTATTGTAAGCTTCACTGTAGAAAGTTTTAAAGAGTTCAAACAAAACTTTTTTTCAATTACTTCAGTGTGGATTCATGTTAAAATATGTTTTATATCGTGAAAAGCTTGTACATACAGTAATTGTGAATTGTTTACTGCCGATAAATTGTAAATTATTTAAATTATTGTCATTGATAAGAATTACTTTTATGTTAACTTATACCTTAACTGACTTATCATACTGCCACTTGTTGCCATATTTATTTGGTATTTCAATTTTTTTGCACAAACCAAAATGTATTCCTACATATACTTTTTGTTGTACACTGGAAGGGTAGATGAGGTTTTTGGATCTCTAATTATTTTCATCATACACTTTTAAGAGCAAAGGTTTTTGTGTGCATCTCATTAGGAAGTTGGGAAAGCAAAATTTTACAAGACAAATATCCAAATTTAACATTTAAACGTTGCACTGCTACCCCCATAAAGATTAAGAATGAATACACACAAATGAACAGATTTGAAAAGGTTTGTAAATCGTGTTGTGAAGACAGTGTGTCTTCCCTGGTCCAAACTGTTGTCATTGCCTTTTTGTTCTTGTACTCCCATTTCTGCTGTGAAAAAGGGTCCTTTGCTGTTGTAAACCCAAACCTTTGTTCAAATGAAAGTGACTCTGTTCTAAGTGGAAAGTAACCAATCGAATAAAGCTTCTATGCCTATATGATATTTAGATTTACTTTGATTGATTGATTGATTGGTTGGTTGATTGGTTGATTGATTGATCGATTGATCGATTTACTAAATGAGTGAATGTCCGATTGATCCATCAGTTGGTTTGTTTTGGCTTGTTGGATGTCGGTTGGTTATTTTAATTATAATTTCAAAGAATTAAATTTTAAAAATATGTTTATTGCACTATACAAATGCCAGTAAATAGATTTAGATTTAGAGCCTTTGGGCTAACAGACCACAATTTCAATCCCTGTCTGTTCAGAGGAGCATCCTCAAATCATCCAGTTACCACGGTGATGAGGATGGAGGCGGGTGGGCAGAGGCACACAGGGTGACCTTGCTGAGACTGTTTTGTAATTCAGTGTCTGCCGTTCTGCAGCCAGGTGTTCTTATCAGCCATGAATATTTGTTGTCTCAGAATACCAAGCATAAGCAGAGATTCTACTAGGATGCTGACCTCTGTGTCTGTGTCTGTGTCTGTGTCTGTGTGTGTGTGTGTGTGTGTTTGTGTGTGTGTGTGTGTGTGTGTGTGTGTGTGTGCACACACCTTACATAGCTCTAAGGCTTTTCCTTGCTAAAGAATCTCAGTATTTGTTTGGGTTATTCTGGCATTCTGTCTCATGATACATACATACGTGTGCATTTGTCCTATAAGCAAATCACTGAATCAAATGATCCAATGATGTTTCTCTTTACCAACATAGTTTTTATACTTATTTACACAGGGTTAATTAACTGAGCTAACTTGATCAGCCACATCATGTTCCACATTTACACACAATCATCCCTCAAAGCAACTGAGAGAAAAAGCAAAAGAAATGCTGTGCTAGCTAATACAGTCTTGGAGTTAAGTGAAACAATCATTTGTTAAGATAAAATAAAATAATAAAATAAAATTATTCTAAAGAATACTGAGAAACTGCAGATGCAATGTCATTGTGGGTGGCTTTTGGTGCACCTCCTCTCACCACCCACCCCTTCATGTCCCTGTCTGTCTCTGTCTGTCTCTCTCTCCCTCTCTCACACACACACACATACAAGGTGTGGAGGAGGTGGAGGTAGACATGGCTGATGGCTTTCAGGCCACCGTCACATCTCCACACTAATCCCAAAAGTAATCCAGTCTATGTAATTTAGGACTGTCTCTAAAAGGAATGGATAGTGTGGCCTTTGGCAGCTGACAAATAAAGGTGTTACTACAAAAGGAGAGATGAAGAGGGAGAGAGAATAAGTGTCTGAAGTTGTGTGATATAAAAATATTGGCATAAATGCTGGATTTTATATGTTACAAATCAATGCAGGTTCCTGATGAACAACAAAAATGTTTGGGTGGAGGGAGGAAATGAATAAGGCAGATTATAGAATGGGCAGTACTGAAAAGGATACAGAAAAGTATGAGGAGGACAAGCAGTAGATTGCATTCACCAGACACTCAGACAGATTACAAGGGGACACGGCACAGGCTGGCAATTTGTTTGCCAATAGAACCTACAGTACACCCAGATATTGCATTAGGGGAGACATAAAACCAACATAAAATGTTCTCCACAAATAACTGGCATTGTTATTAGTAACAACGTAATTAAAAAAAAAACGAAAGATGCAAAGTTAATCATCAAGCCAACTAAGATGGAGTCATTGTCTGGGACTGAGGAATCATTCTTGACAAGGACCAAATGACCTGAGGGAGGCCAGCAGACAGCAGAGATAGAAAGGGGGCAGACAGAGAGAGAGAGAGTAATGTGATGTGGTGTGTCAGAGAGTTGAGCTATGTAAACTGTGGACAGTTGGTCAGAGGGGACCACCTGTGGTTCATGCCCTGTTTAATCACAGATCTTTATTGTTAACTACCTCAGGAATAACTTGAAACCTAAAAATATTGGCATGACTTGAAACAGACATACCCAATAATGCCCCCCAAAAACAAAGTAAATAATTATCTATTATCTTTGTTGTCTGTCGTTTTAAAATAATAATCCCAGCCACAGAATTAAATATTGTCACTTTTTTGTGGCTGTTGGTGACAACGTGACTCCACCGTGGCCAATATTGGTGTTCAACCATTCATGAAATCCTATGAAGACATATATACTGTTGGGAATTGTATATTTGGCTGAGGCAAGATTGTCTTGTCTCGGCAAGATAATACAATACACTAAAATACAATACACTAAGGCCGTCTGGAAGCCTCTTCTACAATACAAAGCAGGCCTTTTGGTTGCCTTTGATCAATTGGAAATTAGCACAGGAGACATGGTGTTCACAGGTCTAGAGGAAGGTGAGACAGAACTACTTCCACTCAACTCAATTAACATAGGGACGACAGACGGAGGCTGAGGGGGATGAAAGGATCCTTGTAAAATATCACATGGATGTTTGTATAAAGGAACTCACCACGACCAAGAAATAATTCCTAACATAACTATCAAGCAAAGATGTTTTGTGAAGGGAAAACTATCACTTTAAGGACACAAATATACATATTGAGACGAGGAGTAAACTTCACGCTGCTTTAAAAACATTAGAGAGGTAGAAAAACTGCACATTTAGTGACTTCCCCCTCTCTCTTTGTCTGTCAGCCTCACAGAATGACATCCTTTGGCAGACCAAACTTCCAGGGCAGATGGTGGTCAAAGATGCTCCTCTGAACATCATGAGGCCCACAGGCCCAGCACTAATAGAGGGCACGGTCTGGTGACTGACAGAGTCGGAGCCAACTGTTTATCTAGCTTGCAGGTGTACAGTAGTGGAGTCATTTAGCATTTGGTTGTCATTTTAGCTATTTAGTGAGACACTTTTTGTAGTCATTATTATGTAGGTCTATTGTGGGAAAAGTGTGCATTATATGCGTGCAAATGCATTTCACTCATTTTAGTATAAAGAGACCTTTCATTTCAACTGCAGTAATAAAGGTTTTCCCCCAGTGATATTTTCAAAGATTACTTTCAGTGTATCAGTGCCTAATATTTTTCCTTAAGGGCACTGTTGTATATGACAGATGGTGTGTGAAATGAAATAGGCACACACAATCCTAATCAAATATATTGCCGTGCATTGTCTAGAAGCAGGCTCACTTTCCTCACTTGCTCATTGCAGATAACATCAAAGGAGAAAATGCCACACAATTTCCTCATTCACTAGTTAACTGTAAAATCGTTGGACCTGGAAAATGGCTCTCAAATAAGATGCTTAGCCTGAGGGAGCTACATTTGTTTGTGAATAAATGATTGAGTTTGTGGGGACAACATTTTTGTTTGAGTTTGCATTTCCTATTTTATACTTTATATTTATAACCGACGAGAACCAGAAACCGTATTCTCATTTCCAGAACGTTATTGCAGGTATAGTAAAAGTAGACCAATCCTTACCTTACCTGTCTTTTGCAATTCAGTCTAAATGGAGCTGTGAATTAATGTGACATCCCAGATTTGTAGGCAGGACAAATTCGTCTCTTGCTTATTTGTAAAAATGATAGACAGAAATCAATGTTCACTAATATAAACTCACCTGCCCTAGGGCTTCGGGATAACATTTTATATGAATGTTCAAATTCAGTGGTATTCCATTTTGAGCTGCCAGAGGGTGATGGATATGTACACCATGGTCCCTCTGCCTGGCACTGACAGCAGATGTACGTCCATAACTAGACGGTTGGCCCATACAGGAATACTTCCTCATTAAACAGAAGAGAATCTCAGGATTAGCTGCAAGGGAAGGCTGCTCTGTCTCACTGCAGAGATACGAAGCTGCTTGTCATGGGTTTTATATAAGACATCATCTAGTCCTCTCTCTCTCTCTCTCTCTCTCTCTCTCTCTCTCTCGCTCTCTCTCTCCCCCCATCGAGAAATCAGTGTCTACATGTAATTGATCCAAACTACATTCAGGCTGATTTGGGCAACACCGTGTTAGAAAGAAATGAGTCTTGTTGCAGATTTCCTACAAAAGGTCTAGTGTCACATCTCTTGCTCGACAGTATTTTTAATAAATCCAGGGTATGAGTTTCTTTGGCCTTGAATCATATTACCAACAGAGCAACAGCAATGAAGACGAAATGGTTCTCTATTGCCCTCCAGTGTTAGCTACACTATATTACATCTTAGCAACGCTACTGCCAATTTCCTTTCCAATCTGTACAGGTATCATTCATGCAAGCTTTCTCTTGGGTGAGCCTTTCTCCAAACAGTCACAAAAACACAATCTTAATTCAGACAAAATATGTCAACAGTTAGTTCAAAAAGATGAGCATGGTGCTAAGATCCTTTTGGAGACCCACCCAGTGGGTTGAATTGTTACTACAATCCTCAGTGACGTAACATGTAAGTGTCCATTGACCCAGATGATGAGAGGTGAATGCACCAGAGTTGAAGAAGGCTGTTAAACTTTCTCTCCAGTAACAAATAGTAGGCCTTATAAAAGTAGGCCTTATCCTTCACCTCATTCAGCAGGGTTTGAATTAGCTCAATAGGTACTGTGGATATAGACCCTCACCCAAAGAGGAATCTTTCCTAGTATGAATTTCATTCTGTGATAATTGAAACCACACAGGCAGGTCTTTGTCTTTTGGTTTCAGAATGACTCTCTGTTTCTTCAGGCTGGGATTGAATCCCCCACAGAAGGAGCTGGATGTATTCAGAATGAGCTGAGGAATTCAGGTCCTCAGATACATTCATACACATGACTGACCAGTTCTACAGACACACATAGTAAAATGCTAATAAGTGAAGATATGCAAGGCCATTCACAATCAACCGGCCGTAAAGGTTTTTTTTCCCATGCAATAAAAGTTCTGCTAAAGCCCTTTACGACTTGACATTCCTTGACCCCAAGACCTATTCATTTCCCAGGTCAAACTTTCAACCAGGTCAAGAGGTAATGAACACACACACACACACACATTCTTCTTAGCTCAGTAGTTTTCCACTGGCTGTGACTATACTATACATATCAAAAGCGCACTTACATCATTATTTTACATAACAGAGGCCAGAAAGAAAAATATGTTTTCCATTCTCTGGTCTGAACTAACACACACACACACACACACACACACACACACACACACACACACAAACAAATCTTCCATGTTACATAAACAGACTTTCTTCCCGCAAGTATTCCGCCCCTTCCCCAGAATCGAACTGCCCCCTGAAAATAAAAGCCCTGTTCAGAGCTCCTCCGTTCATTGCTCCTTTCTCACCATGAAGGCAAGTACATAGATATGCATTCACTGACAATTTTAATTCAATTTTAAATCAGATTACAGTACTGTAATCTGATTTAATCTCTCTCTCTCTCTCCTCTCCTCTTCTCTCCTCTCCTCTCAGATGATTTTACAACTCTGTGTAACCGGCTTGCCATGGCTGCTATTCCTGATGTTCACTCACAGAGGGTAAAGCTGTTTCTACTTTACTACTTCAACATTTTAAGAAAACTGTAAAATTATTATATATTATAATGCAAGGTTTTATTTATATCTGTCCAAGGTTTTGTGACCAGAGAATTCATTGCCAGGTGGGGACCTTATGGGGAGTGGTCTGAGTGTGATGGCTGCACCAAATTACAGGTTAGGATCACTAACAGATCATCATACATTTCAGAGTGCTAAAAAAATTGCATTGCTATTCTTCTGCTCTTTTAAAATGAATCCTCACCCGAGTGAAAAGCAACGGAAGCAACAGTTTTAAGCAGATCCGATAAAATGTAAAGTGTTAAGAACTTTTTTTTACACTGGTGTGTTTCAGACAAGAAGTCGAGCCATGGTGGTCTATGCTCAGTTTGGAGGGAACCCCTGTGATGGAGAGCGTACCCAGACCAGGACCTGCGAGACCACAAAAGGCTGCCCTCTAGAGGTCGGATGTGAAGACCGGTTCCGCTGCCGATCAGGTTACTTCCTTCATACTTCCATACAGTGTCAAACAACAATCATTAAACAATAAATAACTGTCTTTTTTTTTTATATCGTGGTTTTGTCTGTCTGTCTTTTGACCTGCAGGGATGTGTATCAGCCAGGCTCTGGTGTGCAATGGGGATCAGGACTGTGAGGAGGACAATCTGGATGAACATCTCTGTGACCCTTTGCGAATCTACAGTGAATGTCCAAGTGCAAGCTTAGCCCCCCCACCTAAAATTGAAGATTTAGGATTGGGGTAAGAAACCATTTGTCTCTCACACTCACACACACACACACACACACACACACACACACACACACAGACACACACACACACCATACACTAAGCCTTTTAGACACACCTCTGACTTGTGGAATAAAGGTGTGCTCTTCTCACCGCTCTAGATTTGACACTGTGACAAGGAAGTGGACAGGGCAGTGTGATCAACACCAAGGTCTTCGGGGGCCAGTGTCGTACCATCTTCAGTGGTTCGCACAAAGCTACCTACAGATTGCCCCTAAGCATCATACAGTATAACTTTATGGTTGGTCACTCTGGAATGCCTCTATGATTATAGCATATACTGATAGTTTTCAATCACTCTTTAAAAAGGCTACATGGTTGATTTTCTTGTTTTCATTTTGTTGATTTGAAAATGGTTGTGATAGGAAAACTGTCTCACCTTTACATAATCAGTTGGATATTATATGTAATTACGTATGTAATACTATGTAATGTGACGTACCATAAAATACTTCCTGAATATGGGATTTCAGGTTAAAGTTCAGAATGATGTCAGCTCTGAGGTGCTCTCCAGCAGATGGCACTATGCCAAGACGATTGTCACCAGAGAGACTGTGACCGGGACAACGTCAGGACACCGCAACTACGACTTCTCTAAGACGGTTGACGAGACCCAGGTGTGTGGGGAACTGAAATTCTGGTTGACATACAGACATTATTCACCCTCAGGAAAAGGTATAAATTGTCACTGGTGGTGTACCGTTTTGTGTAAACAGTATACCCCAAGTGACAAAAATGTTGTGAATCCTAAAAAGGATTTCATTCCCTCCAGGATGTTGCGATCTTGCGATCGCAAGAATTAACGCAAATTCAACTAACTGCCTCAATACTTGCAAGAGCTTGCAATTTTACCAAAACCCCGCAATATTCCCGCATAAAACTGTTAAATTGGCACAATGCTTCCACATTAACACTCTTATATGTTACATTAACACTCCTAAATGTTCGGGAGGTTGTTTTTTTATTTAAATATGCAATTTGCACCATTTGCTTTCTTGTTATCCTGAGCCTTTGATATGGTTACGACATCTGGGACGAATCCGGTGGGTCTTTGGGCCGGTTGGACGGGCCGCGCCGCGGTGTAGCCTAATCATTTTATAAACTGTTCAAGTTGATTTGCTGCTAACAGACTAATTAGATGTGCGTTCTCCCTAGGATTAAAAACGAATGAAAGACAAAGAAAGGCACTAGACAGAGATTATGTGTAGTAAAACTAGTTTTCAGCCGGCGGCCCCAGGAGGTACTCTACTACTTTTAAAAAACAACTTAAAAAACAGAGTGGGCTGTTTACAATGTTTTGGGTAGGATGGGGGGCTCGAATTTTTCATAAATTCCTGCTGTTTTACCACAAGATAACACGAAAAATATCGCAAATTGCATCGCAATTTTTGATAAAAGTGGGACTGGGATTTGTCAAACTAGAATAGAAAAGAATAGAATCACTAGGGAATATAACTTGATAAATATAACTAATATCTTTGAGTTATTACATCTTTTACAGTATCATTCTGTTTTTTTTTATGCACAGGACCGTGAGCTTTTGATTATAAAGAACGACATAGAGGTAGCTCAGTTCCAGAACAACGCTCCTCAGTACCTCCCAATATCTGAGGAGTTTTGGAAGGCGCTGGTCAAACTCCCAGCGGTCTACGACTATGCCGCCTACCGGAAGGTGTTACAGAGATTTGGAACACACTACCTGTCTGAGGGAAGTCTCGGAGGAGAAATTAATGCTGTCATCAGCATCGACAAGGAAACGTCAAAACAGATGGGTAAGGATTCAGAAATGTGTATCCAGGTTTTGATTTGAGATAGGACCTTGTTGCGATACTTTGATGGAGAAATATGTAGGCTAATACAAGTTTTAGCTCTTATAATGGTGGATTGCTGTGTTTCCCACTTTACTTAATTTGTGGAGGCATTCACAAACCTAACACTAGAAACAGAACATTAAACTACCTGATACTACTCAGCAACACAGCACAGAAACTGTTGGATGCAACTTCATTATTCTAAGTAGTGTTCTAATGCTGACTCAAATTTCAGGTTGAAAACAATTGGTGGTTAGTAAAAGTGCAACCTCCGTTCTGTAGGTGAGTGCTAAGTGCTGATTTTTCTGTGTCTCTTTTCTCATTGTTTCCCAGTCACAGAAAAGGAGGAGTCTCGTGAATGTGTAAAGACTAAGCGTTGGTTTCTATTCTTCCCCATTACCAAAGTGGTCTGCACAAATACAGGAGGAGGGCCTGGACGACAGACTCTAAGTGGTAGATGGACAATCTTTAATCTTAATGTTTGTCAATTTAATTCTGCATGTAAACCAGAGCTTAAAAAACCAACTAGAAGTAGCTCCCAAATCCTCATCATCCTCCACCTCTGCAATCCTTTAAGGAATTCCTGATAAGGAAAATAAGGTGGAGACGGTGGATGTGGAGGGAGGGGGCAGCCAACATATTGCAACACTACAGAGAATGAACCTCGGTGATCAAGCCAAGAACTGGGAAATGTACTCAAACTGGGCCGAGTCTGTTAGATCATTTCCAAAGGTCATAAAACAAAAGGTGAGTGGAAAGCAAACCTTTTGTAAACATGAATCTAACATTGGATAACTTGGGTGTCACACTAGTATGTCATCCTATGTTGAAACAATCATTCTTAATCACATTTTCCTGGATTTAATTGTTTGACCCCAATGGGTTTTGTTTTTTTTAGCTGCGGTCAGTGTCAGAGCTGGTGAAGGAGGTACAGTGTGCGGGGGTGAAGAGGCTGTACCTGCGCAGGGCCATTGACCAGTACCTTGGCAGAGAGTCACCCCTGCCGCTGCCAGCCCTGCAGCAACAATGGCCTGGTCGTGATGGATGGAGATACATGTAAATGCATCTGTAAGCCTGGCACGAAGGGACTGGCTTGTGAGCAGGGAAGTGAAGTGGAGGGTCAGCAAGGTGGGTGTTGCACATTTTGGAGGTTCTTTACTATTGTCATTGGTTTGATCAAATTTAACCAAAAGACTGCTAAGTAACTAAGTGAGTAATTCACTGTTGGTTGGATAATTTCGACTTACATAGTAAACTTTATATTTATTTTTTAACTTTAGAGCTATTTTTCCTCACTGTTTCTTTTACTCTTTTAGATTTATTTTAATTGCCTCTTTCATTTTACTATTTATTTTGTGTTGTATTCTGTTTTATTGTATTGTATCTTGTGCTTTGTATATGTTTTTCTTTTTACCTTGGTCTTAGTTACTTACTTGTTCTTCACACTTGAATACTTTTTTATCTTTCCTCTGCTGTGAAGCACTTCGTAACATTGTTTTTGAAAAGTGCTATACAAATAAAGCTTATTATTATTATTATTATTATTATTATTATTATACTATTATTTTCCCTTACTCTCCCACTCTAACCGTCCTCTTTCTCTCTGTCTTTGTCCCTGTGCTGTATTTTCCTCTCTCAATATTTCTCTCCCGCTCTCTTTCTGCTCATGAAGGAGTGATCCATGGTAGCTGGTCTTGTTGGTCTGGCTGGTCGTCTTGCTCTTGGGGTCAGAGGTCACGGAGGCGTTCCTGCTCTAATCCCACTCCCCGGAACAGTGGACACCACTGTATTGGAGAGCCTGCAGAGACATCTGACTGTGAAGACCAAGAGCTACAATACTTAAAGTCTGTTATTATGTGTTCATACATGCAGTATCATATCATCATATCATCAGTATCATTTAATTTTCAATGAGCATTATTGTTACACTGATTTACCAGCTATGTATTTTATATTTTTCTATTTAGGACCATGGAGCCTCAGTGCTTTGACCTGTCTCTCGCAGCAAAAGAGAAGTGTGGAGTCCCACCTGCTCTAATCAATGGCTTTGTTCTGGTAAAAATTGAAGCCAAGGTTGAATTTACTTTGTGGAACAAATGCTTGTGAACGTCTAACACAAATCCTGTTTTGATATTTGTTCTTATAATTGTTCTAATATTTGTTCTGTAACAGTACAATGTTTCGTGCCCTGGAATTTATTTTGCCTTCACATCACTGAGTCTCATTTATTAAACAATATACTGTACAGACAAACTTTTAATTTTTGTGAACTCTTTCATTTTCAGATGTCATTTGGACAATCTAGTCTTTAAAGAACATTTGTGACTCATTGTGGGAGATTGTTTTTTTTTTTTTTTGTATTCTATAGATTCTGTTATTGATCTTTGCCTTTTAAAATTGTATATTACATAATAGGGGTTATACAATTATTTAATTTAAATTATTCATTATTGAATCAAAAAAGATTTTAATCACATTTTTCTGATGTAAAATTAGCCTGGATTTGTGGTGTTGGATCACATTTGATGAATTAACAATTGATTTTTAGTCCCATGTTTTGTATAAAGTGTTTTATATAAGTGAAATTTATCGTTTTTATCATTTCAACCACAGGACCCTAAAGATGTGTATCTTGTGGGTAGCAGGGCTGAGTACACCTGCACCAAAGGTTACCATCTGATTGGTAACAGCATCTTAGAATGTAGGGCTGATCAAACATGGTCCGGGAACCCTGGATTGTGCAAAAGTGGGTGCAAAGCCTAATGACCATAGTTTAACATTTAACATCGTCACAAAGACTTACGTGGTGTTACATGTTTAACCTCCGTCATTTCCCCAGTCTCAATGTGCAGGCTTGAGTCCCTCTCTGATGACGTCACAGCCTCTCCATTACAGCAGTCCTATGGCATAGGGGAGAAGATCACCCTCTCCTGTCCGGAGGGAAGACAGATACTAGGAGAAAAAGAGATTATCTGTGACTCGAGTCTACACTTTTCACCGGACCCAGCAAGCATCAAATGTAGTGAAGGTATAGTCTCATCTCATTCTGAGGAGCATGTACATAGTCTAATATTTAGCTCTGGTCAGGTCGTTCCCATGGCCTGGGACTGTAACAAGAAGTGCCTATTATATCATTCTGTTGTCATATTCCTTGTTCTTCATTTATTCTGATAAAAATTTCTATATATATATTGCATTTAAGCTGTTATGTTACAGATGTGAATACACCATGGTGTCTTTATATTTCTTATAGCTTTGTTGCAGGGAGATAAGACAAAATGTGGAAAAGTTTAAATGTGTTCACAATGTGTAACCGTGAATTTTCTGTATTCCGTAGTCAGTGCAACACAAACACAAACACGTCATCCTACAGTGCAATGTAAACCATGGGAGAAGTTTGCCAAGGGGAAATGCGTTTGCAGAATGCCTTTTGAGTGCACGTATGTTTACTCAGCTAGTTTTACAGATTTTAGTCTACTGTTGTTGTTTTGTTGTTGTTGTTGATGGTGATGATTATGATGATGATGATGTTTTTGTTGCCAGATCATCTTTGGAGGTGTGTGCCACCAATCCTGTGAGGAGAAGTACAGCTCTACTGAGTGTGTGCAAGATGCATGTCCTGCAATGTATCCGAAAGAGCCACGAGCTAGCAAACGACAGTGCCTGCCAGTGGCCAGAGCGCACAACTGCAGCCTGCACCAACTGTCCCATGTGGGAGACCTGTGATGGTATGGACACCAGGGGTTAAATGGAGTGTATGATATGGTAGAATAGAACACTACACAACACAAACAAAAACATTGAAGCATAAAAAATGTACACATAATAAAGTACAGTTTTTGTATGGTATAGTATTCTAAGTCATTCACCCACCACCATCTTCAAACCATCCCTACAGATCAAACCAACGCGTGTCGCTGTAAGGACTCTGAAGAGTGCTTGGTTACAGGCTTGAGTGTGTGTGTCCGTGTTGGAGAGGACGCCACCATGGGCAACCAGACCATGAGCGAGTGTGAGGCAGGACTACGGAGATGCAAAGGAGAAAAGGTGTCGGTTGTTAGCATCCTGCCCTGTAACTCCTGAGGACAGAGAAGGAGGGTTGACCTGTTGACCTGCTCCACCTCTACTCTCCACTTTCCTTGCTCTCTTTCAGCCTCTCGGTTGCACCTCTTTTGCAATACATTTCTCCAATGCATTACAGTTATATCAAGTGCCGTTGCTTCAAGAAACTGTAGCTGCACACATTATCACACCCATGTATGAAAAAGAACGGCATTAAAACAAGGAATAAAGGGAAAATGTGGCATATTGAATTTCTTTCCATTACTGTACTTCCTGTCTGATATGTTGAAACCCAAACTAAGACCCCTACTGCATATACTGTGTTGCTATTGCTTTTCCCTACAATGTACTCTAAGGTAAGCTGAATAAAATACTTAGTTTGGGTTATTTAGCAGCGTAAATGGTAAATATTGTTAGAGTAGCATGCACAATAGACTGCAAAAATTAGGCTTGGGTTTTGAGGAAAAATAATTTTGTAAATTTTGAAAATCACTGCTCAAGAGAGATGGTCTATTTCAGAACATGTCTTTTGCTTACCAAACCAGACATGGCTCAGCTTGCCAACCAAACCCCTGCTGACAATCTATTCCTGCCTCTGGCTTACTGCCTTTTCACTGAGTTTATGTGTGAGTGTGTGTGTTAGCGTGTGTGTTTGTGTGCTTTACAGTGTTTGTACGTATGTGAATCTGTGTGAAGACACCAGCTACTTCACATTCTCCATTACACCAAAACTCTTATTGTTGTCAAATGTGCTACAACAGGCTGTACACAAAGGCACTCTTAGTGGGGTGATATACACAAATTGGTATACAGAGGTATTTTGAGTGAGGGATAAAAGTACAGACATATAAACAGGCAATCGCTCCCTGTGAGATGTCACAACAAGAGCTCTCAACCTAATTCTTTCCAAGGAACCCAAAATAAATACACTTGGCTGCAAGTCCTGCAAAATCCTTTTCTGTTTAAGACCCTGCGGAGAGGGAAGAGTGAATCTCTTTGCATCAATGTATATACTGTATCTATCTGTTTGTTTTCATCTTTTATCAAAACTTTTTTACTCAGTTGATACTTCTTATTCAAGAATGAATCATTTAGACCCGATACAAATCAACATTTTTAGATCTTCTAATACACAGTGTGATTTTTTTTCCAAGTTGAAGTTGACTGAAATATTACAAAATAGTTGGGTCAAAGTTCATCAGTTGTAATGTAGTAAAATTCACTGAGGGAACTTAAGACAACAAGTTAAATCAGCAAATGTCTAGTCATGTTAACAAGTGTGTTTTAGTTGATTCACTAATTGCTGTGTCCCTTACTCTTTCACTAGTGAGAGGCTCTTTAGTGTCAGTGTGTCACAAACTTATTATACCATGTGATAGTGAGTATTGGCTGTAGGCATTGGACTGGATGCTAAGTTTCATCACGGTTATCATGATTTTCAGTTATTTTAATCAGAAGCTGACCTATGATTCACCCTCAATACAAATCTCTATCCGATAACTTTATTCAAACAAGAAGATTGAGGGTTTTTGGAGTGTTATCTCAAATGCAATGCATGCTGGGAAGTCTGCTAATAAGCTAACAATGTTTCCTATTAAACATTAGTATGATCAGTTTAGTGAATGCTTGGTAAGATGTTGAAATTGACAGACACACACATACAGAGAGTTAATAATTAATTGGCATTGATTGGCAGAAAAATAACATTTAATTATTGTCATTAATGTTTAATAATTGTTGATGGAAAATAACATTTATTGAACCTTTGAGTTCTTTTTTACTACAATGGTGTGTTACTGCTTGATGTTCAACACCTCCTAGCTGTTACCACCACTCTGCACAGCCTCTTGTGGCTTATTGCTTAAATTAACAATAATAATAATAATCGCGACTAATTGCACTGGTGGAGCAATTCGTCATCTGGTGGGTCAGTGGGTTGGGATGCTAACCATGTTCACAACGTCACCAGACTGAATCCAGCTTGTGACCTTTGATGCATGTTGGTGTAAGTGAACTGTAAATGTCAACCTCTCTCTCCCTATCTCTGTTACTCTCCACTGCAGACTGATTATTGGAGCAGAAACGCCTCACCAAAGACAGATCAGTGCTATTCCAAACACCATCTGACCATTTTGGAAAAAGAATCACGCTGTCGGTTCAAGTGTTCTCATTTAGTCAACCAAGCACTTTACCTACCTTACCTACTATCCATTAAAAAGTACCAGTGTTTGGTTCACTTTGTTCCAGCAATCATTTTATAAAGTTAGGTTTCACTTCATTCATCTCATTTCAGAACCAATGTATCTGTGATAGAACAGTCTAGTTGATAATGCAACTATTTTAACTTTTGACTTTGAATCCACATTTGTCCCAGTTCTGGTCCCAGTTCTGATTTAGTGCTAAAAATGTTGAACTTTGGCTACTTTTTTGTATGTTTTAAAGGAAAATTTGACTAAATGACACTGTTATTTTAGTTTCTTTTTTTTACAGTTACGTACAGTTACTGAATGAATCCAGTGAAAACGCTGAATGACAGAAGAAGATGACAGTGCCTCTTCATGCAGTACAAGGACTGATCAATAATTAATGATAAGCAGTGACTGTTTTCTGCTGCAGAGAAGAGCAGAGGCCTCTGGCCAGCATTAATAATGTATCTGATAGACTGTATGAAAGATTTATTCTAATAATAAAGGTGGAACAGCAAGCTGAATATTACCTAACAGACCACTGGCCAACAGATGACAGCTACAACCAAACATCCCAAACATTTGAAAGCTCTGATGAATGATGAATAGTCAAGAAGACTTTTCTAGATTGGATGGCTACAAGGGGATTCAAGGATATATTGGAAAACAATCAAAATAAAAAATTGGCAGCTGCAAATTCTAAAATCATAAAAGGTCAGAATTATTTAGCAACAGGGGGCAAGGTATTTCAGATCGCCTACTAGGCAACATTTCCTGGTACTGTGGAGAATTCCTGGCCTACAAATCAATGTTCATGTTCAAAACAAGTAAATCCAAAGCATTGGTATATAATTTTACCCTTCAAATTTCAAAAGTCCTGAATGACTAAATTCTATAAAGTAGCTGTGCCTACATTGCATTGCAACTCATATTGAATGGCATGTACTTAAGATTAGATTAGACTTTTATTCGCAACATCGGTGGTGCATGCACAAACATGCATCAACACACGCAACACATGCAGGGGGGAAGTGGCCGCCAAACACAACACACACACACATGCAGGGTAGAGTGTCCGAGTTGAATGAAATACTGCTTTTATCCCATCCCCGCCGACCTTCCTCCAGGGACAGCCAGGGAGCAGTGGGCAGCCGCCAACACCAGCGCCCGGGGACCAATTCCAGGTGTACGTCGCCGTCTTCGTCAGGGACAGGACAGGATATTGCATGTTTTTAGATGGGGTTCTTTTTACAGGAGGAGACCCACGTGAGCACGGGGAGAACATGCAAACTCCACACAGAAAGGCCCGGGAGATAACCCACCTGGGCACCCCAGACTCAACAGCGCCCCAGGCGGGAATCGAACCCAGGACCTTCTTGCTGTGAGGCACTTTATTGCTAGTTACCAGTTAGACTTCCTTTTTGAGAGCTTTTGTAGAAAATGTTACTTTCCTCTCAGTTTAATGTAACTTTCATTGTATTTTGCTAAGGTAAATTGTTGTATGTTGCTTGTCTGAAACTTCCCTGTTGATCTGGATGCTGAGGTGGTCTTCAGGCTCACTTTCAGCACCTCTGCCAAGCCCCGTGGCTTTAAGAGCCTGCCGAGAGAGGAGGGGGAGGATAGATCATGTTGAAGATGGCAAGACAGCAGATCAATAAACCTACAAGCTGCGCTTCATGGCCCCGTGAAGAGCCTAACATGCCAAATTACATTACATTATCAGCCTGCCATCTACTTAATCTGCACACCCTGGTGATAGTGCACCCAGCCTGCCATCTAATGTTGGAAATTATATATTTGGCTGAGGCAAGATTGCCTTGTCTCGGCAAGACAATACAATACACTAAAATACAATACACTAAGGCCGTCTGGAAGCCTCTTCTACAATACAAAGCAGGCCTTTTGGTTGCCTTTAATCAATTGGAAATTAGCACAAGAGACATGGTGTTCACAGGTCTAGAGGAAGGTGAGACAGAATTACTTCCACTCAACTCAATTAACATAGGGACGACAGACAGAGGCTGAGGGGGATGAAAGGATCTATGTGAAATATCACATGGATGAGTTTATATAAAGGAACTGTATCTGCTTGGAGTTATTCAGATTATTATTATTATATTTAATAAGTTGCTTATTTAAGTATAACAGTGATTGATTTCATTTCATGAGCCCTGGTTTTATATGTATGCATGTGTGATGAGCCTATTTGTGGCCACAGAGGGTCGATTTTAGTGGTTTGCTGCGTGTAATGCATTCAATGCCTTTTTCAACTTGTTTTAGTGCATGCGATAATTATTTTATATATTATTATTTTATTTATACATTGTTTCTTGTCATTTTATTTATTATGTATGTATATTATATGTTCATATTGTAAATATGCTGTGACTCACTGGACAGTTTTGGCAACAGAAACATCAGGAAACATCGTGAGACAAAAACGTCTTGACGATAGCTATTCCTAATAACCATAAATAGTCTTAAAGTGTAATAAGTGACATAGTTATGTGTCATAATTCAACTCAGAAATTGATCTAATTACTTCCAGACCCCTTTACTCAAGTGGGAACAGACAGGAGGTAAATTTGGCCCTTTGTCTCCACCCAGTGGAAAAAGCAATGGATTACATGCAAAGAGGAGACTGGTCAGTATGTAGGTTTCAATAACAAAAGTTTTATTAACAATGTAAAATGACCTATAGCTTTTATCAGCTTTGACTACAGTGCCTTCACCATGCCCTAAACATTGATCACTATCATTAATTAGCAAGACCCATGCTGCCTGCCTTCTGCCTGCACTGATTGCCCCAGACAAAAGGAGACTCTCCCTGCTTATGCCAACCAACAGATTCTTTGCTAACCAACCCCAACTTTGAAAATAATTCAGAGCGCATCGCAAAAAGAGTATGTGTATATACAAGTCTAACGTCTCAATTTATAGATAGATATTGTGTGCAAAGAAGTTTTCTTTTTCAGTATTGTATCATAGTATATTTCTTTTTGAAGCTGGAAAGAAAAGTTGGGTACAGGTTTTTGGTTCATGGAAGACTAAATTAAGTACATTAAGAAGAGAAACAGCAAGAAACAGAAAACAGACCATAATACACAACAAACTTACTCTGCACAGTCCTGCCATCTCAGCTTGGACAGACAAACTTTTAACTTGGTCTTTGCAAGTGCCATCCTTAAGTATTTGGATGGAGTCTCTTAATAAGTTATCACATTGTTTCTGACACAAACAAACAATTATCTTCCCTTTTTATATGAATTCTCATTTCATTCACTCAGCAATCAGTTTGGTGGAAGTAATCGAACATTGACATTTTTTCAAATTACCTCTCATTCTCTTTTACATTGGACAAGCAAGGTATCTGACTTAATTTACCAAAAAACGGGAAAATCTGTTGCAAAATATCTTAAAATATATGTTCATGACTATTGTTTTCATTACATTGCAATTACATTTCTTCTTTGTATTACAAAATAAAATTATAAAATGGGCAGCTTTAAAAAAAAAAGAGAGAAAGAGACAATTTATTTGAAAATGGCAGTAATAGATTGGTGGGAGACACAAGTGTTGAAGGACAGTGGGTAATGGTGTCTTTGTTGCCGCCTCCCACCCAGGAAGGCGGGGCCCTTAGCTGGTTACCAGGCAACAGAGCCCAAAGAACCGTCTCTTCCTCTGTCGGACCAGTGGGTAGGGAGTCAGGTTCAGCAAGCTGCTGTCATCTGGGCAAGAATACACAGAGAAGAGTGCCAAGTAAGAAAGTCTTATTCTTTTATAAGGTTGGCAGTTTCAAATCAAAAACAATATTTTTAAAGCCGCTATCATTCTTTATCCCTTTATCCACACAGGGCTTCTTAAGATATTACAAATAAAAGATTCAGAAAGTGTCACTGCTCCATGGGGGGTGGGGTTCAGCTGAAGTCCTACCTTGGTTCTTTAATGGTAAAGGCATCGTCTCCCTGAGTTTACTGAGAAGGTTCTTCATCTCTCTCATATCCCTGCAAAAACACAAATCGTATGGCTTTCATGTAGTTTATCTAGCATCTATCATGTTGTATATTTTCACACACACACACACACACACACACACACACACACACACTCATGTCTGATTGTTACTCAGGCCTCATTTTTACAGCATCCAAAACCATCCAAAAAAAGGTATTATTAACTGATTTTAACACCTGAAGTAATATACTCTCTAACAAAAGACCAGTGCACTCTGTGCCACTAGGTGCCACCCCAGTATGTGTAAAAAGTGCTGTAGCTTCAAAACAGTTGCAAACAGTCTAGAATAGTGAAAGTGCAACCATTATGTACTGAGAACATGCATGGACCCACAGATACGTACATGTAGTTATTCACACACACGCGCATGCACCCACTCACACACACACATACACACTTTCAGCTTCCTACCCACTTTTCTATGTTTTCTATGTCGTTGGCAACCAGCCAGCAGAGCTGAGGACAGTCAGTGGGGGAGGAAGAGGTGTCCTCTAGGATGGGGATGTCTGAGCTCTCGTCTGCCTTACTGTCAATCCTGGGTGGCCCACAGGAGTCCTTACCTAGAGTGCACACAAAGCACCTAGGCTTAAACATTTGGCCCTGTACAAAAAAACATTTTTATTTCTATTAATTTGTAGATATTCAGACTTTGTTGAGCAGTCTGGTGGTGCTCGTCAAAAGGATGTTGGTGGATGTTTTAGATGATAAATTGCATGAAAGACTCTATGAGTCATTATGTACTATGCACATATCAATGTTAAATGTTATGATTACTTTCTGACTGAAATAATTTCCAATCAAATAATTAATCAATCAATCAATTAAAGTCAAAGCACTTTAATTACATTACAAATGTGGTGAAACAAGAAAAAGAGAAAAACAACACATATATATATACACACACACACACACACACACACACACACACACACACACACACTATAGTGAAGTTAGTTAAAGCCATAGTTGAGACAGTGCTTTTCTATGTGCTGTACCTTTCCTGTGGATCTGCAGGGACCCCAGTAAGCAGACCGATTTGAGCATCTCAGTGATGTACATCTCTAGACAGCACTGCAGCTGGATAAAGAGCCTACAGATCTCAGGGTGGATCTCCCCGTCCTCTGGCCTGTAATGGCACATAGTGGGAACACAGGGAGGTTACAGGCCATCTGAAACTTGATGAGCCATGGATACATGCCCAGCTCTACAGTATAAGGTCCTAAACCACAAAGTGTTTTATTTGTCTTTGATCGTATGTTCTCTGTTTGATTGTTTGACTTCGTCTAGATTTCTTTCATGTGTAGGAAACCTATCCTGTGGCTTATAGGTTGCATTTCAAGTGCTTGAGGGTGTAAGAAGAACGATCATTTGAGACTTGTGGTAAGAAAATGGGGTTAAAGACAGGGCCTTCTCCATCGCTGCCCCCTCCCTCTGGAACTCTCTCCCCGAACACATCCGGGACTCCACCTCATCCCCCTCCTTCAAAACATCCCTCAAAACTCACCTTTTTAAAACTGCTTTTAATGTCTGGAATTGTTGCACTTTAAATGTGTCCTAATTTTTCTTTTTGCCCACAATTGTTTGTTTTCTTTTCCTCTCTGTAATTCTTGGCTGAGTTTTCATCCCATGTGATTTTAATGTAAAGTGTCTTTGAGTACTGAGAAAATACAGATAAAATGTATTATTATTATTAAAGTAACATTTCATTTTTTGTAGAACATTTCCACGTTTTATCCACACCCTGTATTTGAGTTCACAAATTGAGTTCAAACCATCAATGTTACTGACTTGCTTTTATTTTGAACGCCAAAAACTCTCATTTATAACAAATATGAACAATGCAGCCCAGGAAATATCAAAGTGGTTTTGTTTGTTTGCGATTATCAACAAAATAAGTAAGAAATCCTTAATACTGGCAGCTAAAGTCAGCAACTATGAACTCTACACATAGTCTCAACACATTAAAAAATACAAACGCTCTACCAAAGTGAAATTTCAAGAGAGAGATAAGCTGTGAAGATTACTTAAAGTGATCTCCTGGAGATTTGTTTCTGTTGCTTTATATCACCAGCAGACAAGAACAAAATAGTCATTGATTGCATTTAGCTTTGATTTATGTTATTTTGCAACCAATGTGTCTAGTCCATTTGCGGCTGTTTAAGTGTCTGAGAACATATAAATGAAATGCATTTTAGAATTTGAAATCTCATTTGAATCTGTTTTCTTTACCCAGGTCTAATCACTAGCTTTTATGGGACACTGCAGTAGCCTCACAACCGTATAAATCCTGGCGTTCAAGAGGAAGCTACAGCTGATGATATTCAGTGGGTGTGATATCACAAGGGAAAGTGACAGAGACGAAAGGCGAGAAACTTGCAGCTGGTACAAATATTTCTCACACAAATCATCAGCACTGTTGCGTTTGCCTCCTCCAACAAGCTTTGCCTTCGCATCGTTGTTGTTTTGTCACGGTGCTGCCTGCTACTGTTGCTAAAGCACAGCTGTCATCAATGCCATCCTGCTTATCAGCTTTCCTCTGGCACATTGGAGAGGCCCTGCATCGCTCAATCCATTCAAACACACTGGCTTTATTTGATTAAACGGGAATGATCTTTGCTGCCTAATTCAAGCTCTGTGTCTCTCTAGTAGTGGAAAGAGACATGGAAATGGCCTGGGGAGCTTTTAGCGAAGAGGGTTTGGAGGATGTGGTGGTGATGATTATGACAATGATGTTGATGCTGTTATCAGTGGGAACTTAGAGATCCTTCTAAAGCTACCACACTAGCGGCAGCAAGAAATTCAAGTACAGGTCTATAACAGGCAGTACTTGTTGTTTTGCAGAGAGACTCATATAATTACATCTAATTGTATAATTACAAGCCATATATCAGGAAAAGAATAGTGCAGAGCGTAATGGGTCTGCACCATAAAGTGCAGTGAAGAATGAAATAAGATGTTATTTAAAGCCTTGTTATAAAAAGTAACCAAGATGAGTTTGCTCCTGTGTGATGCATGCTATATGATTCATGCCCTGCCATGACAACAAACATGTGCTAGACATGTTTCCTGGCTAACTGTAAGAGTGTGAGAGCAGTCTCTCACGCACATGTCGCAATCTGAGATGTAAAGATTTTGTCATGCATGTAACAGACAGTGAAGGATACACATTCTGAAATCACTTAAAGGACCTAGTAAGTGGATGAATTATTAAACCAGTGAATAGGTTACAGAGCAAGGTAGAGTTACAGCTTGACACATTTACAGCAAAGAATGTATGAGGAAACAGTGTATCCTAATGCTCATATTCAGTGGGAGGACAATCAATCACCCAATAAGTCAGCACCACACTGTTCACATATGGATATTATTGATAGCTAGAGTAAACCTAATGCCGTTGGTGCTCTGATAGTGTCTGATAGCTTTAATACTGCAGACATTCCCCTGATCTCTCACTCTCTCCCCTGTCTTTAGTCTGTCTGGTTGTTATTTGAAGTAAGTTTGGGGGTGCCAAGTCAGCTGACATCTTGGCCTCATTGAGGGCCTTCAAATCCCAAACTTCACTTTGCCCTTCTTTCACTGGTACTAATGTAGAATAGATGCCATGCTCAATTTCAACTGTAGGCCGAGTCAATGGCCAGCCATTCCCGTATCATAGCCTTTTTCCCCATTTCAAACCAACTCTTTGTGTAAACCTACTCATTGCAATATACTGTAGCATAGCAACCTTTTCTGATTCAACAAACAGTGAAATAGTTTGGGTTGTTTTGTCATTATGGTATAATTTTCTTTTGATGAATGGATTGATGATTGATGAAGAAAAGGATATTAACCTAATGAGCCTAATATAGGGCTGTGAATTATCAAGCCTATAGCCCAGTGGTTCCCAGCTTGGATCCTTGGAGCCCAGAGTACTGCTGGGTTTCTATATTGCATTCAATATATGCAGTTAATTGCATTCACCTGACCATTCAGCTCTAAATAGTCCCTGGTTAGACAGCTAGAATGAAAACTACTGCTAGGATATTTTATTTGAAATGTAGTGGAGTAGGCTAAAGTATAAATGTCCCTAAAATGGAAATGTTTAAGTAAATCATACACAAGCCTACCTCAGACATGTACGTTGGTAAAATTAGCTGCTTTACGACTCAGCAGTCTTACAGAAAGCCGCAAACTTAATGCTAGCTTCCCCGTTTGGCCGCGGTGGGGCGATTTACACTTTGAGCACCATGGTCAGCGCCTAGCAGGTCATCATTTCCAGCAGCGTGGAGGGCGTCTTGCCTACTCACCCCGATATCAAGGAGAGACTCTGGTGTGCCGCTCTCGCCATTTCACAGCCTTTAGTTCGGGTCTTGAGCATTTCTGCCCGTAAAGAAGGACAGTCGACGGTGATTTCGCCAATGGAGATGACCAGCTCACGGTAGAGGGCCACAAGCGTATTGAATTCTTGGACGATCTGTGATATAATGAAATTACAAAATTACTCAAAAGTCAGTTCATCCTGATATGACCTAAAAGTCAGTTAAGGACGACACAAATGCAACAGACAACTTTTGCTTGAACCTGGCTTCCTTTCTTCAATGAAAACTGGTCATTGCAGTGGAATAGCCTTGGCCTGGATATTGAGCTGTGAACATGAAAACCTTTCAACCCAGAGCAGCAAGAAGAAAATGCTGAGCAGCACTACGTGCTGCCTATTATTCCGATTTTGAGTTTTTCACAGTGGGGACAAATAATGTGCCTGCAGGTGCACCGTGCCATACTTTTCATAACAGAACTTTATGAATTGCAACCTTGCACCTCTGCGCTCACAAAAGCACATTGATCCCTGAGAGAAACATATGAAACATATGACCATAATGCAAAAAGTAAAGCACTAGCATAGTCAGAGGGCATTCTGAATGAATCGATTTTTTATTGATGAGGGCCCATTATGCTAAGTTTGGTTGTTTGCACAGCCTCACAGCTTGCGACTGGGACGCACTTCTGGTTCATGTTGTGCAACTCCAGCATAGCATTCTGCTGTTCTCCTATGTGGACTCTGAGGTTCAGTGACGTTCACTGATGTGTTAAAGCGTGAAGTATACATATGCTCATTTCTGCTAGCATCTGTCAAAACAGAGGGCATCTGTGTCCTTACACAAAGCTTCAGGCAATTTTGAGATCACCCCAAATGATTACCAGTAGCTTGCAACACTTCAAACGCAAACCACACAATCAATTTGCACGCCGATGTGATCAGTTTGACTCCACTGCAACAAAAGCAGTGCAATTGCATATAGCTATTCATAGGCTCACATATCGGGTTATAGTCTTTTTTGCAGCTATTAACAGCTGTCGCTTGTGCATCATGCACGCACGGGATAGTCAATCGTCCTAGAACAAAGAAAGGGTGGGAGAATAACAGAGCACTCCTCATCAGAGGCACCATGCAGGCACTGACGTGTCGCAAACCTACCATTCTGCAGTCGGCCACAGCGCGCTGGGCTTTGCGGGTACTTTCGGTGCTCTCCCTCCTCTCTGGGTCTCGGTAAGGAGGCTTGCCGATCTGGAAGATGTTCCCGGCGGACCTGGGGCGGTTTTTGCGCCCATTCGGTGCAGAACTCATGCATACACATCCACTAATAAAACAGCCCTAATACAGAACGGTTTTGTTTCGCCTCTTTTACCCCAAACTCCACCCGTACCTTATTAGCACCTTATTCTCTCCTCCGTTTCCACTCAATTCACCTTCGACAACTACGGGCTGGGTAAAATCTCCGATTACTGTTATTGCTCTGTCTATCCCTCACGCTGCTCTCCTCTGTCTCTACTGTGGGAGAGGGAGCAAATCTTTTCGCAGACGAGCCTCAGAGCGCAGGAGAAGTACCGGATGAGCGCCTGCGACTCCTCTCCGCATTGCCTCGACTGCGACGGGGCGCAAGTCACCTTCACTTCCAGCAGCAGACTGTGTACGGCGAAGACCTCACACCCAACCCAGAGTCGAGCTAGCTGAGGTGTCTCCTCTGACGCACCGATGTCGGAAGGAGACGATCACATTCACGGGTATTCACCAAATGCAACCATTTTTTATGATTGCGCGTTTCCATTAAGCACCAATTAAGACGACTGATAACGTCTGTTCTTAGCCGCATAGACTCCCTATAGAGGCGAAAAAACGTTACCAATGTCACTGCAGACGATTTCACAGCGTTTACACTTAGCACATCTCTGCACAGGGAAAAAAATCACAGTGGTCAAAAAGCTTATTCCGGGTTACCGCGGTGCAGATTTTCTTCTCAAGGTCTTTTTCTTCGAGTGTTTCCGATCGAGTAGGCCTATATCTAACCTTGGCGAGGCAGTAGAAGACGAGCAGTTGCTACAGGCCTGACGTGACTCGGTGGCTGGCAACGCTGAGCACCCATAGGACGGGAATACTAATAGGACCCGTCAAGCCCCCCGCCCTGAGCAGTATATGAGCTACACTTTTTAAACATGTGAAATTCTTTTTTAAGTTATTGTCCACAGAGGCTATGTGACCAAATAGTTGTGTCTGTGCACATATATATATCACCATATTCCACTATAAATCCATAATATTCCTATATGGACTTATAGTGTGCCTACTCTATGGTGTGTTTATAGTGACCCCACCGTACCTTATGGTAGTTTTTATCTCCTGTGGCATCTCTATAATATTCCTATAATATTCCTATAGGGACTTATAGTGTGTTTATGGTGCTCAATAGTGTTTATACCGTACATTATGGTATTCTTCTGATCTCCTATGACATCACTATAGGGTTTTCTGTAGTATATATTTTTTTATAGGGGCTACATAAGTATTCCTGGTATACTTGTACAGAATCCTACTCACATTTATTATGCTGTTACTATATTTCTTAGTGGAGTTTATTTTCAAGAAGAGAATCCTGAGTATCTTACTTTGGACAAGCTTTAAAAAAAACAAAAACATTATCCCATTAATCTACAGTGGGTCGCTGTTGCCCTACTAAATAAAGTATGGTCAATAGATGGGGTAGGCAAATACATAAACAGAGACGTAGGCTACGTTCAAAACAAAATCAGATTCCCGTACTTCCCATAACCTACACATAAAAGCATTTCAGATGAAAATATTTAGAGGTATGGATCAAAATATGTAAAAACTGTAGAAAAATGTAGTTCGTGTAGATGACATTCATTCCAATTATATTTTGGACACTGTAATACATTTTCTTGCCATGCGCTGTTGACAACATCTGCAAGTAGGCTATATCCTAATTATATCATGGGCACGAAAAATATCTTTTGAATCTACAACATTGTACAAAGACATGTTGGCCAGTTTTGTATATTCTGAAACATATCCAAAACCTATATGTGTATGAGTTGAATTAAATTTTGTGTGCGTTTTTGGACGTTGGCGCTCCTTCGAGTGTCACTTGTTTCCAAGGTAACAAGTCTGCCACCAAGAAGACGCACAAAGTTTCATATTTAGATATCTAGCTAATAACGCCAACATGGCGCAAGATTTTTTAAGTAAAAGTAAAGCTAAACCATATAGAGAAGCAGATCCAGTTCTTACAATTTTACATTTCAACGATGTGTACGAAGTAGAGGCGAGAACAGTAGATCCTGTTGGCGGGGCGGCGAGGTAACGTTGGTCAGATCAACGGGCACATTGGTTGGTCTTGTCTTGGTCCCTGTGTCGAGGTTAAATATTACAGCCCTATTACAGCTTTAGTTTTTCCTCCATTTGTCTTCTGCAGAATTAAAAATAGATTATCCATAATTAGGCCTGGAGCTTCTCAATGTTTTAGCCTACTCTATTATTAACAATGTGCCTAACACCAGGCCACACAAAGTTCACCTGGGCAACTGCAGCTCTTGAACATAACATGACTTTCTAACAATTTTCTTGGATAGTCCAACCCTTGAGTGTCATTCAACATTTCTGAAGTGTCTCAAAGTCTTGCTTATTCCTTGTTTTGTCAGGTTTGCCACTGCTATAAAAGAGTTCCAGTGTCTGAATCCTTTGGTGGTTTTCACTGGTAACTGTCTGAACCCTTCCTTGCTTAGCAAAATCACAAAGGGAAAGCATATGGTTGACATTCTCAATAAATTAGGAGTCCAGTGTGCAGTGTATGGTGAGTGGTCTTCTAACCCTGCATTACTATTTAATTGTGCATGCAAAGGAAGTCTCAGAAAAATCCATTTATGAAAGTGCTGCAGACACACAGATGCATACACACATGCACACACCCACATGAATGCACACACACATGGACGTACACAACCTCACACTCTCACAACACACTGACACAGACACATACAGAGTGGCACAACAAGGACACATTATGGTTTTATTGTTATTTCAGTGTACATCAGGTCTAGGTTTTCCCAATCTGCAGGTAATCATGAGTTTGATTTTGGTGTTGACCTCTTTGAAGAGATGACACTAGAGATGACCTTCCCCTGCTTTCTTAGTAATGTCTATGACAAGTGAGTTAAATCTCCCTATACTACTGTATATGTTTATGCTCTTCTAAATAAACACAACACATTTTCTTTGGTAATTATTTAATAATTTTACCTCAACCCACTTAAGCACTGTTAATTAACTTATTTATTTCGTCCACCAAAATATCTTTGCAAAAGTTCTAGACAGAGTGTACACAGGATGCACAGAGGGTGCATCGCAATCCTCTGACTGCCTTGCTTACTTTACCGACAGGTTCACATCACAGACGCTGGGACATGGAATGGTTAGTGGAATACTGGTGTGGAACGACCTGAAGATCGGCATCATGGGCTTGGTGGAGGGAGACTGGCTTGACCTGTTAGGAACAGTAGACAAGGAGAACCTCCTCTATGTGGACTATGTTGAAGCAGCCAACTGCTTGTCCACGGAGCTGAGAGAGCAAGGAGCAGACCTGGTTGTGGCTCTCACACACATGAGATGGTGGGATGACATCAAGCTAGCATCAGAAGCCAAGGGACTGGATCTAATCTTAGGGGGTCATGACCACGAGTACGGGATTCTGGAGGTGAACGGGATCCTGATAGTGAAGAGTGGATGTGAGTTCAGGTAACCACAGGATGTTGGAGGATGGCACCTCTTTTGTAACAACAATTTACCTGCTCTCCATCCCTCTTAAGTTTTAACAAATCAACCTCTGCAGGTATCTTTCCAGGATAGAGGTCGTGAAGGACCAGGATGGGGCATTCCACTTCATCTGCCATAAAATAGCCATTACCAAAGACCTAGAGGAGGATGCTGACATGAAACAGATAGTTGAAAAATACAGTGGCAATGTTCAAGTGAGTTTCTCCTGATAACCACATCTGATAACTCTGTATTTGCTGAATTAGGTTGTAGAATACATCAGGATACAGTTTAGAATGTGCACAGAAATAATATTTGGATGTTTACCAAAAAAGTACAAAAGGAAAAGTTTTCTCTCCTTCCAATCTCTCTCTCTCTTCTCTCTCTCTCTCTCTTCCCTTCTCTCTTTCTTTCTCGTGCCACCCTTTTTTTCAGAACATGTTAGGAGAGGTCCTCTGCCACATTGAGGTGGACTTAGACGGGCGTGATGCCACAGTCAGAAGAGAAGAGTGCAACCTGGGTAATCTGATCACCAATGCCATGCTAGAGGCTACTCACGCAGAGGTGGCAATTTTGAATTCAGGTTATTATATCCTTTATGCTGCCAGTGTTTTATTCAGTAACCAAATGCTAAAGGCTTGTAAGCTTTGTTATTTGTTATGTCTTTGACTATATTCCAGGTACCTTGCAATCAGATCGCATCCACCCATCTGGTCCTCTGACCGTGCATGACCTGATGCAGATCCTGCCCATCAAGGACCCAGTTCTGGTGGTGAAGGTCACAGGACAGCAGCTGTATGAGGGGCTGGAGAACAGTGTTAAGAACTATCCTGCTCTAGATGGAAGGTACTACACTCCTGCAGATGTACTTTATACAATTGGCCAGTTGCATTGATAAAAAAAAAAATCCACTGATAGAATGAACAATATCTGAAATGTTGTATGGGAATAAATGTTAGGTAAAAGGTAAATAAAAATGGCTTTGTGACATTTTGGACTTTCAGATTTCTCCAAGTTGCTGGAATCCAGTTTGGCTTTGATCCCAACAGGAAACCTGGCCACCGTGTCATCGTTGAAACTGTGAAGGTGCAAGGCAGGAGTCTGGACATGGACAGAATATACTTGGTTGCAATGAACGAATACCTAACAAAGGTATTATACATGCCAGATACTCTTCCTTTATCTCACTCAACCGAGCCGTAATCATGAGTACGCTTAGGAAACAACATATTCTAACTGCCTGTTTCTTCCCCGCAGGGGAAAGACGGCTATGTCATGTTCATTGGCTGCATTCAGAGGGTAAACATAGAATGCGCCCAGATCCTCTCCGTTATCCTTATCAACCACTTTGAGTCTTTTCAGATTGTCAGAGGCCTGAAGACTTGCAGGTCAAGCCACAGAAGGGGCCTCATCAAGGTCTCCATCAACCCCTCAGTGACGTGTAAGAATAGTTTGTTCATCCGTCCATTCATTCGTTTGTATGCTTATCCTTCTATCTATCCATCTATCCACCCTGCGATTATAGAAAAGTTCTATTTATGATCTCAATCAATATATTTCACTTTTTGATCTGTTTGCAAATTGGTTCTGTTGAACACCTCTGTATGTATTCTTGTTTGTCTGTTGTAGGTATACAGAGAGGTGTGAGTGAGAAGCTGGAAGGAGTGGCAGGGGCACCAGCAGGGGTGGTCATGGTGCCAGGAGTGGAGGGCAGGATATTCCACATCACAAATGAGTGCCCATTGAAAACAGAAATTAAGTTTTCAATGGACTGAAATATGAAAATCAATGTCTTCCTGTTATATAAAGTCCCTCCAGTAGTGGTTTTACTTTGTGTACAGTTAATGGTGTTACAGCAAGGGAGGCTAATTGTTGTTCATAGAAGACTTAGCACACATATTAGGATATTTACCTATAGTTTACACCACCAATCACTCATTACATAGAATTTGATATCTTTTAAGTTAATAACGTTACATGTTTGTGGTTGTTTTACTTAGTCTATGCAACACCAAGTCAATGTAAAATTGAACCAAAAACTGGGATATGAGGAAAAGAGATCCAAGGTCTCTTATTCCTCATGACTGGAAGACCCTTTCTTCATAGAGCACACACCTCTACTACATTACTACATTGACCTGCATGTAAATACTAAAATATCTATAACATAACATGTATAAGTTGCTTGGAATTTCTGATTCAAAAGCTTGTTGTCAAAAACAAAATAGTTATTAAATAAACAAGATGTCAAAAACTCAAAAACATAAGAACGTTTTTTGTAATATTGTTGCATGGTGAGGAAGACATAACTATTGTTCATAGAAGTTAAAAACTGAGAGCAACAACTTTGCACTTTGATCTCGCCTATATTTCCCACAGAGCACCACTCACTGATGTAAGTGGAAAAAGGGCAACATGAAGCTTGGTATTTGAAAAGATTGAATAATAAAGATGTTTTGGCACCCAAAGATAGAAAACTGAGATATATCACTGAGCTATATCAGAAACCAGAGCTTCTT
The DNA here is from genome assembly GCA_034670405.1 of Hoplostethus atlanticus. Classification (NCBI taxonomy): domain Eukaryota; kingdom Metazoa; phylum Chordata; class Actinopteri; order Trachichthyiformes; family Trachichthyidae; genus Hoplostethus; species Hoplostethus atlanticus. Next base: position 12,296,095 of record JAXDDX010000002.1, on the reverse strand, counting down.
GAGCTTTAGTAGATTTGTTGTGACTGAATGTTGTTATTTTAAGCCTATACTATTTAGTTTGATTTTTCATTTAAAGCCACACATTCACACCCATATGTGTTGCTGTGTAAACTTTATTTGCTATAAAACACAATGACTTGGTACAATCAAACTAAAAAATGAAACATCTATTCCCTCCAGGGGTTGCTCCAAAACAAACAAAACACAAAATTCCTTGTCATATAAAAAATAAGGTATGCCTCTATAGCACAGCACAGTACAACAATCTACTAAGACATAGAACAATTCAAGCATTGCCAATGTGCCATGTTTTTCAATAGCAAGTGTTAGGGGATACACTAGAAAACATAGAGGTTTATTAAACAATCCAACAACAATCCACACCAAAGAGGAAATGATTAGAAACAAATCTGAAATTAATTTGTCTAATGAAGAATTAAAAGAAAAATCCACCCAAAAACAGTGTTCACTAATTGTATTCCTTTGTTTTTCTGACTTTACTTTAGATCTACGAATATGAACAATTCTATCCCAAAGCTAGAAATATTAGAGCTAAGACTATTATCTGTGTTAATATAATGGGAGTGTGCGGATCCCGTGACAGTATCCAATGTTTTTTTTCCTGCATGCTCTAGTCAATAATAATAGCAATACTCTGACATAAACAAACAAAGTCCAATCAAGTGTAAAAGTGTAAAGGAGCAGTCCACAAACTCTCCGTTTCATTGCCAATGGAGCAGCTCATGCTTGTGTTTCCTAATGACATCAGGTATTACAGTCTTGGTTCCACTGTTTCTAGCTTTGGCAGAGTTGTTCTCTAATTTTCACAAATGCTGATTGAACGTTCCAAGATTTCAGGAATAATATATGTGGAAGTTAAATACTTGTAAGGCTACGCAGACACATGATTGAAGTGTAAAAAGGCATTTTGATCGCCATATGTTTAAAACGAATGTTATGTTAGACATAAACATCGTTTTACAAATCTCAAAATGATGGTTGTAGAAGTTGGTAATAATGCAATTCAAATAATAGCATGTAAACTGCGATACATTTTCCTATGATTTTTTTGACAGTGTAAAAGTAGAAGTTGAGGTAACAAAAGGTAATCTGATTACTTTACTGAGAAGAAGTAATCCAGTTGATTATGCTACTGATAACAAAAGCATCAATTGTTTGTAATGTGGATTACATTTTGAAAGTAAACCCCTGCAACCCAGGACTTTTCACTTCCCTCCGTACTGGAACAGGACATGCAGCGCTGTGCAACCCATGTTATATGTGCATCATGTAGAGACAGAGAACAGAGAACATAGGTTTCCCAAACGTCCCTCTACACCGTTTTCCCATTTCAATGATTTATTGATGAGAGACAACAAGCTGGCACACTGTTGTTTTCCTTCTACCAAGCCATACTTGTCACTCATTGTCTCCTTACGCAACCCTGCAGCTCCATTTTTCCCTCTTCCATATATCTGACTTATATATTTCTCCACTCACCAATCTCTTCAACCCTACCTCTTTGTCCCCTGATTGCCATTGCTCCATCGCTACTGCCAGAACTATCAAAAAGAAGGAAAGAAGAGGTAGCAGAGGAAGCAGAAGATGAAGAAGCCGATGACCCAGTTGACTGAGTAAATGTAGATGATGACCATGTCCATGTCAAAGCGCCAGCCTCTGGAGTCATCCTCAAAGTCCATGGCATCCAGGCGGTAGCCTCCTCCATGAGGGAACTGGCGTCTGGCAATGGGACTGGACTGCCTCTGGAAGCCTGGGTGGGTGACAAATGGGGCATCTGGTTATATTCACTGATTAGTAGTTAAATATCAGTAGTTATACACAGTGGCTTAGCGTTAATACACATTAATTTTAGGGGATGGTACATAACTGTGTTCATTCAGGCTAGAGATTCTATAGAGAAAAAGGGTCTGCATGTACAAATATGTGTTAACAAGGGGGCTGCTACCCAGTTTAAATTGTACCCTGGTTACATATGGTGTGAAAACCTGAAGAAATGTTTATTACACCATTATTATACCATGCAGTGCACACGTTTAAGGCTGAATAGGTATCAGGTGTATTTCTGTTATTGTGTCAGACTTGTAATTAAGCAGAGGAAGAAGTAAAGTTGTAACGGTCTAATTGTTATTGAACAAATACTATTCTAATACTATGTAACTACAGAAAGCTTCCATGGCTTACATACTGCATTCTTCCTGTACAGCTATTTAAGTCATTTAATTTTTGTTTTCCCCCCCAGCTGATTGATATTTAGCTTAACTCAATGAAAATGAACCCCTACAGTGGGAGTTTCGTTTCTATAGGGATTGATAAGCTTGCCTCCGAAGATACGAAAAAGTTTCCTGCAGCTTGGGAGAGGCCACTTTGCACAACTTGCTTTCTGGAAGTTCTGTTTCCGGGAAAGGTATTCCCTTGGGAAGAATGTCCTTGCTGTTTGGTTAAGCTCTGTAAGAAAGACAGATAAAGTATTAGCTCAGTCTGAACTGAATGCCTTATTTCCATTTCCTTCTTCTCTCCACAGTCTAGAGATTGATTTTATTGAATATATTCAAAGAAATTAAGCAAATGCAGCCGATGCAACATCACTACACTCCCTCATTTTCCTCTTTTGCTGTCTCCTTGTGACCTTGGCTTTGGTAATCAACACAAGAATCCTTTTAAAATCCTTGCCACCTAATCACCAACAAGAGCCCTTAACGTGTCCGTGGTCCTCATACCCACAGCCACTCTGGCTTTTTATGGCCACAGCAATGTCCCTGTTGCTCTCTTTCTCTCTCCTCCACACAACTAGAAGTAGGCCAACATGAATCACAACAGCCTCATCACTTATTCATAGATTTACCCAAATCAGACTCGGACGGCCATATGACATGACATGCTTCGATCTAATCAGTGTGCAGTGATCATGAACAGCAGGCTATATAAAAATAAATCTGTGTATATAAGGGTGTAATGTGAATGCTAAACACAGACATCATCATTGTAACTTCATGGTATAACATGGTCCTGTAAAGCTCAACAGGTAGAGCATGGCGCTAACACTGTCAGGGTTAGGAGTTTATTTCGCACTGGGACCATCAATGCTAGGCACTCATGCTGACATAATGCATTTTGGATAAAAAAACATCTACCAAATGGAATATGTTATGTTATAACCAATCTGCTTCGTATTCAGTTAAGAAACTGCTAAATAAAGCTGTTTAGATTGGTTAAATTTTGTCTGCTAAGTCTGGATGACTCATCTGGTCAGAGCTGAACCAAAGGTTTGGTCTGCTCCCTATGGGAGATCTGCAGCTGGGCCCTCTGAACAATCTGCAGCTTCGAAGTCATCTGTTCAACTGCATTATCAACAAACAACTCAGACAGACAGAGAATATACCTATAGCCGCAAATATACAGAAGCTTGTGTCTTGATCATCATTGCTTTTATATGCATTCACCAATATCAAGTCAAGGATGACTATTATTTTTTTCTCATTACATTATTACATTTATTTAATTACTTGGTATAAAAATGTTTTCTTTATACGTCTCCTGTCCTTCAGTCCAGAGCCTGGAATCATAATCCATCAAAGTTTTAACTAGGGGTGATAAGCAATAAAAATCATGTGCATTGCTCCTTTAAGTGACTGCTCTCTTGCCATTAACTCACCCTTCTGAAAGAAGACATGTGTGATGATTGTTCTGCAGAGGGGGCAGGGGGTGTTGGTGGGGCTGTTCTTGGCCAGTGTCCTCAGACAGGGTTCACAGAAGATGTGGTTGCAAGGGTGGCACATGTAAGGGCTGAAGTACACATCCAAACACACAGCACAGATGTAACCTTCTCTGTCCCCGGCGCTCAAATCCTCATCATCCTCACTGCTGGATTGGTTTCCCGTTGAACTCTGTGTGTGGAGGACATACACGGAGATTCAATTCACTTTTGCAGGGATATTTATGTGAGAAATAGGAGTACCAAAGATTGCTAGATATACCAGCATCCATACATATAAGAACATATATTCATTCTTGTAGATGTGATCACCAATTTTGAGTTTCTGTGTGAGTTTCTTTCTTAATGAGTTGCTTCTTCTGAGTTACTACTTGAACTTGAACTTCTTGCTGTTTTGGATGCGTTTCAAATTGGATTAGTACCAGAATGGACCATTCTGATAGTAACCCAAAATAGATAAGATAAAAAAGTATGCATGTAAATCAACTAATTTCTGTCTCTTTCTCACTCTCTGCATCTTTCATCTCATGACATTCTGCAGTTTCAGCCCATACAAGTCTATATGACAAACATTTCAGGAGGGTCTTCATGAGTTTCTCAGACAGAAAGATTGAAAAAGGAGCATCTTGCATTGCATCAAGGAAATGAATGAAGGAAAACTACACAGAGATTTGTAAAAAAGCTCTCTGACCCTCCACATAGGAGGTTATTTATATATTATTTCAGGAAGAAATCATTGTGTCAGCTGGTAAATAGTTTATGTGAGACTGTGTCCGTTTCTATCCTGTTGAGATTCTGTTTAACATCCTCCTCATGTTGCACAACTCTATTTGATGGGTGTAAAAGTCTCTGACACCCACCTGCACAGCAGAGATATGTGTGAGGACATGAGGGGGTGAGGTGTGAGTTCCACATAGTGAAATATTTTCCTTTGGAAATGTCCTTTTATCTTGCTGTAGAGCAATCTACTGTATAGATATAGTTTGTTTTAAGAGCAATTTGACCCTGATACTGACCCTAGCTCAAATTTCATTCACTCTTTGCAAAAACAAAAAGTATCTCACAGAGAATAAAACTGATGTTCTGCCGTCTTTTCATTTGTCAGTGATAACTTTCATTGCTCCTATCTGTTGTAGGGTTTACATGAGGCACAGTACGACTCAAAGACACAACATTCTGTAAGATACAAAATTCTTCCTATGCTCCAGGTAGCAAGTCTACTATTGACTGTATCCTTTTACAACAACATTGGCATCCCCACTGCCCAAATCACCCTTGTCTCCAGTGAGGCCTCAGCAGTCAACTTACTCTCCAAGTGCCTTAGCACACAGATCCACAATCAGCTTACCCTTCCTAACTACAAGTGGTAGTGTGTGTGAGGACATATAAAAACTTGTTCACATGTGTACTATGTATCTACGTTATGACAGAGTATTGATGTTCTGTTGAACATGCACTTGTTCTCCACATGGTCCCTCATGTCCTCCTCCTCAGAGCTGCGTGTCCCGTGCCCTGGGGTTTGGTATCTGAGTCTCCAATCTTCGGAAGCCTGGGGGTGCTCCCAGAGTAATTACCACTTCCTCACCCAAGGGGAGCTCCAGGGACCTCCCTGTCACACCACCCCTGCCTCCCAAGGTGTGTCATTAACACAGAAGAGAGAACACAGACCACACATCTCAGGTGTAATCATGGACACTATGGCTCTTCCCTGGCAACAAGCAGGATGACATGGCAGATTCCCCTTGGTTACATTGTAAAACATTGCAGAGCCACAATAAGTTTAGGCAATAGATCCCAATCTTCTACTGAGTATACTCATCCACTACACCATCCTTATTACCATTGGAAAATACCCCCCTCCTCAACTACCACTGTACCACAACTGCACTAACACCAGGCTGTACCACTAAAATGAAAAAATGTAGCTGGTAAAAACAAAAACAAAAAATTGTATTATGGAACTAAAATGTGTTGCAGATAGGAAAATCACTCACACCACATTTCAGCTACTGCAGCAATCACAGCAGCTAGACATAGTAATTACACATCGCAAGCTGCATTCCCTCTCTGCCCTCCCTCAATAACTCTTGTCTAACTGCCCTTGAGCAAGGTATTTAACCCCCAGTTGTTCCTGTGGAGCTGCTCAGTGGCGGATAGTAGCAGACTGTGGTTGTACTGGGCAGCTCCCAGGTATGAATGTGTGTAAATGTGTGAGTGAAGCAAGGCAGTGCTTGGATACCCAGTAAACCTTGATAACGATTAAAGACCACGGATGCTCATTTAAGTTTCCCTGGATAAATAAATGTTAAACAAAAGTGAAAAAATAACAATTAACCTACCACCCCTCGGTGAGTTTGAACACACACACACGCACACACACACACACACACACACACACACACACAGAGATTCAATAAAAGGAACTTGATCCCCCTCCCAACACACACACACACACACACACACACACACACACACACACACACACACTGTAGGCTACCAATGCCAGAGGATGAATGTTGTCTTACAGTGGGCTGTAAGCCTTAAGTCACATGTTTATATGTGCTTGCTATATTTATTAAACAAGTAAAGAAAGATTTTAATATTATTTTGCTTCCAAATAATATTCACTCTGGCTTTCTTTCTGGACTCTTTCATGCAATGTCCCCATTGTGGCACGATTTATTCCTTCCTACAAAAGTATATCTGCTAGAAGCAGAAAGTATGTGTACTATGTATCTGCGTTATGACAGAGTATTGAATGTTCTGTTGAACATGCAGACTCCAATGTCCATACGGAGAAGAATATCTCAACCACAAACAATATAATCAGTTACGGACATAGAATAGAAAAATGATATTTTCTTTCATTTATTTTCACTTTCTATTCCATTTTTTCTAATTCAGCGGTCAGAATAATTCCAGTCCACCAACGTGACTGCAGATCTGCAGCAGCCAATCAAAATGGAATCTGTTCTTTTGTCTCGGTGGTTTTGAAGGGCTCTCTGCCCAAGCCTCATCATGCAACTAATTCAAATGTAACCCCACTTTAAACCGCACAGACAATGGCTATTGAGATGAGCTGGCTGCTGATAGGCCTGTCAAGAGTCAGTGTGTAGATGACAGACACACACACACACACACACACACACACACACACACTCAGACACAAAAACTGGCATAAATAAATACTGTGAAATAGGAAAAGCAACAGAGCAGCAGTTAAGTTCCATCTGATTTTTGTAACCAGTGTACCTTCAGTGTTGACACACACACACACACACACACACACACACACACACACACACACACACACAGAAAGAGCTTATGCTTGCTTTTTTTCCATCAGCCTTACATCTTAAAATGTAAATAGGTTTTTAATTGGATCAATTAAGTAATTTAAAGCTGTTGTAAACTATTACAATGATAAGTGGTGCTTGGCTCTAAACTCTAAACGGTTTCACTGAAGTTCCCAAAGTTTAATAATGGTCCCAGTTCCCCAGTGTTACTGTGGCTGTGTGTTTACTTTTCACTTTCACAAATGGAAAGCAAAGTAAACTATTTAATATTTTCTTGGATGTAACTCATAGTATGAATACTTTGTTAGTCCTAATCCTAACATCATTTGCAAATGAGAGTGTTTTCAGCAGCCATGGTCATATTAAAGGCCCAGTAATTCCTTAGTGTTGTTCACCTGTCTGCTCTCCTGCAGTTGACTTTGTCTCCATCTCTCCTTCCTCCTCTGCCTCCTCCTCAGACATTTAATCCTGTTCCTCTCTCTTTTACGCATCCTCCCCTCTGCAAATGGAGCAGAAGACAGCGCCACTGCCGGGGTCAGGGTCCGAGTCATCACCTCCACCACACCACTGCCCCCTGCCTCACCTTCCTCCTCCTCCTCTTCTTCCTCTCCTTCCACACCCTCCTCCTCTTCTTCTTCCTCTTCTTCTTCTTCTCCGAGCTCTGAGCTGGTGGGAGAAGGGATGTGTGTCCGAATTCGATGGCTCTCTGATGACCATCCAATCCCTGCCCCTGTCCTCACCTCAACCCAGAATGGATCTGGCTGTCTGGATGAATGAGGTGGGCATCGACGTAGTTCCCCAGCAGCTGTCCTTGGTGAAAGTCTCTGTGGCGACAGAGGTGTGGGTCTGGTTCGGATGGGAGGTCGGGGGAGAGCAGGAGACATGGAGCTCATGGCTGGCCGAGGGGACCGAGGGTTTGTACTGGTGGTGCTGGTCAAGGACTGGCCAATACAGTGTGGCCTAGGACAGGGTAGTCCCGTCTGCAAGTTGTCTGATCCCTCTACAACATCCACAGCACTGCTTTTGGTGAGAGTCAGAGTTGCTGCTGGACAGCCTCTCTGTCCCACCTCTCCCCTCTCTGTCCCAGAGTCTCTCTCCGTGTGTCTCAGGTCTCTCAGTCTTTCTCTGGCTTTGTCTTTCTCCTTCTCTGACGTTCTCCTTGACTCCAACACTTTCCACACTTTCTCTTTCTTCACCTCTGTCTTGGTTTCTCTCCCTCAAATTGCCTCTGTCCCTCTCTCCATTGTCCACACTGCGAGACTTTCTGTGTGCTTTCCTGCCTGGCAGGGGAGGTCTCACCAGCTGCTTCACCACAGTTGACCTTCCCTCTCCTGGATCTGTACTCCTCAGCCAAGGGCTCACCTCCGAGCACAGGGCATCAGCCGTATATTCCACTTCACTGTTGCTGCTCTCCCCACTGGCATCCTCAGTTCCACGATCTCCAACTCTGCTCGGGCCACATACACCAGCAGCTCCCCCATGGGAGCTCATGACCACACTTTGAAGCCTGTCAGCACCAGAGCACACCTGATCCAGCCCCAACCAGCTAGCCTGGCCTTTCCTTCCTCCAGCTCAGCTCGTGCCCCCTCTCCCTCTTTCCTCAGTCCTCTCTGGGACCCTCTTCAGCTCACCCTTCTCTCTGCCCCCCCCTCCTCTGGTTGTGTCTGTGATCGTTCTGGTTAGTATGGGTTGATGCTCTTGCTCTGACAGATGAAGGGAGGGTTCCAGTGCAATGTTGACCCCCCCAGTCATTAACAGAGGTGAGCAGTGCAGCCCTCTGCCCTGTCCTGCCCTGTCCCGTCCCTGTCAGCTCCCTGGGACATTCCACACTGTTGACAAAGCCAAAGCCCCCCTGCTGAGCCCCACTACAATAGATGCTGTTCACGGCCTCACCATTGTTCAGGGTGACCTATAGAAAACAAACCGCTATGCAACCAATGAACACACAAACATAAGGTGAAAAAACCAGAGCCACCTTTTTTCTCCCCCAACTACTATGCTGTCAGCTTTTTTTCACTCTCTGGTTGATAAGCACAGCACAGAGTCATTGTGTGTGTGTGTGTGTGTGTGTGTGTGTGTGTGTGTGTGTGTGTGTGTGTGAGGGATATTTAGTTTTTTGTTTTTTGTTATAGATCATTTTTAGGGAAGACTAAATGTTCCATCATATGTGAATTATATGTATTTTAAGGACTTCTGGCTTGAGCAGTTTAAGACTTCAACAGTACGGTCATCTGTTCAGAGTGATTCCCATGGTTCATTATTCTTCCCTTCATTCCATTTCCCTTTGCTTCATTATTCTTTGATAGATTGTTTATTGATGTTTACCAGTCTGATTACTGTGATAGAAGAAGAAAAGTGAAGAAAAAGAAAAATGGGGGCACACAATGTGTGTGTGTGTGTGTGTGTGTGTGTGTGTGTGTGTGTAAGTGTGTGCACGCGTGTGCGTGCATGCTCCTTGACAGGCATCTTTCATTCTCACTAAAGGAAAATGACAGTGTTTTTGACATATGAGGTTTATGCCATTCTTGTCTTGAAAGGCGTAAATACCTCAGGTTGTTCATCCGTTTTCTGTTATTTAGATATTTGGTTTCCATTTTGTGCAACACCTATAGGAGGAAGGAAGATTTTTCATCAGATCACAATAGAACAGATACAGAAAAACACAACATCTGAGTTTATTTTAGATTAGATTCGGTCAGTTTAGGTTAAATTAGGTAATTTTAGGGCAGGTCAGGGTAGGTTTAGCTCAGGTTATGTTAGCATGGGATTTTCATTAAATGTTCCAATTTATGGGGTGTCACAAAGTTTAATGTATTTTATTCTGATATATTGGGAGTCTTTGTTGAATTAACTCAGCAATAAGGGTTTAAAATAGTAAAATAGTGGCTTAATCATTAATATATTTGTTTCAGAAGGGAACGATTGGGGGATTTTATTAAATCAGTTTCAATTTTTTTTTGCAAGAATTTAGTTAGGCAACATACATGATTTCCTCCAAAGTGAATTGTATTGTGCATCATTTTGTGGACATTTCTCTTCCATAAAATGTGAAAAAAACACAGGCATGAATTCCCACTCAGCTGCATTTGTTGTGATTTCTCAGCCGTGGTCACATTTACACATTTCGAGAAATAATGTCCAATAAAGATGCAATGGACTCGATAACAACCCATTTCAGAGAGAAGCATGATTGCCCCCTAGCATATGTCTTGTGAACAATGACTGCGGTTTTATACTATTTGTACCAAAAATTGCACTCTTTCTCTCTCTCTCTCTCCTCCTTCGTCCTTCTTATTTAGTCTGCCTCAAACTCAGTGCTCATCATTTGGTGCAGTACCCGCTATGAACAGCAGATGGAAGCAGCTTTCCGCTCTGGACCGACGTGGCGCTGTCCCTGGTCCTGGAAATACCACGCGCTCTCAACATGTTGCCTCTTTTCCCATCCCGACTCAGAATGCAATGTTGCGCCCTTTCGGTTCCTCCTTTCGCTCACTTTTCCTGATTAAAAGAGCGTTTCTTTTGCCCGTTTTAAATAAGAATGGCTTTAAACCTAAGGGTTAAATTAAAATGATGTAAAATAAAATAGAATTATCACTGATAAGCCTGCCAACAAATCTGCCCGGTTTCTGAGTATTTTAATCAATCGTTTAAGCAGTATCATTTTTGCCTACACTTAACCTAAAAAACAAAACAAAAAGTACGTCAGTCCAAAGAACAAGTATAACAGAGAGAAAAGACAGGCGAGCTCTGCACTCCCCATCGGCTGTCGGTGAAGAACGGAGCAACAAGGAGAGCAGAGGAACAAAACTCCGGGGCGACAGCCTCGCGTCTGACGTACCCAAAGCTGCTGGTATAAATTAATTCACGGCGTCACCAGCCTCAGATGATTCGCAGTACCAGTGAGCACCCCGGTAGCCAACACTCACAGGCTACAACACACACACAGACCCCCACCCCCCAACACACACACACGCGCACACACGCGCACACACACACAAACACATCTGCGTCATGCGTCCTAAGAGCGACGGCACGAACTCGGTAACTCCGATGGACCCCTGTAATACGCACAGCACAGTCTGAGGGACTGACTGTGTCCTGCTTGTCCCCCCAGTTGCTTGTCCGCCACTGTCCTGGGTAAGGTGCGCTCTGAGTGCGCCGTGCGGGCGAATTATGGATTTTATAACAAGCAGCAACAACAGCAACACGACCACCGGGTTCCCTGGCGGGGTGGACGTGGTTACAGACTGGGACGGGAATGAGAACGGCACGGCTTCTGGGTCAGTGCCGGACCTGGAGCTGAGTTACCAGATTGTCACCTCTTTGCTCCTGGGGGCCCTCATCCTCTGCTCCATATTTGGCAATGCGTGCGTCGTGGCAGCCATCGCCCTGGAGAGATCTCTCCAGAATGTGGCCAACTATCTGATCGGCTCCCTGGCCGTGACAGATCTCATGGTGTCGGTGCTGGTGCTGCCCATGGCTGCCCTCTACCAAGTTTTGAACAAGTGGACTCTGGGGCAGGAAATCTGCGATATATTCATCTCTCTGGATGTATTGTGTTGCACATCATCCATCCTGCACCTGTGCGCAATTGCCTTGGACAGGTACTGGGCCATAACGGACCCAATTGACTATGTCAATAAACGAACGCCAAGGCGAGCTGCGCTCCTGATTAGCGTCACCTGGCTGATCGGTTTCTCCATCTCTATTCCGCCTATGTTAGGTTGGAGGAGCGCCGAGGACAGGGCGAACCCCGACGCATGCACCATCAGCCAGGACCCGGGCTATACTATCTATTCCACATTTGGGGCTTTTTACATCCCCCTTATCCTCATGTTGGTTTTGTACGGGCGGATATTTAAGGCTGCCCGGTTCCGGATTCGAAAGACGGTCAAGAAAACCGAGACAGCAAAAGTGTCAGACAGGTGCTTGACCGTGTCTCCGGCGATCTTTCACAAGAAAACCAACGGGGAGGCTGGGGGCAAAGGCTGGAAGCGCAGCGTAGAGCCAAAACCCAGCTTTCCGTGCGTAAATGGCGCGGTGAAGCACGGAGAGGAGGGCGAGTCGCTGGAGATCATAGAAGTTATCAGTAACTCAAAGACCCACCTGCCTCTGCCCAACACCCCCCAGTCGTCGCATGGCTACGAGAACATGAATGAAAAGAACTCGGAGGCGAAGCGAAAAATTGCACTTGCCAGAGAACGTAAAACGGTGAAAACACTGGGAATCATCATGGGGACTTTCATCTTCTGCTGGCTGCCCTTTTTCATCGTCGCCCTGGTGCTGCCTTTCTGCACGGAGAGCTGCTACATGCCCGACTGGCTGGGCGCTGTCATCAACTGGCTGGGCTACTCCAACTCCCTCCTTAACCCCATCATATATGCCTACTTTAACAAAGACTTCCAAAGTGCTTTCAAGAAGATTATCAAATGCAAATTCCACAGACCTTGACTACATACATCCTAGTCATTTGTGTTTGCCTTTACTTCGTTTGGACTGAGGATTTTAAGGGGCAGCAGGAAATGTTTATTGACTGTATGAAACAGCAAAAAATAGCCTAATATAGGTACAGACTTAAATTCAGGGACAGTCTCTTTGCAGTGTGATTTACAAAGGAAGTCTGTGTAAAAGAAATCTGGGGTCACTGGCCGCTGATAACAGGACAACAGACATGACAGGAACCTTTGCTTTTACTGTACAAGCTCCTGTGTATTCAATGTTGTAGCTATAGCCTATATGCGACGGCAGCCATCGTTGTATTGCCATGCAAGACGTGTCATCCAGTGTGCTGAATCCATGCATTTTATCACAAGACACGCGGGGTTTCCGTCCTACATCACGAGCTTTGTAGCACCGAAACAATAAAAGCAATGAAACTTTGTCATTAAGAAATATGAGTCTGCACTCGATTTTTATTTAGAAAAGAAAGACAGACTGAGGAGTGAGCAAGGAGTACAGGGCCCACCTTTATTGTGAAAAATCACTCCAGACCTGTCTCATTTTAGACCTGTCAAATCCATCTGGAACTTCATCTAGTGTCTTTTAGTGTGTTTAGCAAATATTGCAGTGAGCTACTTATCAATTTGTTTTGATCATCCACTGATGATGTCAGTGAGTGATCAGGTTATCAGTGCATGGTATATTTGAGCTCTTCAACAATTGGGTCCCAATTGGGAACCACCAAAACTGTCCATCCTTCAATTCCATGTCAGCCTAAGAGCAAGTGGATGGGTCATTTTTTGAGAACGGGGGAAGTTATTGCTTTTATGATATGATATGAAGGTTTTTATCTCACCCCATTTCTCTTCCCCCATCTCTCTCTATCTATTTCTCTGTCTCTCAGATATTCCCTTGTGTGTGTGTGTGTGTGTGTGTGTGTGTGACAGAGAGAGAGAGAGAGAGAGAGAGAGAGACAAACCGAGAGAGCAAAAAACTCAATTTCTTTTCACTACAACCTCACTGTGGTGTATCTTTTCTCATATAGACCTTGTATTTGATAATTTGACTGGGTAGTTGAGAGTATTTGAACAGATAGTTGATAAGGGCTTACATTACATACACTAATTGAAATACATATGGTAGAAGGCTGCTCTTAGTAATAGCCTGCAGTAATGTAATGTAATTTGACAGATAGTAAGTGTAGAAAACCTCTTTAAATTATTATTATTATTTTTATCCATTAAAAAAAATCTAAGGGATACATCCATCAAGTTAAAAAAAAACAACTGTCAGACAGTGAAAAAGGAATGATGAACATAACTGTCAGAAAATTCCCACTAGACCTACTTCACACCATGAGTCCCCGGGCGGCCATTTGGTCTGTTGTCATGGTAACTCATCAAGCCCAAGGGATCATGGGTCAGAGTGGTAGGCTGGCTGAGCATGGGCAGACCAGCATGCAGGACAGCATGACAATTCGGTGATGACACCTGGGGCATACAAACATCTGCTGGTGAAGTGGCAAATGGTACTGTAATACCCAGGAGGGTGGGTATCAGAGAAGACACAATAACTGTAAAATCTCCTCTCAAGGAGAAGATTATACCATGCCAGCAGGACAGTTTTGTTGTTATATATAAGATTTGAAACCAGAGCTGGGGCTTATGATGCAAAAGTATCCTAACTGATCCTACATCTTTATTGACAGCAATAGAGCTACCCTAGCTGACCACCAGGTAGCAGTCACCCAACAATACAATATCACATTTTGGCTAGCGTAAATTGATTGAAAACGTGGCTTTGGTAACCATACCAACATGGTCAGAGAGCATTATGGTGCTAATGTCACACTTTGATCTCAGGTATTCAGGTTTTAGCCTCTGCTTCATGTGATGTAGTTGCCAGAGGGAAAACAAAATCACCACAGGGCCACCTCTCTCTCTTTCTCTCTGCACGTATTAATATAGTTTTATTACAAAGCGCACCATTTAATTGTCATATTGTAATGAGTCAGTAGATTATTTCATAATAGGAATAATACCATCTCTGATTAAACCTCAACCCAATAGTGCAAAAAAGCTGTGCTGTCCAGGGAACGTAAAGCAGTCAAACCACAGGGAATCATCTTCTGCTGGCTGCCCTTTTTCATCGTCGCACTGGTGCTGCTTTTCCACATGAAGAGCCGCTACATGCCTGACTGGCTCGGCGCTGTCATAAACTGGCCCAGCTACAATTTTTAGTGTACATCCTGATACAAAAGTTGTGCGTGTTGTTACAAAAACATCAACCCAGTTATGTATTTTGCACATGTGGCATTTTAAAGCCGTGATAGAGTCGTGGTATCAAGTCAGGCAAAAAAACAAAAAACAATGTAGTGGATCAGTCAATGCGATGGGTTTTCCTAACCCATCTGATCATCGTTGCTCTATTGTGAGTCAATGGGGCAGCGATGCTCTTAAGACACTTTTGGGAAAATGAGTCTGGTACTTGTGACCTCTAGATCAAGAGAGGCCCGTACAGAGTGTAGTGTGATCACTGGAGCAGGGTATCCAGTATATTTTTTCATTCCTGAGTCATACAGTGAGCAAGACCCATTAAAATCATTACATTTCGGTCCTCGACTCTGGGATTACTAACAGTTGCCCTGCCTTGAACTGCCTCGTAATAGAAAAGGTTAGGATGGTAGGGCTGCATTAATCCCACTCACTCTGGGATTCTTCAAAGTAGGTAGGTGGGTGCAGTGTGATGACACAGGAGCCAGAGGAGAGGAGAGGAGAGGAGAGGAGGAGAGGGGAGGGGAGGAGAGGAGAGGAGAGGAGATGAACTTCCCTGGATTATATAAATCGGTAGCACTAGCAGAGGGGATTATGCATCTGATACCACATGTGTTCATGTGCCTCAAAAAGGTAGAACAACTGCATAGGATTCTACCTACCTTGGTGGTTGCTATCCCTCCTATTTGCACATTTCAGCCAATATTTGCTGTTCAGAAGGAAAAACTTCATGTTAAAGAAGCACAAGTGACAAGAGGAAATATACAGGTATCTCAACACGTTTTCAACACATCGGTTAGTGTCGTTTGGAACGGTTTATCTTGTGTTACTTTTCACCACTCAATGGCAACACATTGTCACACAGTATTAATACGTTGATACAGATGTGTGTTGAAAAGTAATGCAAGATTTGTGTTGTCCCAAACAACACCTTCAAATGTGTAGAGGATGGCACATTGTTTTTAAAGCGAGATTTCAGTTTAGTTACATCATTGTCATTTTTTCAATACACTTAAGGGATGACTTTGTGCTTTATTTCCTGACTGTGCTTGATAAACAGGCAAACTTATGTCTTACAAAAGTGAAGAAAACAACACAAACCTTTGTGAATCTACTTCAGTTGGTAGATGGGGCCATGGTATTATTCTCAGATTCTCAGACCAGAAGGAAAAGTAAAACTCATGATTATCAAACGAGTACTGACCCAATTACAAGTTAGAAGTTAGTTTTCTGACACATTTCTTGTTTCCTGTTATTGTTGGGAATGGGAAATAGGAAATCATTAAAAGGAGATTTCTGTTTTTACTGGCACTGAGCACAACAAGTGTTAAATAATGTGTGTTGGGGGAGGAGGGGGGCAAATTGAGCTGATGGAAGTTAGCAGGGAGATGAGCAGAAAGCAACAGAGTCGTAATCAGTGAAGAAACAACAATGCAGTAAACAGGAAGGGTAGAGGGAAAAGACAGAAATACAAGGAGGAGACAACACGTGTTTCTGCTTCGCCCCCTCCTACTCCAGGGTCTTTTTGATCTGTCAGGGAGTTTTGTCAAGGATCTCACAACCCACAACCCGTCATACACCGGAGGCTCTGTCCTCCCGCTCTCTCTCTCTCTCTCTCTCTCTCTCTCTCTCTCTCTCTCTCTCTCTCTCTCTCTCTGTCCAAGCATGAGACAGGCAGGAGGGAAGAGCACCAGAAAACTCCTTCTGACGTGGAGAAATGAGAGTTTGGAGGTTTCCAGACATGGTCATATTTCATTGCAAAGGTTACCCTGCCTAATATAGAAACAGATGAGTCATTTCTGTTTCACAGTATGTCTTGGTATTGATGGGACATTACAAAGTGTGTGTTTAGGAAGATGAACTTTATTCCTTCTTTGACATGCTCTCTCTCTCTCTCTCTGCATGTGCTTCAAACACTGACAAAAGGTACTATTTTCTACTGCTCATAGATGACCTGTCCTCCTCCTTTTTGTTACTGGTTTATTTCTTCCAGAGGAACACTTTTAAAAAAAGTGCCATAACCAAATCTTTGATGAGATAAAATATCTGGGCAGACATCGAGTGGATGAGGTGGAATAACAAACAATGACTCCATGACACACCATCCAAACACAAAACAAGTCCCACTCAGCTTGCCTGGAGGCAGTGAATATGTTGCATGCATGTGTGTGTGTGTGTGTGTGTGTGTGTGTGTGTGTGTGTGTGTGTGTGTGTGTGTGTGTGTGTGTGTGTGTGTGTGTGTGTGTGTGTGTGTGTGTGTGTGTGTGTGTGTTGGGGTAGGCAGAGGGGAGAGCAGGGCATGTTGGCTGCAGGCAGGCAAAACTCTTTTTGAGTCCAGCAAGTTAAGCAGTGGGAATGTTATCACTGCATAGGGAATTAATTGCACAATGTCTGGGAGTCTGGGTAGGTGTGTGTGTGTGTGTGTGTGTGTGTGTGTGTGTGTGTGTGTGTGTGTAAGTGGATCTGCGTCTCCCAAAAATCAGCCTGTGGTGGTACTTGAACAAGGTGGAGTGAACAAAGTTTTCCAACTTTTATCTTTTAACTAACCTTATTGTCCCTAACACCTTGTGGAGGGTAGAGAGACAGGTAAATAGAGAGAGTGAGAGAGAGAGAGAGAGAGATCTTGGATAGGAAATATAATTTGTCTTGTTGCATCATTTCCATTGCTTGTCAGCTTGCAAAACATGCTGCCCACAATAAAATCTATTGCTTCAAAATGAGCTCTTACAAAGCTCTCTCTCCCTCTGTTTCATCCGCTGCCAACACTGGCACAGCATTTCAGCAACATCTCACTATGTGTCCTGTAAATATGTTCACCGTCTAACTATAACTAAGTGACCATGTCAGGTTTCTGCTACAGGAACAGGCTCTAATCTAACCCAAATATACTAATTAATTTGCATGGTTTTGGCACTTAAGAGTCTGTGCCCTCGATGAAATAGCTTTAATAACATCAACTCCATGCTCTGTCTTTTCTCTCCCCCGAGACAACGTCGTCCCTTTCAGGTTTGTTGCCTTAATTGCAAACGAGCTACTGACACTGGTAGAGGATGTTCACATTAATTGGACACACACACACGCACAAACACAAACACACACATACAGAGTTATTCCCCTAAGCCCCCCCTGATAATTTTTATTTGATTCCACTTTTATCGGGGGTTGCTTGTAAAAACCATTACCTGTTGTTCACAACGTTAAAAACAGAAACAGAGCATTGGCAGAGCAACATCTATTTCTCATGCTTCCAATTGAAAGAAACACATCAAACTCTCCATCAGTATGTTATGTCAGGTATGGCAAAGTTAGAGAGTGAGATTCTGTCTTAGACCATTAGACTAGATGAATCAGGCGAGGAGGCTGATGTGACGAAAGGTTAATCAATTGCCCTTCATAGTATTGGAAGTATGGAAGTAAAATGCAGAATAGTGGGCGAGAACCAGTGAAAATAACCCTGATGAGTTAATGCATGTTCTTTGAGTATGCCAGAGGGAGGTATTCTCAGTATGGGGTGTCACATGGAAAGTATTCTGAGGGGTTTGTGCGTTTTATATTGATATAAGATGGTAAAGACAAAGCTCAAGGCCGAGCAGAAGGCCTTGGGGTCTGACATGAAGAAGCTGCTCCTACTGTATGTTTAACTGATCTTCTATCAGGCTTGGAATACATACCTGTATATGTTCTCCTTTACAGCTGCGTCAATATTCCTGTGCGTGTGTATGCATGTGTATATTGTTTGTTTGTTGTTGTGTGGATGTGAGCAGGCACCCTTAAGGGTATTTATATACCAATATAGGATGAATACCCTGGTAAACAAACTGTTTGTCTGTGTAACAGATGTTATTTGTGTGCATGTGTGTGTGTGTTTGTGTGTACTTTAGTATGTTCATATTTGTGTGTTTTGTGTATATGTGGCTATTTTTGTGTGTTAATGTGTGTGTATGCGTGCAGTGTGTGTGTGTGTGTGTGTGTGTGTGGTATGCGTGCGTGCGTGCATGCATGACTGTGTGCTGTGCACTGCTGATTAATGTTAGCGGACAGCAGCAGTGAAGCCCATGGCAAAGTCTGTCCATTAGTCTGTATCACAGCTTAGCTGATCTAAAGGATAAGAGCTCCATGACACTTCATCATTCACATACTAAACCTCTAAAGGAGGCCAATTAGATACATGCAGTACTAATAGCAGCCAGGAGAGTGATCTTCTGATCTTCTGACCATACCACTTAAGAGAGAGATATAGTTTATGGGAGCGCATGCACTAAGCTCTATGGGAAACAATACACCCCCATACAACACACCCAAATATACCCCCCATACAAACACATACACATACACATACACATGCACATACACATGCACAAATAAGTATACTATACAATTCATCACATATGGATATATGTATACGTGAATATAATATAATATAATATAATATAATATAATATAATATAATATATAAAAGGAGACAATACCTGGTCTGTGACATTCATAAAGATAATGTGATCAAATCTGACTGAAACCCAGTTTAGGAACCGTTTGGTTACGTAATATAATCTCAAACCTCAATCTGTATTGTACAGTAATCTTAACAAATGGCTGTCCTAAACTGCTGTGCTCAGAGTTGGGCTAATCCAAAATCACAGTGGGCCACTGTCTATTAAAATGATTTAAAAGCAAAATATTTCCGTAATGCTCCTTTGGCACTCTCTTCCGATTGAGCACTTCCTTGATCTGTCCTTGTTGTTTGGCATTCTCTCTTTCATCTCCATCTCTTGCTTTCAGTACAGCAATAACCAAGCCCTCAACATGGATTTCAGCCAAATTAAGTAAAAACAGTTGGTTTGGCATGGAGACATGGCTCTGTTAATGATAGGATGATGTGCATTTATCATCCTCATCACCTCTAATTTTAATCTTCTTTCCTCTCTTCAGCCTTGTCATTCTCCAACTTTGCACTCCTCTCTTGTCACGTCTCTCTTCTCACTCCCTCTTCTCTTAGTTTTTCCACTTAACATCAACCAAAAAACAGGTCAGAGTAGAGCAGCATCCACTTATTGTCTCTCTTGACTTTTTGCTCTTGCTCTGTTTTTCTGAGCAGCAGAGTGAGTCAGGTGACCTCTTGCCTTGAGTGCTGAGACCCTGTGAACACTGTTAAGAGAAAGTGAGAGAGTGAGAGACAGATGCAGGATTATCCACTGGTGTTTGGACATTTTAACTAACATCGTGCATTATTCATTAGGAAACTCACACAATGCAAAGAGTGAGTGAAGAGGCAAGAAGGGAGAAGCAGGGAAAAACTGGAGAAATTGAGTGTTTATAAAAAGTGAAAGATAGAGAGATAGAGAAAGGTAGATCTATCAATAGTAAATGCTGGTCTCATAGAAAGTCTGATCTGCTCACCTCCTATATGTAGCCAGTCAAAGTTTGGAGTCAGTAAATTACTGCATGCCCTACTACTAAACTGCTATAAAATATTATCCAATTCTCTCCCTCCAAGAAGATTCACTTGAGATGTATTGCTGAAATGGCAGTTATGTTTGTGCTTGTGCATGTGCATGTGCATGTGCATGTGCATGTGCATGTGTGTGTGCGTGTGCTTGTGCATGTGCGTGTCTGTGTTTTTGTGTATATATTTGTGTGTATATATCATACTGAGGAACTGATTCCAAGCCACAAATTACAATTCATTGTGTGTTGCAGGAACACTAGTTGAAATTAATTCTGACCGACTTTCCCTGGTATTTAATCTGATTAGAAGTGATCCCACAAATTATTATTATTATGCACTATTTGTGCTGTCGGCTTGCCCACCAGCTGGTATGTTACTGCTGGTGTTACTTTTCATCTCCAGGGAGTGTGTGTGTGCATGCTTGCGTGCGTGCGGTCAGTGAGGTTCTCTGTATGAAAACAAAGCTTTTTAAATACTGAGGTTTTCATGGGGGGGGGTGTGCTCTGACATGATGCCAACATCACTTGTAAACTTGTAAACAACAAGCTGTGTCATCAGATCAAGCTAAGGGAAGGGGAAAGGTAAAAAGTATATCTAATATTTTCAAAAAAGAGAATAGGTGTGGTATCACACACACAGAGGAAACTGAAACTAAACAAACAAACAACATTTAATGAGGAATGGCAAACAGGTCATGGCTGGCTTGTGTTTTATGAAGAAGAAGAAAAACAATATGTTTTGGCAAGACTGCTGGACTCGTCTCCATGATCGTGTCACGAGAGCTGGCCAACAGCTATTCCTTCTCTACACTGCAAATACATTTATGCCACTCTGAGGTGAACTATATTGAAAAAAACATCAAAGATAAAGAAATATAATAATCCAAAAGAACATATTAAAAATGAGTATTTACAACATTTCTCCATATACAGCATTCACATTCACTCTATTTACAATATGTACAATAAATACTACAAAGAGAATGGTTGATATCATTAACACTCCAAATTATTACCCATCACTTGAGTCATATCCCCATAAGCCTGAATCAGATGAATTCATCTCAAACTCAGATACTGATATTGTGTGTCAGCAAATCTGAACAGAGATGCTGTTCATCTAAGGTCATGTGTTGTCCTAAGCAGAGGTATGGATTCTCCTTCTGGGTGTTATAAAGTGCTTCATACAAGAATGCAAGGTCTCCTGGCCTCATAAGAGTGAAGGGGAGGAAAACTACAACAAAGGAGAAAACAGATAGACAAAGTATGCTGTTTGAGAAAATATGAATTATACAGATAAGCCTTCTGACTGATAAGGTGTCCTGAATATAACTACGCACACCAGACAGCTTTTTTATTTGTTGCCTTTGATGTGAAAGCTGTAAAGCTGCAGTCAGTCCAGCCTTATAGATTGTCCTGTTTCTGCAAGTGTAAGATCTGTCACTTTTCATGTCAGCATATGCCGTTGGATTGATGTGTTTAAGAAAATTAGTGAAAATGAGCAAGTATAAGAGATAAAGATATTGACAGAAGATGAGAGAAATTAGGTCTCTCAGTCTCTCTGTCTCTAAGCCAGTACATTTATTCTTTTCCCCAAACAATAATGAATACCAAGACAATGACTATCACACAGGTTGAGGCTCAAGACCCCAGGGGAATCTCCCATTCTGAGCCAAAAGGACTACACCAGGGCAATCACAGATGTGTGTACAGTACACTGCACTGATTGCCAAAGTCAGTGTAGCATAAAGACTGATGTTATCTATATGAAGCTCCCGGGGGAGAAGTTTTCCTCTTAAAATGCTCACAGGCTAGTCTCATCTCCTGTCATGCATTATGCAAAGATGCACTTACACACTCATGAAAGAAACACACACACACACACACACACACACACACACAAACACATATACAGTGGGGTCCAAAACTATCAAGAACTGTTTGTTTTCATCATTTCCCCAAAAAAATGTTTTGTCGTTTTTTACTCAGTTGATACTTCTTATTGAAAAATACATTATTTAGAACTGATACAAATCAAAGTTTTTAGATCTCTGAGAAATACTCGTATGAAATGGAACTATATCTGAAGATATTGTTCGCACCGTTTGGCTTTCTCAAATTGTTGTCACACCATATATTTCATTCAAATATTAACACATGTCTGCTCCTAATACACAGTGTGAATTGTTTTGGTCTTTTAACAACTGATACCAGATATTAACTCAATTAATATGGTCCTCTATTCATTATTGCTTAGTATTAATTATTATTATTATTTTTTAATTATGTAATCTTGTTTGAGAAATATAATTTGGTAAAAAGTTGATAATGAAACAAAAGATTAAATTATGAAATAAAAGACTTTTGGACCCCACTATACACACACACACACACACACACACACACACACACACCGGGGTCTTTAATGTGGTTTCCCTCTACAAAAGGAATTTTCGTTTCTTTTCATCATTTCAGGCTTCTCACTCCCCAACTCCCTCACTCTCTCATCATTATCTTTCACTTGCTCTCTGTCTCCCTGTATTCTCTTTTTTCCATTTCCATAGTTTGAGGTGTTCTATCTCCTATAACTTTTCTCTTTTTCACTCATTCCACTAATCCTCGCCCATCTCCCTTCCTCTCCTTCTGTCTCCTCTCTACTCATAGCATATCCTTCCCTCCTCTCCTCCTTGATTCATCTCTCCAATCCCCTTTCCTACTCCTGAGAGAACCATGTTCCTCCTCTCTCATTCTCTTCATTCCTCTCTTCTGTCATTAAGATGCAGTGCAGGGAACTGACTGCTGCCTTAGACCACAGAAGTATCTTTGAGGATGCACTGAAATAAGTGGTGCTGGTAATGGTTTGGCATGCACAACAAGAAACATGAAGTTGGCAGAATAGTCACAGACAGCAGTAGATGGGGAGCGATTTAAGAGGAGATGGGCTCCAACTTGTTTACAGAAAATATCAAATCCATTCCCTTTGTTCAGAATGCATTTTGTGTAACGTTTTATTGGAAACAAACCACCAATATCGCCACCACACACATTGTACACTGTACACAGTACACACGAGTCAACATTCACATTACCCTCAGTCCTCCATTGGAGTCCTACCAGTGTTATATTCTACATCAGGATTATACAGCACTCTCACAGACTGTAAAATACAAGCTCAGAGAGCACAACATTCTGGACGCCCTCATTCACTGGAAGCTGTGCGCTTGCGAAATCATTAAAGTGCAATGTGTACATTATGAGTTTCATCGAATTGTTGAGGTACAACAAAGATGATACGCAGCCCGTCAAAATCAAACCATGGACAGAATCAATGCATTTTCTGCTGTACTTGCATTCAGTGATATCCAATGTTAACTGCAAAATCTGAGATGACAAATTTCATTGCTGCACTGTGTGAGCGGGAAGTGGATTGTATTCAAACTGCTATGCCATATAGTAGAGTTGAGCAGTGTCATCAGATCTAATACAGGAAAAGAGGGAAATTGACAGGGAACAGAGCAAAAACACAGCCTTACACATTGCTGGGATATAATCACACATTTTGGGCATGTGCATTTACTGATAACAATACAAAAGAAATAGGGCTCCTAAGGCACCTGTACACTGGTAGCAGCGTGAGAAATGTGGCAGATAAGAAACCTAAGGACAATGAGAAAGAACATGGCATAGTATGCTCATTTGAACAGCCATGTGAATGCACTATTGCCTACACTGTGTACTTTTCTCTGTCTCACTGTTATCTATCTCAATATCTAGCCTGTCTGGGGCAGATAAGTGTTGCTCACATAAACATCCTTTCTGAAAGGAGAAGGAGAGCTTCATTGCAGTCACTCTCTTTCTTTCTCTCTCCTCTCTCCAACTCTATTTTCCTTCTCTGAACTGTTACAATCTATTAAGTATTTCCCCCTCTATCTCTTTCTCTCTCTCACACACACACACACACACACACACACACTTTCTAGTTTGCCTCTCATCTCACTCACCATTTAAATTTTTCCCCCTCTCTCTGTCTCCCTCTCTCCTCAGCCCCAGATGTGCTGTATATCCACTCAAACGCGTTGTCCTCTTATTGGAGACAATAAACAGTTGTTTACAGCCCAGAATAACAAAGATTGTCACCATGGAAACTCTTCCATCCCACGGGCGCCGAGTGCCCCTTTCTGAGTTCTAAAAGGAGCAATTATCTGATGACATCAAAGACAGGCGACAACATAAAAAAGCAAAGCATGGGGAGAATCAAGGCCAAGCCATTCATCAGACAGGTGGAGAGGGGGTCTGGTTCGCCTTTTTCAGACAGGATGGCCGGCTTCAGGCTACAACCATTCACCTCAAGGGGCCAAAGATGGTTATATAAACACAAACAGTCATTCTGCATAGAAATAATCTCAATTTGATGAAATAAGAAGGGTCACAGATTCAGTGAATGATATTCTGTAGGCTTGTCTACAATTGAAAAGGAAAGAAAATGCATCTCTCAGTCTTTACAGACGTCATACTGTTATGATACTTGATAACATGGACCAGCCAGAGCACACAATTTATTAATCTCTCTCTGAGTAGCCACACCCTCCTGCGTATTGTTATATTCTTGCTAACTGACAGCCTTCTGATTTCCCATTTTAAATTGGTCCCTTGGAAAGCTCAGTGATACATGAATAACCAGGAAGCATGCTGGGTCATCACCTCTCATGACCTCTCACCTTTCATGTATGCTCAGTGCTTGTGGAGGACTGCCAGTGCTTTTGTTTGTGGATAAGCGAAACTCCCTAAAAGATGTTTTGAGGCCAGTCTTACAGTTTTACAATATGGATGTTATGAGCTTCTATCAAACCATGAGGGACGTTGGGCAATTTAACATCAGTTGTTCTTGAATTTTCACTCTAACATTAAGAAATTGATTGCAATGTTGCTCCCTTAAGAGCTACGCTGGCATTTTCATATTACGGGACCTGAAAACTCTCAGAGATAATTCATAGTCCGTAGAGATGCAATCTCATTATAACCAAGAGGTGTTGATCTTCAACACTGAACTTTGAAACTGCAATGTGGTTCCCTGAAGCGCTATTTCCTAATCAGAATCACTTTACACGTACAATAAATGTATAGAAATGTGTCAGTGATATTGATGCCAAAAATATTGCCAAATCAAGAGTTTACATACTGACACATATGGTACAAGGACAAGAAAAGCTCAGATGCAGTGCTAAGGGACACACACACACTCCACAAGACACTGTTGCAGCTGTACAGTGGAGAGCGGCATATGTAGTGTACCATGAAAACAAACAGGATGTCCTACATTCATGTGGCTCAATTAGCCACAAAGCGTTAATCACAAAGACACAGAGAGAGAAGGGGAAGAAGGGCAAAACAGAAGCAGTTGATTATCTTTAGAATAAAGGTACACAAATAAAAATGAATTAATACATTAACTAATGAATGAATCAACATGAATTAACTAACTCAGAATTTCCCAAAGCTCAGCATTAACAAATGAACGAGTCATACCTCGGTCACCGTTAGTTAGTGTGGTGATTTAACACCTTTGTACGTAATTATTTGCCATTAATTAATGGTATTAACTAACAGATATAATTAATATATTAATAAATAAGGGGGATCAAATCTATAATCTCAGTTTACAAGGCACAAAAAAGGCAGGCCGTCCCGTGCAGCCAGTCACCCAACAGTGACATATGAACTGACTTGCCAGAAGACACAGGATGCAGAACCTGATTCCTCTTCACTTCATGCAGGTAGGAGCCACTTGCAGGTAGGGTCCTGCGTAGATCCACTCTACTGTCGTCGCACAACCCAGAGATCTCCGCAGTCTATTTGTGTGTGGCTGTAAGTGTGACGTACAACTTAGTTACATTATACAGTGTGGTGGTACACAACTGCATCAATAATCTCATCCACAAACATATGCCTGATGAACAATGAGTTAACTCACAAGCACTTCATGGTGAGTTAATTGTTTTGTGCACCCTTAACGTCGTGGAATGATTTGGTAAATTTGGTAATGATCAGCTAATGAAACATAAATTGGGGGTAAGCATTCACTATTGCATCATAGTTAATTGCATCAGAGTTAATTAATGGTGTTGTTCATAGGCAGTTACACTTCATCATTTAAGACTGAGGTCATATGTCATCACACATACATTAAGGTACCAGAATAAGAAAAGCTATCTTTACCAGACAAGTACTGGACCACGACATGCAGCTTGTGCAAAAAAAATGGCAATTCAAAATTGCAAAAACTAACAAGGGACTAACCAAGAAACAGTTGCAGAATTTTGCACCAATAATACAATAAATATAGCCCCATCAGAATGTATCGATTTGTGATTGGTTCCCAGAGTAGGTGTGAGAGAAGGTGTGTGAATACCCAGTCTGTGCATTCATTCTCCAGGGGCCTCATTTATGCATGATGCTCTTATCGTCCCATATTTCACTGGAGTTGTAGAAAACCCACATTAATTCTAGATAGATTAAACTGATTGGACAATAGGTTATGAATGAGAACGAAAGAGAGAATAGTGGGATAAAGAAGTGAAATGAGGTACGCTAAGCTTCATTTCATCATGTAGTAGCATGATGTACAAAACAGGGGTAAACCTGCAAATCTGTTAGACCTAGTACAAGTAGACCCAAACGCAGACAAAAGGTTGGAGGCAGGTAGTACTCAAAAAGGCCGATTTACTGGTGTATCACAAAAAACAGGAATACAGGCAAGCAACAGGAAACAAAGTAACTGACTGACTGACTGACTGACTGACTGACTGACTGACTGACTGAAAAGTTCTAGGGCGGCAGTTGAAGAAAAGACAAACTAGTCCTGAACTGACTGGAGGCAGAGCTTAAATACATGGTGAGTAATGATTAGATGGGAATCAGCTGTGCAGCACCAGCAGCATGGACATCCATCAGACACGCCCACAGCCTGTGAGAAGGAGACAGAGAGAGATAGACAGAAAGAGACAGACAGAAAGAGGGAGACACTAAGGCAGTGGTTCCCAAAGTGGGTGCCGTAATGACTGGCCAGGGGTGCCGCAAGATCTGTTAATTTCCATATTTTATTGTGTCTATTTCACATAAAAATAGGCTACATTTGAACTACATTTTATATTACATTTGAAACATGTCATTGTAAAAACAGAAGAAATAAGCAATAAACATCGAAATCGTTCATATTAAAAAAAAAACTGTTAAAATGCGCATTCAAAGGGATAGCGGCGCATCTGAAAACGCTTGATGAAAGGTTTGAGTGTTATTTCCCCGCTTCGAAGAATGAAGACTATGACTGGATCCGCGATCCTTTCAACTCCCGATCATCAGAATCAGCAAAGAAGTTGACAATCAAAGCCCAGGAAGAACTTGCAGAACTGAAAATGGATCGCACTTTGAAATTGAAGTTTGGAGAAATGTCGTCGGACAAGTTTTGGCTGCTTGTGGGACACGAATATCCAGTAAGGATCAGTGTGCTATTGCCGTTCCCAACATCATACTTGTGTGAGCTGGCTTTCTCATCCCTGACATACGTGAAAAGCAAGAGAAGGCATCGCCTGTCAGTGGAGTCAGATCTACGCGTTGCGCTCTCTTCAATCTCTCCCTGCATCAAGAGACTGTGCTCTCAACAGCAGGCTCACACTCCCACTAAAATGCCTGATAGCTCCATACGCGGAGTTATTTTCGTTCTTTGTTTTTCTTATTAACCTAAAAAGTAGGCTTATTTTACGTTTTGAACAAAGCAAAATATATGCACTTTTTTTCTATATATATATATATATTTTTTTTTTACCAATTAACATAATTATGTATTATTATTTTAAGTTAAACATTGATATGTAAATCTGCATAAATCACACACAGCAACAAGTTAGTTCAAACAAGTCAATCAAAATGGTTGACATCTATTTTTTCTTATCATTAGCTCAGTGGTTGAGAATAGTGTTTCATTTTAAGAAGTTATTTTATTTCACTTCATATTGATGCCAGTTCATTAAAATACATTCTTATAACATATTCATGGTGTCATTTTTAGCTTAAAGGGGGTGGGGGGGGCCGTGAAAAGAAATTGACTATGAAGGGGTGCCTTGGTTTGAAAAAGTTTGGGAACCACTGCACTAAGGAACAGAGGAAGGAGAGGAGGGAGGCAGCGCTGCCATGGGAGATGGTTACGTTGCTACTTACCTTCCTTTGACATGCACAACTGCACTACCAGGGAGAAGACGCCCAAATGCCTTAACCCACTGCCTCCATGCAGCTTAGTTAAAGAGGGATGCTGTGTGCCAAATATTGGATGTGAACCACAGATTTTAAAGTGTCTGCCTGCTACACAATGATTTGATTGGTATTTACACTTGTTCTTAAATGGTTGCCTTGTCTGTAATTCAAGCAAACCAGAGGCTTTATTTATTATTTTTCACAAATCTATCTAGAATTAATGTGGGTTTTCTACAACTCCAGTGAAATATGGGACGATAAGAGCATCATGCATAAATGAGGCCCCTGGAGAACGAATTACTACTAACAGCGTGTACACAAAAGCAAAGCAGCCTGCCAGCATCTGAAGATGTGTTAACTTAGTTCAGTTGGCTCAGAGTGCAGGGCTGTCACGTTTGAACTCTGCTCAGAGGTTCAGTGCCTCTTTGAGCGTCACATCTGAGACCACATATAAGCTGCCTGTGGTGCGTCGCTGACTGAGCTCCTGCTGTGTGCGGTGTTAAAGAAGGTTTTCTCAACATGCAGTTGGAGTCAAATGAGATTTGCATCACAGCTTGGTGGCACAGATCAGCATCATTCAGGACTCGTTGGAGAAGATTGTTTAGTGTTTCTTCTGATGCTGAGGTGTGATAGAGTGAAGCTATTTTAACTGTGTGACAGCTAGATCGTTTGTTTGTTTCTGTGCCTTCTGTTCTTCATCATAATTATCATCATCACCATGATCTTCTTCTACTCATTATTATTATTGTTGTTGTTGTTGTTGTTGTTATTATGGAAGAGCATTTTGGAAATTCCTACTATTTGCTCAATATTTCCAGTCCAACTTCAGTCCACTTGACTGAAAGACATCCAATCTGATACAAACAATTTCCCAGGAGGATGAGCGATGTATGTCTGACATACACACATAACCTGTGCTGACATACACACACAACCACACACAAACACACACACAAAACCACAAACATGCACACACATGCTGAGACCAACACAGGAGGAATTTTGAATGGTTGTATGAAAAACAGCGGACTGACCTGAGAGCAGCATCATAAATCAATCTGGGCAGTTTCAATGTCATATTCCTAACAGTATGAAATGATGTGTTAGGTGTGTGGATTGGTGTGACTGTGTGAGTATGTGTGTGTGTGTGTGTGTGTGTGTGTGTGTGTTAGGCTGGTAATGCGTCAGACTTTACAGGTATATAACTCTTGTATGCTAATGGCCGTGAACTCTTCACCCCCGTTTCATCAAAATCAGGTCTGTAGTTCCTAGATGTCTTGTCTCCCCCACCCCAACCCCCTTTGCTGGTATGGACAACCCTGTATTTGCCCATGCAGCGCTGGCTGCAGGCTCAGTCCAATATTGTGTTGATTGCAGTGCGAGTGGACTGATTCTATGCACTAATCCAGATGCTCTTTGATGTTTAATCCATTGGTTGTTTATGTGCTCAAAGATGTATATACTTGTAATACACACTTGTAATACACACACATACACACTTCCGAGTGGGATTTACCATCTGCCATAGTATTTGGGATTTCGTCCAAACTCCTGCTGTGCATTAACCTCCTTGTCAACCAGTCAAGAAAAATCTCATCCAACCACCTCCACATCTTTACTCCCCCCTTAAGCCTGATCCAATGGTGTGTGTTTGTTTATGTTCTGATATTCCTATACATGTGAGGACCAGCAAGATGGCTCTGTACACATCCACTCTTGGTGGAAATCAGGACCTTTTACTTTGAAAGAGGGTTGTCATTTTAGAGTTAAAGGTAGTCTAGATCAGTGGTTCCCAAAGTGGGTGCCGCGGCACCCTGGGGTGCCGTAATGAGTGACCAGGGGTGCCGCAAGATCTGTTAATTTCCATATTTTATTGTGTCTATTTAATAACGTTTCATCACATAAAAATCCGCTCGCAAGACAGCATCCCTATTCAAAGGGAGCGGCGCATCTGAAAACGCTCGATGAAAGGTTTGAGTGTTATTTCCCCGCTTCGAAGAATGAAGACTATGACTGGATCCGCGATCCTTTCAACTCCCGATCATCAGAATCAGCAAAGAAGTTGACAATCAAAGCCCAGGAAGAACTTGCACTTTGAAATTAAAGTTTGGAGAAATGTCGTCGGACAAGTTTTGGCTGCTTGTGGGACACGAATATCCATCTCTGGCAAACTGCGCGATCAGTGTGCTATTGCCGTTCCCAACATCATACTTGTGTGAGCTGGCTTTCTCATCCCTGACATACGTGAAAAGCAAGAGAAGGCATCGCCTGTCAGTGGAGTCAGATCTACGCGTTGCGCTCTCTTCAATCTCTCCCTGCATCAAGAGACTGTGCTCTCAACAGCAGGCTCACACTCCCACTGAAAATGCCTGATAGCTCCATACGCGGAGTTATTTTCGTTCTTTGTTTTTCTTATTAACCTAAAAAGTAGGCTTATTTTACGTTTTGAACAAAGCAAAATATATGCACTTTTTTCTTTTTTTTTACCAATTAACATAATTATTTAATATTATTTTAAGTTAAACATTGATCTGTAAATCTGCATAAATCACACACAGCAACAAATATAGCCTTAGTTCAAACAAGTCAATCAAAATGGTTGACATCTATTTTTTCTTATCATTAGCTGAGTGGTTGAGAATAATGTTTCATTTTAAGAAGTTATTTTATTTCACTTCATATTGATGCCAGTTCATTAAAATACATTCTTATAACATATTCATGGTGTCATTTTTAGCTTAAAGGGGGTGGGGGGGGTGGTCGGTGCCGTGAAAAGAAATTGACTATGAAGGGGTGCCTTGGTTTGAAAAAGTTTGTGAACCACTGGTCTAGATTTACTTTTAAAATGTGGATTAAATTAGGGTTATGGAAAGGATTACGATTGGACATGTATTGGTGAGGATTAAGGTTAGGGATGGGGAATGAATACAGTCAGTTCATTCCCTAAATGCCCTTGCCCACTGAAAAGCACACTGATTTTCTTTGGACTAAGGCACATGCATACACACGTGTGGTCCTGTGTGTGCGCATATTAGATAATGTTCATGGGGTTGGGGTTTATTGAGTTCTTGGCCTTATTATGCTGCTTCAAGAAAAGGGAAGCATATGGGAGAGAAAATCCCCAGACAGTGAGCGTGTTTCTATATCCTTAGATTTACTCTGAAAATGAGACACAACTCAGTACGCATGCAGCATGCACATAAACACAAACACACAAACACTGCATACTGTATATTCACAGTATGCCTGCAGATTATTGTGTCTTTAGAAATGGGGTTATAAATAACTGTGGAGGGAAATTATCCAACTATAAAGTGTTATATAATATACAACTGCATCCACCTCAGCAAGCTCTTTCACAGAGCCTTTGGGGACTCAAACACTAAAGATGCTTTACATTTCAAGTGCACGCAGTCATACCCTGTTTTGTTCTCCGGATAGCTTCTCATGCCCATGCCAACACATTCATAATGCATAACAACAGTTAAAAAAGAAAATCTGGGGGTGAAGAAATCCAAGACATTCTGTTCCATTCTGCCAACTACCTCTTACTGTACTCCCTCATATGTATTCTGTATTGCTCTCTGCCGCTGGGTTTTCAATCTATTTGTGTATCTATCTTCCTTATGACTGCATCTCTTTATTGGTCAGTTTTTACCATGAAGACCTGTAAATGTAATCTGCTGTAATCTGTGTTCACACTGGGGATATAAGGGGATGGTAAGAAGAAATGACAGTGGAACCAGCGGAAATTGACAGCAGTGTTCCTTCTCATTGTGGGATATTGAGAAGTGAATGTGTGCTCATAGACACACACACATACACACACATACACACGCACATACACACACATACATGTAATTGCATACACACGTGAGGATATATTTGGGGCTCACACAGCCTCACACCTGTAAAATAGACATACTTGTGCATGCACACTGCACTGCAGACCAGCACACACACACACACACATAAAAATACACAAATTACTTGTCTACTTGTTTGGTTACACGCCCACATATTATGTCTTCAATCTCATTGGCCTCTGCAGGAGGGCTACATACATCACCCTGTCCTCTTTGGTTCCCATTCCAATCCCATCCGGTAGCCACTCCCCCTCATTTCTCTCTTCCCATACCCAAGAGAAAGCTCTCTTAATCATTCCTTCACCCTATCCATGAGCCAGTCACTTTGTTGTCGTCTTTCTCTCGTCTGCAATCTTGGATTAGTTTCATATTCTCGACTCCAGCCGCATCTCAAATGATATCTTCTTTTGTCTTCCTCTGCAGCTCATGAAGAGAAAGGGGAAGAGCAGCTGGTGGCCCCATGCTCACATCACAGCAGTCATTTCTCTCATAAATGTAGACCTTGAAAGCTACTGTGTTTCTGAATCCCCCCTGAATTCCTAGAAATCTCCTTCCCCTATCGTTCTGATATAAGCAGTAACAGCAGCAAAAGCACAGAGCATACTTGCTCCAGAGACAGAGCGACATGAAATGTGCCCCCATTTTTATTATTGAATGTTATTCCTGCTTGACAAAACTCCTTAAAAACCAGTTGGAAAAAGATATAGTAAAAGTCTATTAAGCACCCTGAGCCAGAGCACAGATCGCTGACAATCACTCACACAGCAAGAAAGAAAAAGTCTTCTTTAAATGTTCTTTAAATGCCTTCAACCACTGAAGACAAAATTAAAGGCATCTTTTCATTTTCTCAGAACCATCAACTTTCTTTAAACCCATTAAAAAACATTACTTCTCTGTTGATCCTGTCAATCTGTCAAAACCATTCTTTCATAAAAAAATGGAATTGTCATTTTATTTTTTACTTCTTGCAAATCAGACAGTGCTCAGGTCCATTTATATGAAGACTTCACTGTTGAGATCCCCCCCTCTTCCCAGCCCTGCTGAAATGATTTAATGGCTCAACGGTTGGCTCAACGGCTCAGCTCATCTGATTATTCAGATTATCAAAGCCCTGCCGAAATCAGACGGGATGAGAGGAGACGAGTGAAACAGAGACAGGGTGGACAGAAGTTAAAGAGGGATATTTTTAAACCAGCTCCCTATAGTTAAGAGGTTCACAGGTTTGATGGAGAAATGAGGTGGAGTCAAAAATAGATTCCTTGGTCTAAAAATGTAAGGTTTATTCTGATCTGTTATAAACTGATAGCTTTTGGAACAGAAGTGGCTCTAATTTGTCTTGTGTGTATATTGACTTTCTCTGTCACTCTGTATGCAGTGTTACTGTTGGTCTGGGCATGTTACTGCCAGCAGGATGACCTAGTGGTTAGTGAGGTCATCCCCCGACCAGAGGGACCCGGGCTTGTGTGGTCAAACCTGCCGAAGAAACTCGGAGCAAGATACTTAACCCCTTCATTAACCCCCCTTAACCACACTCATTGGCAGACCCTATGCTCCAGAAGAGAATTTCCCCATGGGAGATGAATAAAGTAAATCAAATGCATTGTTTTTCTTTGTCATTGCAGGTGAATGTTGTCACGGCCATGGTTTGCAATTTGAAATAAGGTCATCATGAAGCCAATATCCCTGGGTAACCAGGAATTTTTGGACTATGTTCAAATGGCATCATAGTGTTATAGCTGAGTCCTTGGAATAGTTATAAGCAACAGAAACAGGTTTCTGACAGGTGACAAATCTATTGCTGAAAGGTCACAGTGTTGACACAGCAGGACCTCTCTGTTTTTGCATTGATGTGAATGGAGAAAGTAATCTGGTTCTGCATGTCACACACACACATATATGGAGCGGAGCCTGCAAAGCTATTTCAGGCAGACGTACTCGAGTGGCGCTGCAGCTCAGTCAAATTGGGTGGTCTATTTAAGCTGTCAAGCTCACTCGCTCATTCTCTGTTGATGCTTACCCTGCCGCACTGTGTTGCTCTGCCACCGCTGCTGCTACTGCTACTACTGCTGCTGCTGCTGCTGCTGCTGCTGCTGCTACTACTGCTGCTACTGCTGCTACTGCTACTGCTACTGCTGCTACTACTGCTGCTACTGCTACTGCTACTGCTGCTACTACTGCTGCTACTGCTACTGCTACTGCTGCTGCTGCTGCTGCTACTGCTGCTGCTGCTGCTGCTGCTGCTGCTGCTGCTACTACTACTGCTGCTGCTGCTACTGCTACTGCTGCTACTGCTACTGCAGCTGCTACTGCTGCTACTGCTACTGCTGCTGCTGCTGCTGCTGCTGCTGCTGCTGCTGCTGCTGCTGCTACTGCTACTGCTGCTGCTGCTGCTGCTGCTGCTGCTGCTGCTGCTGCTACTGCTACTGCTGCTACTGCTACTACTGCTGCTACTGCTACTGCTACTGCTGCTGCTGCTGCTGCTGCTGCTACTGCTACTGCTGCTACTGCTACTACTGCTGCTACTGCTACTGCTGCTGCTGCACATGCATCTCACAACCCACCACCACCCCAGCATCCACCTGTGGGCTCTGTTTCATAGTCCCCTTAGGGGGGAATGTTATCGATGCTCCCTGCCTCATTTGGCTCTCTTAATTACATTGCACAGAGGTCGATGCAACAGAGCCTTAACACCAAAATAAAATCTATCTAAAAAATAATCATAATCAATACGTGAGTTGGTTGAATTTGTCTTGTCCTGATTTGTCATCAGGTCATATCTATCTATCTATCTATCTATCTATCTATCTATCTATCTATCTAGGTTCAGAAACTGCTGTACAGCAACAGACTTGCAAGAACGTGTTTGTCCCTAAAATCCAATTACCTCTCGTTGTTATCATCCATCGTGAGAGTATTAGAGTTTCATTCAGGAGGGTAAACCAATTTGAAAACGGAGAGAGGTCTCACTGGAATTGTGGTGTGTGTGTGTGTGTGTGTGTGTGTGTGTGTGTGTGTGAGTATGTATTGCATTACAGTCATAATCAGGGACTCTCAGTCAGACTCTCTGCCAGTGATTCCTTTAACTGGTTGGATGATGGTGATCAGTGTGTGTGTGTGTGTGTGACAGGCCTGTTAAGATCATTCTCCTGTGACAGACTGCTAACTCTCTCCTCTGCTGTCAAAGTCAACTCATTGCGCTCTCATTTCACACTCGATGGCAAAGGGAAAGGATGGAGGAGAGGTGGAAAGAGGAAGAGGAAGGAGTGGGGAAGAGGTGAAGAAAAAGGGAAGAGGGAGGAGTGGTGAGCATGAGGAGGAAGAATGGTGTGGAGGAGGAGGGCAAATGAGTAAAGATGAGATGTGGGTTCAGAGATAAGAAGGAGGAGGAGGAGGAGGAGGAAGAGAAAGGGGAATTGAGGAAGACGGGATGAGAAGAGGGGAGATGCAGTTCCATCTTTCAGGATCCAAGCACAGAGCAGTTATTTCCTCAGCTGCTTTTTTAAGTATATTTAACTAAATATAATTTTCCTATATATGTGATATTGCCAATATTTCCCTATATTTTGGCTTTGCTCATGTCATTCTGTGAACATAAATAAAAGACATGTGACAGAGGCACTTGTGAATGAATGTTTTGAGTGCCGTGCTGTTGAGGCTGATTTTATTGAGTTCCTTTGAATAATAGTGACAATGGCTGGATGTTGACTCGGCGAGTTAGAGAGTTGACCCGGTGTGTGCCTGCATGTCCCTTATTTATCCAGGCTATCAAGTTTTACTGAATGCTCCTTTGCAGCAATGTCCCTGCTTTTCACTCACACTTAGACACATTCAGAGCTGGGAGTCTTCTGCTGTGGGCCACTGGAGCAATTGGAGGTTAAGTGCCTTGCTCAAGGACACCTCCATCGTAGTTGCTGAGCGAGCGGAGAGTGTTTCTCATTCGCTTTTACCCACCCAGATTTTCCGAATCTGTCCGGACTTAAGACTGACAACCCCTCTAGTCTACTCCTCTGCTTCTCTAACCTTTAGACTACTGCATGTCTGCATCAATAACTTTGTGCTGTATAGCTTCATAAAAGTGATGACCAGTATTTAAAAGATTAAAAAAAAAAGTAAAAAGTAAAAACTGTGTACCCTCTCTGGAGCCTTAATTAAACATCTAACCAAATACTTCAACAAGAAAGTCAAAAACGCCTGTGATTAAATATGTACACAGGGACTGTATTGATAAGAAAACTGTGGTTTCAGCAACAAAGAGGTATCGCATCACACAGAATATTCAGAAAACTACAGAAAAGCGTGTTGTGTAAATCATATTTGCCCTTACACTTACACAAAAATGATACATATTTTTGTATGAAAGGTACTATACAAATAAAGTTCATTATTATTATTATTATTTATTATATATTATCAACAAATTGGAGCCAATGATAGCTCTCAGGATGGGACAAGTTGGCCTGCTGCTGTCATTTCACCGTACTCTCTACCAGAGGAGGAATTCTGTGAAACTGAATCGTCACTCTGAGAGCAGATCAGTGGCAGCCATGCATTTTCTATAATCCTGTGATCATCATCTCAGGGTGGAAGGGTCAGGCACGTCAAAGATGCTGTTGTGTCAAGAGATAGAGATAGACAGATACAGAGAGAGGAGAAGGCGTTATCTCATCTCTAAGATGGTGCTTTTTATTTTCTAAAACAGGAATAGAGTGTCAAGACCTTCTCTTCCACAGTGTGTGTGTTTGAAGCTTATTTTATAATGAACTCAGAGACAGAGACAGACTGTAAAGTAAAGACAGACAGACAGAGAGTGGGACGATGTGAGAAAGAGAGGGAAGGTGTGTGAGAGAGAGAGAGAGAGAGAGAAAGAAAGAAAGACAGACTGAGAGATGGAAAAGGATAAGCTATTGTTTTAGTGGATAGAGAAAGAGTGAATTGGCTCTGCAATTTTCCAGAAGACCGGAAGAGGGGACCGTGCCAAGCTTCAAACGAGTGTCTATTCTTTGTTCTCTGCCACTGTGTTTGCATTGGAAGCTCTTCATGAAAACTCTCTATGACTCAAGAGCTCCCACTCAGCTCTGCACCTCCATCCACTTTGATTTATTTCAAGGTAGACTGACAGCACTCCACTTGATCAAGGGACTCAACTGAAGAGAACAAATCAAAGAAAGAAAAATGTAGCTATTTTTGAAGACTATTAACATCACATTACGTCATCCAGAAACGGCACTTCCCCTGTTGCTTTCCACCTCTGGGTGGAAGTGTAACTTGCACACATGAAACGCATGACACATGAAAGCTGCTGTTGAGGAGAGAGATAGAGAGACAGACATTCAGACAGCGACCCAGAGAGAGACAGAGCTGAGGAGGGGGCACTGCTGCTTCCCTCAGCCAATGCTTTTAGTGAGAGTGCGCTGTAATTTTCTAAAACAGGAAGAGGGACTGCGTCAAGCTTCAAACAGCGGGGTCTGCTCTTTGATATGCCTTTTCATGAAAGAAATTCTCTATCTGTGCATTAAGAGTTTCCAATCTGCTTTCTGCCTCTATTAAGAGAATTAAAATGAAGAGAGTGAAAGAAAAACTGAGGAGATTCAGCATTTTAGAGCAAGCAGTTAGCCTACATTTTACCCTGTGCAATTAGGGATTTGTTCATTTTCATAAGCGCCTGAGGTCTATATGTTAAGTATACCTGAATGTGTCTAATCAAAGGGTTCAGAGAACAGCATGATCCATTTGCAATCCCCTGGTTCAGGGATGCCAGCAATAGGGAAGGACACAACAGGGAGGGACTCCTTGCATGCTGGTCATGGGATGTCTCTCTAGCCATCAGGACACTCTTGCCAATTATTGTTGTACTTCCTATGACACAAAAGAAAACAGAAGAAACAAGAAGACAGAGAGCCTATATGGACATGCAGTCCATACATGTCAATGTGAATGCTTGCCCAGAGGGAGGCTGTAGCCAGGGAAATGTGATTTGTGGCAGACATTATAGCGAGGCTGATAGGAAATCAGAGGCGTAATTTGCCTTTTCAGAGTGTGCCAGACGCATAAAGCATGGGATTGATTATTACATGACAGTCAGGGGACTGGGACTAATAAACAGGCTGAATCATTTCTGAATTACAATCGTAAATCTGAGACTAAGCCACAAGCCACAGAACACATAGCAATGACATGGTGTTAATGATCAAACATATGTGTTTCTTTATCCATTTTTGTTTTGAGTTCATAACATTGGTGTCCCGCAAGTATATCCAATTTAGCCTTTTTTACTGCAATGACGACTGATATTGGCCCCATGGGTAGAAAATGTTCTAGGTCAGATAACTACTGTAAACTAAAAGTGAACTATGCAAGAAATGGGAGTATAACACATACTACGCATTCAAAAACTACTAGAGATAAACAAACCTTTGTTTCTTGTGTTTCTGTTGCTGTTTACGTGATTCCAACGCTAATCACATCAACACATTGTTTAGCCTATCTAGTATTTAATCTGGTAGCAATTATGTCAAGTATTTTTCCAGGGAGACTGAGCAATATTCAATCAATTATTCAAGTCCACACGGAAAATGCATATACAAGTGGTCAGTGCATTGATTTATTGATTTGAGTAACTCACCCTGACCCTATATGGCATTCAGCTAAGTCATCCTTTCTTATCACAGGCAGACAGCATCCAGGACCGCTGACAGCTGATTGTCTATCATGGTCCATCAGTTGATGATGGAGGTGGGGGAGAAACAGAAAGGTGGTCAAAGGCAATTTTCATCACATCACTTCTGTCTGTCAGTCCGTCAGGCAAGGCCCCCAGGTTCATTACTGCAACTGAATTGCACCACTGCCAACCAGCGGTAGTGCACATACAATCACACACACACACACACACGCACACACACACACACATGCAAAGCTTATCATGTGAGAGCACACGCAGTCGTCCAGTATGAGAAACAGCAGCTAGACAGTGAAATGATTGACAGATTTGGTTCACTTACTGACGAGTCATTCCTCTCAATGCTCCACGGGGGCCTTTATCCAAATCTCATCAGCCCAACCTCTAACCCATAACAACTGCTCCAACATTATATCTGTCTGGAAAAGAGGATGCTAAAAGAGGACTTAGTGAAATCAATGGGGATCGGCAGCAGTCAAGTATGGACACACGGTGTGTTTCCTTAGCACCAGAGACAAACCTGTGGAGGAAGGCATCTTCTTTCCTGAATACAAATGGCCAGATTCAGTAATAAGTGTCCCTTTGTCTGTCTGACAGAGCTGCTAACATCAGAGAGGTCAGCAGTTCATGCCTAAAGTCTCAATATATAGTTTGGTGGAGAAAATGTGAAACTCTGAAAAGTCACAAAGAGTACATTTTACATCTTTTATTGATTGAAAAAAGTCCCTGGATCCCTGGATCACTATTTGAAGCTAGAAATAAGCCTTTGCTGGCCCTGTCCTTCCATCATGTCCGTGACAGAAAGCTCATTGTGGAGCCACTTCCACTTTACTATAAACAGTTATCAGAGGATGTGTGCGGGCATGGTGGTTGCACTTAGCCTAGCTATAGCTACATTTTAGGCTTTGGTTGTTAGGCAAAACAAGTTTTTCAACAAACCAGCAACAAACTGATATGCCGAGTAGTAATTGGCAGATCATGAAGCAGAACACCGTTTGATAGCATGAATGACAGCTGACCTGAATGTGTAAACAAAGAGGAGTGATGCAAATACAAACGAGCTGGAGGAAGAGAGGGAGGTGCATTCCAGTGTTGTCGGCCTTTTCAACATCTATTCGTTAAGTGAGCAATCCCTCAACCTCAAGTCGAGAATATTTCTAGTCTTTTGTATCAAGAAAAAAGAGAACGACGACATTTACATTCTAGCCATCTACTGTCACACTTATCCAGACTTACACTGGGTTCAGTGTCTTGCTCAAGGGCACTTCAGAGACAGAGAGAGGTGCAACAGCGTAGCACGAACAAAGTATTGTTCCATGAACGAACACAGAGTGCTTTTAGTATCATGAGCTCCCCTGCCGGTGCTGTGAGTAAAATTTTAATTCAAAACTCGCTTGGGATTTCAGTCACAAAGGTTTTTGGGGCTCCCTGAGGAATGAAGAATATTTCTTTTCAGCATGGTTAGAAAAAGTATAAGTTTGACGATTTGGACCATGGATTTCACCTTGTTTGTTCACATTTACAAATATAAAAACATAGTCACATATCCTATCTAAATTCAAAGTCTTTTATGATATGATATGCGAAGCAGAGGTAGTCCCAGTGGTGGCACCTAGGTATGAATTAGGTATAAATAGGTATGAATTTAGGGGTCCTTGGCATATATAAAGTTGTTGCCCAGAACTTCTGTTCTACTCTCGCCATGTACTTCACCCGCGAAAAAAAAAATGTCATTGAAAACAAAACCTGAACTGGAAAAGGAAACATCGGCATTGAAACGCTAAACTGAAAAAAAAACTGACATGGAGAAAAAAACTGAAGATTGTCATTGAAAAACACACCAGAATACAAAAAAAAAAAAAAATGCTAAACTCAATGCCAACACAACTTTTTGCAAAACATATCAAAATAAAATTAAATAATTTTGTTTTATTTTTCAGTGGAACTTTTTTCAATGCCAATACAACTTTTTCAAGTGTTTCAATGCTGGTTTCCTTTTTCAGTTCAGGTTTTGTTTTCAATGACAATTTGTTTTTTCAATGCCAAAATTTAAAGTCACTGTTCTAGCTCCATAGAAAAAAATGTATTTGTCATGAATGCATAATAATAAATGCATACATTACAAATATGTTTTCATACTAAATATAATTCATCTTGTGAATCATCTTGTGACCACTGCCGCATGTATGGCATATGTAAGAGGGGGTATGTGGTAAGATAATTGCACACACACACACGCACGCGCACACACACACGCACGCACACACAGTGAGTACACACATAGTGACTTCAGAGTTAATGAAGTCAGTGCCCTGATTTGCACAGATTTCTTTAGGAGCAGCTCTGTTAGCAACGTTAGTGTAGCAATGTTACATAACCATGATATTATCATCACTATCTTTCTCTCCAATTTCCATCATAGTATTGAATAAAACATGTTTTCAGACAAAAATTCACATACTGCAGTATATACACATACTGCACCCTAATGTGGTCTTGCACAGGTTGGGGCATAGACAGACAGACAGACAGACAGACAAACACACCCTATACAAAAATCCCAGTTACGCATGAGTGTGTGTGAGACTGCAGTGTTGGATCAGGTCCCAGTGTTCAAGTCTGGGAGCATCAGTCACACACACACACACACACACACACACACACACACACACACACACACACACACATTCAGGGAGTTTTCCCAGCGCATCAGAAAGGTACAATTCATCACAGATAATAAATGACTGCAGGTCGCCTAGTGAGGAGAGATAGACGAGCACTGTCAGTTGTTTGTCTGGAAAGTTCAAGAAACTGTCCACAACTGTGTGGGTCTCTTAAGTTCAAGAAACTGCCTGAGCACAGAAACTGGGGAAATTGTCATCTTAGTCATACAGTTTGTCCCTAAAACACTAAAACAGCTACTGGCAATGCATCTTGTATTTCTGGGCCCATTTTATT
This sequence comes from Hoplostethus atlanticus, assembly GCA_034670405.1. Classification (NCBI taxonomy): domain Eukaryota; kingdom Metazoa; phylum Chordata; class Actinopteri; order Trachichthyiformes; family Trachichthyidae; genus Hoplostethus; species Hoplostethus atlanticus. The sequence goes on along the minus strand of JAXDDX010000002.1, from coordinate 12,254,162 downwards.
GTTTGGTGTTGTATTTTTCTTATGTCCACAGATAAATGGCCAGACATAGACTATGTGACATCACTTCAAGATATTTCCAGTGCAGCTACAAAGTTTAAAAGCAGAAGGTTTTTCAACAATCTGAAACATCACCGGTAAACATCAGGTTTTGGTGTCAGTCACTCAAGGCAGGACGCGTGTGCACATCAGACCATTTTGCACCAGCATTCAACAATCACACAGGGCTAAATCCTTTGTACAAGAGGAACAGACACCAATTTCTTCATTGACAGTAAACTCGACAGACCATAATGCAATGCAGTGACAAGACGTGTTTTGAGTAAGGGGCAAAACTCTTGCTGTCTTGCTGTTACTGTCACTATTGCTGTCACTATATTTAATGCTCTCTCCACCTACACATAAAACCAAAGGCTGGATACAACAAGTCCAGACGACTTCTCTGGGGGTTGTCAAAAGGCCTTTGGAAATGTATAGGAAATCACTAACTGAAGCAGAGGTAGACAGGCAGGTTGAGGAAAAGTGGATACAACAAAAAGGTCTTGATCACAAAATAACTCCTGGAATGCATTGAACATCACAGATTGATGATACACAACAGTATAAGGGTGAGGGTGGAATTGTCCTTGAAGCTCAATGTATGTATGTATTGTTATATGTATATTGCATGCGGTGCAATACATCATCACATACTCTTTAGCATTCATGGAACAGCTCTCCGTCTGACATTGGTTACAACAGAACCGACATTGTATCATTCCCGTGACACACACAGCCATTCCAGCAGAACAAAGAAACCACTCTCTGTCTCAAGGTAATGAAAGATCCAGTGATGTAAGGCTGTTTGCCACCATCTATCTGATCGGGCGTCATGTTCAACCATGTTTTGAAGGCTCAGTTCATGACTCCCCTGTGCATTTTATACAGCACTCAAGTCATTTTGAAAGGTTTGTTCATGTTTGTATTGATTTTCTATAAAGGAAAGAGGTGGTCCATCCACACTGATGGAAACATGGAATTGGTTGCTATACTGAGTAATGTGATAGCAAGGAAGCTAGTTAGGGATTGTTACCTATTGACGAGGGCAATTCCACATACATTATTGACACCAGCTGTTCAACCACATGACCCAGAGACGTATATTAGGAAAGCTAGGAAAATAGACTATCGACTTTCCTTCCATGAATGTTTTATTTAAGTGAAGGCCCAGATCCACCAGAGTCTGGGGATTTCTGCTACCAGAAGGAATGACCTGTGATCGGAGGTAGTGTGCACAGCAAAACAATCTACCCAATAGTGATCTATGCAAAAATTGGTTACATTATGGTAGATAAATATTGCGGTGATACTTTCACAACGTGGACAACCAAACCTGAAACTCATTGCTAGGTCCCACAGACAGTTAAGGAGGACCACAGAAATTCTTAAACACAAAGACAATGTACAGTGTTATTGCAATACACAGTTACACATGACTAGAGTGCAAAGCAACAAGTTTTACCCGCAGCAATTCTTCTTGCAACACAACAAACAATACAATGAAATCTAACATTTACCTCGGGCTATGCCCAACAATACAAACTAACGATAAAGCCTATACCTCAGACTAGTCCCCACATTACCCCTGTTATAGCACCTCAGGGAGAAAGCTCCTACAATAACCACTACAGTGACATATTTCGCTTTTATGCACGACACCTTTGGCACACGACACACTGCAGGCACAATGTACCTCTAGAAGGATCTGCTTCAACATACTGCTGCAACCTGAACACTAACCAACTAATAACCACATGCATTTTAATTTCCTAGAAGACAGTCTAATTGTGAAGTATTATTTCCATAGTAAACGCTGGAATAAAGTAGAGTTATGAGCTTAAATTGAAGCTGCAAAGTGCTTGTTTTCTACCTAAAAGCCATTTTTTTCAATAATATGTGGATATGTCCAGAAGTTTCAGTGCTGGGATTTAACCATGATGCCCTGATGACATAAACAGGAGGAATAATATTTTAATATTATTTTTTAATATTAAAGTTTAATATTTTCACACCCCTGTTGTCACATCCCTGCTATAAACAGATTCCTCATCCCCTCTTCATGCCCCCGTAGGTCGGGCTGATAAATTGTATGTCCTGGTAAGTAGTTCAAATAGCTGTTTTGAGCCAGCTCCGGTGAAAAGGGTCTCCAGGGTACAATCGCATTATCAGGAAGATCATATTAAACAGCTCTCTGCCTAGCTGTCAACCACAACTGCATCTCTTTACTGGATTGACTCCCACACGACTCTTTGTCTCCCTTTACAGTTATCCACAGTTCTCACACACTTGCTATAAAGTTAGGGATGTGTAACAGTATTCTTTTTTCATGGTCGACTAGTCAATGGTCTGAACGACTAATGGACTAGTCGATGTACACAAAATGCCAAAATTTAACATAAGGTTATTGGGCTATATGCAAAATAACTAACATTAACCATAGGAAATCAGCATGAAATGCACGTTTTGACTCACGACATAGGAATAGACAATATCAATTTAAAAGAATGCTGCACATGGCACTGCAGAAACAACTCAACTGCTCAATGCAAAGCTAAATTTGGTCAAATGATAAAGAGAACAGATTTAACTGAAAGAATTAAATAGTTATTGCCTCTAGATAGATAGGTAGCCAGCGTCCTGTGGTCGGAGGGTGCGTGGCGGGATATATGGTGTGACAAGATCTGCTAAGTAGGACGGTGCCATCCCATGTATTGATTTATATGTAAGCAGAAGCAAAGTCGCATCTGGCCTGAATTGGGAGCCAGTGTAGTGAGGACAGGATAGGCGTTATGTGGTCGAATTGTCTAGTTCCTCACATCCTCACAAATGACTGATCCACTGTTTCGGCACATCCCTACATAAAGTGTAAGTGTAAGTAAGTGTAACTTGCACTGACCCATCACCTGACCCACAATATGTTGGCAATTGATGACCAGCAGTTGATGACCAGCAGTATTTTTGTCATGATACTTACAAATTAACTTGACATTCATGTTCTTTTGGTTTGGGGCTCTCCATGGGGTCACAACATAACTTTGCAGTGTTACAAGATGATTCATTGAAGGAGGGGAAAGAAAATCATAATTTTACTTATAATTATCTATGAGATAAACATTTCATTTTTATATATAAAGAAATAATCCACCAATAATATATCAGTCTGTAAATTCAAACAATGCTTTGCTGGCAAAGTTCACCTTTCTGTGCATACACACACAGTGTGCCACAAATAGGACTCCTCTATTTTCTTGAGCCAAAAGGGTTGAGAACCATTAACCAATCTAATATGTGTATTAAATGCATGCAAATCTAAAAGAGGCAATGACTCACGGGAAATACAGATGAGCAGTATTACCCTTCAAATTCGGTGGAAATTGGAGACTTGGATATTATCAATGTGGATAATCTGGTAGGCCATATGGATGAAAATATCAAATCAAATATGAAATTGCCCTTATTCATTACCTGAGAGTATTGCCTGTTTATCTTGGCCTTAATATAGAAAGCCTGTTAGAATTTTCATTCTAGTGATTTTACCTATATCCTCTCAGGGAAGAGAGGGATTATCTTTATATAAAAATCCCAAGGGGGAGCTCATGTAGCCTGAAGCAGGCAGCAAATACTGTACCAACTAATATTAGCCAATGATTCATCCTAAATCCCTCAAGTTTGTGTGTGAGCTCAGTGATATAATAGGCATGTACACAAACACATACACATACACATACACAGTAACATACATGCATGCATGCACACACACTTGCACATACATATCCACATACACACATATTGTTGTGGTTGCGCAACAGAAGAGCCTATGAATGGGAAACACTGAACATATAATCATTATACAATTTTTGTATAAAGGTAGGTCTGATTAAAAAAATGCAAATGTGCAAAAAATGAAAAAGTACAAAGCAATACTAACAATAATAATACAAACGTTGACGCACATCAAATCAAATGTATTTGTATAGCCTATAATCACGGTTACAGTCTCAGAGGGCTTCACAATGTCCACATTATGAAAACAATAAATTACTACACACAACACCCCCCCACCTTGGACCCTCATTGAGGACAAGGAAAAATTCCCCAAACCTTTCAGGAAAAAATGGAAGAAACCTTGGAAGGGATTAGTCAGAGAGGGATCCCGCTACCAGGATGGTCAGGTGTGCAATAGGTGCTGAGTTTGGCACCTATTAGTAAACACAATAAGGACACTTGGTGGGTCATCCAGATCTGGTGTGGGGCGTCAACAGCAGCTCGGTCAGCGTCGTCTTGGGAGACCACAGGACGCCAACACTGCCCAGCCATAGCTGGCCCAGTATCTTGGCCTTAATATAGCTGCTCTTTGCAGAAAGCCTGAAATTGACATTCTAGTGATTTTACCTATATCCTCTCAGGGAAGAGAGGGATTATCTTTATATAGAAATCCCAAGGGGGAGCTCATGTAGCCTGAAGCAGGCAGCAAATACTGTACCAACTAATATTAGCCAATGATTCATTTTAAATCCCTCGAGTGAGCTCAGTCATGCACATATAATAGGCATGTACACAAACATGTGCACACATACAGTAACATATATGCTTGCACGCACACTTGCACATAGCACATACATATCCACCCCACATTGCTTGGGGTTATCAATGAATCATAAATCATGGGAACAGTATAAAATAGTGGTAGAAAAAAATAAGTTAAACCCCCTCCCACATAATATCATAATCAGTGTTACAGCTATCAGTGTCGTGCACCATCACACCCAGCCCACATGGGCTTATGTATATTCAAATATATATTAAAAATGTGTTGTTTTGGAAAGAGTGCTTCTATTCACCAACCATTATACTGCCTCCTGCTGCATAATGCTGTGCATGATAGAAATCTTGGGTTTGGGATTTAAAAGTCCATGCATGCATGTGTGTGTGCCTCTCTGTACTGTGGAAGCCCATTTCCGCCAATGTGATGAAAAAACAAAGATCCTGTAAGTCATTATAATTAGAAACTTTCTCGAAATAATGTCATAGTATTCCATACTGTACTTAATATAAAACACAGAAAACAGTTCTTTCCACCTCTGTGAAGCATGATGATGGAGAAATCCACTTCCCCTGGACCCCCACAACCTCAAATCACGCCTGGTTCAATATCAATATCACATTTCACACAGAGTTTAGGCAGACAGACGGAAAGAGATGGATGTTATGTGTGTCCAAGTGTGCTGTAAGTGTTGTTTTCCTCAAAGGCTTAGTTTGTGATTGTTCATAAACCCTCTAAGCTGATTTGACACCGTTCTGTGCAATAAAGGTCAACTGCTGTTAACCTTTCACTATGCATGACTGTTTATGTAAGTGTCAAAGAAGAAAGTTGAAACAGGGGATTATGTGTGTGCCTGAGTAGAGAGAGTGTGCGAAGACGAGGTGTGTGTGTGTGTGTGTGCCGTCTGAGACTTCACCCCGTCAGTTTTCATTATAGTTCTCTACAGTACATCAGTGAGACTAATACTAGCAGTCACATTGACATAGAGCTTCTTGCAGCTGCTCAGCCTGCATCCATTATGCCTGCAGAGCTTCACTGTATAGAAGCTTCTTTTTCCACTGAAACATGTTTGACATAAAATACCACCACAACAGCCACCTTGCTTTATTTCAGAAGCATTTATGAAAACCTTTTCATCAAGAGAACAAAGCGCTGCAACCCCCAAGCTGTTCATTGTCATGTACTGCGGACTACTTCTGACAACTTTCATCTCAGTGATTCAACTTTTAATGTAGTCAGTTCTGAGATTGCTCCTCGTCTCAACAGCCCTTCCTCCACCCGCATCTTACCACAGAATCGCAGATGACTGTCAATTAACTCCCCGCTACAAACTTTCTTCCCCCGCTCGCGGAACAGCGCGCAATCCCGCCGCTTTCTTTCCTCCTGTCAGTGGCAGAAGAGGAGGAGGAAGAGGAGGAGAGGTGTGATGATGAATTCTCCCACAGACAATGTAATCAGAGAAAGGACTTATGGCCTCTAATTGACTAGAATAAAAGCTCAAAGGTGATTTGGCATATGATTATAGTTTTTTTGCCCTGTCCCTCCACAAGGAACTCTGCTAATCCCCTCCATATGGCAGGCAGACTGTCTCCTAGGGAGTGGGTGTGCGGGAGCCGTGCATAGAATTAACATTTCTGCAATCAAAAGGCTTGAATCAACCACCTAAAAGGTCGTTCCACAGAGTGAAGGAAGGAAGACAGTGTGAGTGAAAGCACACAACAGAGAGAAAGAGAAAGAGAGAGGCAGAAAGGTAGGGAAGAACAGGAGGAAAAAAAGATATCAGCACACACACACACACATACAAAAGATGAATAAGCACAGGCAAGCAAGTTGATTAAATGGCCTCAGTGAAGTTCAGTGTAGTTCTCCTGTAAGAATCTGGTACAAATCACTGGATGTCAACGTGCACCATTAATTTTCATTTTAAAAATTATATAAATATATATACTTTTAATGTTTAATGTACCCTTATGCCCTCTGGTTGAGCATGCATTTCATTACAACCTCACTTTTCTCGAAAAGTACAGTGCTGAGAAGACAAGAGGAGGACAATCTAAATTGTACGTATGAGATGGCTTTTCAGAAAGGAGATCTCTTCGTGGGCTATGGGACGATAATGTAAAATCATGAGACACATTTCTACAGCAGGACTGACTGAGGCTTCTGAGGGCCAACTCTAAATGTTTCTTTTAATAAAGCCCAACTGACAAACCTCTGGTGGGAGCAACCTGCAAAACGAGTGGCATGTATAGACTGGCATGTCAGTATTTTAAAGATAATCCACCTTCATGCATGTCATAACGTACAATTAAAAGGAAACACATCAAATGATATAGAGTCCATACTGAGGGAAACCTATCACTTACAAAAGCTAGTATGAATGTGTTCATGACTTCCCTACTGCGTGACTTGCATATCAACCAGGAAATTCTGTTGCTGATGAAATCCTTATCCTCAACTTGCAAATCGGTGCCCTTGATGTGAATTTTTAACCTCCGAGCCATCAGGTAATTCAGAAAGGTTATCTGGACTTTCAGGGCACCTGCAAATCCTCTCCTGTTTTGGATTCCTTCCTGCCGTGGGAGAGACTGTGGCTTCGTGCTCACTGCAGTGCAACTATTTCCCAAGTTGTTTTAGTTGGGTTAGGGTTAGGAAGAAAAAACTATTTACTTGTTGAAGCTGGAGGCAGCCAAGCGTTTTTTGAGTGTGGTTTCCTTTGCTGAGGAAAAATAGGTAGGTTGCCATGCTTATTTCTGATGATAAAATTGGGTAACAATGTGAACCGTTTCACCCCTGTGGATGTATTTCTCTTAAATTAAATTGCAGTTACGCAGCAATTACAAATAAATTACTTCTGCCATATTGTTCTGAATGGGAAAAGGTGGGCATAACTAGACCTGGCTGGCTTTGTAGATGTGCCTATAATCTCATTCTCTGGCAGCAAAGCTGTCATCATTTTTCAGTGTTAATCAGTCACCAGCAGAGAGAGACAGAGAGCGAGCACGATAAGAGGGGTGGGCGTGAGGTGGGGAGGAGTGTGGCGTGTTTGTGTGTGATGGTGTTTTTACACTCCGCTTACTCCACTTTTGATCACGCACTCCAGGTACAGGTACTCCAGGGAACCTGCAACCACACCGGCAAACATCTGTCACGTCACATCTGAAAATGTGATTACCATGAGCCGTGGTAAACCAAACCTGTGGCCATCGTCACAGCGGTACTGTGGTACTGTGTGTGTGTGTGTGTGTGTTTGCGCCTGCATGTGACGGGAAAAGGAGAAAATTAGATGAATGCGAATTTGTTTTTTGCTTTCTGTCACAACATTTCAGAGTGTGTGTGTGCAGCATTATAAATACACTGTCTGGGAGCTGACTGGGAGCCGTTGCTGTGATAGTGATGCAGTAGACACGTGTTTGAGCTCCGACTGTGTTGTCTAGGAGTTGAACAGAGCACAGAGAGGCATTCGTCTGTAGAGAGAGGGATCACAAATTTCACACTGTGGCAACAACTTTCTACACATGGATTTGGAGCTTTATGTTTCTCCTCCCGGGGCGAGCTGTTCTATCCTTTTTCTTGCACTCAGTCACTTTTCCAACACGTTTGAGTCTTCAAGTTCCTTTTCTGTTAATTCATCGGTTTACTAATGGGCACTCAGTGCAGCACTTAAGCTTGAATTTATATCAACACCTGGACACAATCGCACATTGTCAGGCGAACAAACACACACACACCCACACAATTGCAGAAAGAGGGACTGTTTCAATACATTCACGCACACACAAACACAGACAGAGAAAGACATAGACACACATAAGGAACGTTTATCAGAGTAGTGAAGGTCATGCATGCATGTCCTTCACATCCAGGTTCGATATCACAGCAGACTGCTCTACTTTCTCTGTTCCTTTCTTTTTCTGTAGTCACCTTGTATTGACTGCCTTTAAACGGTGAATAACCGATAAGAGGACATTTTAGTTTCATAGTACAGCCGATAAGGGGCTGTTCAGTCTATTTTGAATCAGGCCTTATCTAGTTTCCTTTATGGCCACTGAGTTACAATGATTCCTTTCTGGGCATTTCAGGGGATTAGACCAGATTTACTGTAGGATTATGTCTCTGAATCTCATCCTGTTACATTATCATGTCAGGGACACGGTGATAATATTGACAGCTTGAAAAAGCCATGTCTGGAAAAAGCATGATACATGCAGAGTCTACTTAAACACTCACTCTTGTAAAACTGTGTAAAACCGAAATGAGGTTACTGTGACTCGACTTGGTAAGTCAAATAGTTATAACAAAAAAAAATCAATAGTAAAAAGACGGACAAAGGTGTTTGAGGTCTCAATGTTATTTTTACTTTTTGAGATACAATCAATTTTAAGAACAGTCTCAACAGTGCATGTTTTGCCACAAAGTGTGTATTTTGTACTGAAACTGCATTTTCATCTGTCACGATAGGTGTCGTGTCGTATCTGTCCATAATGACCCCTAACTGTCACTGAATACACATTTTCATACTCTACTTTCACCTGACATGTATCACATTAGATTTAATAGCTGGTAAAACACAATTTAGATTGGGTTATACATTTAAGGTCAGCTGATATGAACGTTTAAAAAAGAAAATGAAGGCTGACTGCTTAGTCAATATCTAATTCAAGCCAGTGAAAGCTCTGTAACAGGCCTTATTACAGTACATCACAGGGTTTGACATTAGGAAAAAAGAAGAGGATTATTTCTTTCAAAGCATGAATACCCTCTGGGATCAAACAAAACACAGAGAATAAGCAATTCTATTAGAAAGAAAGGGAGACTTGGGATACGGTCTTGTAGTACAAAGGGGCCGATGATTGGTTTCTATACTGAAACATATGAACAGTTTGAAAGCATCGTATCAGATGGAAATGACTAATCACATGGGTCACCAGGACCCTCTGCCCTTACAGATGATCAATACAATGGTCAATATATCACCTACGTCAAATGTGTGTGTGAAAAATCCTTAAATGTGCCCCCAAAATGCTTTAAATTTCTTGATGAAAATGGGAAGGACTGTGAAAATAGTTTTTAATCTTGTAGCCTCTAATTAAGTAAAAGGTGTAATCAGAAAAAGTAATTAAAGTTGTCTCTAATGTATTAGAAACTGTATAGCAAAAAGTGATGAATGATATCCTGGGATGGCATATCTGATGTTATGATGATAAAAGAGAAAGGGTGCCAGGTCATCTGCTTGGTTGCAAATACTAGTTTATACTAGTTTTGTTCGCTACCGGAGGTGCACTGCAACCCTACCTGCTTGATTTGTATTGGTTGTACTCCCCACACCCTGGAGCGTAATACATACTGTACAACTCTGAGAGGAGTAGAGCCCGGGAGCTTCTCTCTTGTCAATGACCCTGTGTTTTCCCACTGTGTGCTGGAAAGAGAAGAAGAGAGCAAAAGGTAGATCTTCAAATATTAATAATATATTTTACATCCAGTGTACTGTAAGGTGCGATAAATAACAAGCAAATGAAAATATCCAGAACTACCCTTGCTGATTTCTAGTCATAGTTACCCAGATTGATGCCAGATTGAACAGACATGTACTTTGTATACATGACTGTGGCAGACTGGGGGGGTGTGTGGTTGAGGCGTGGGCTGGCTGCAGGAGAGAATCAAGCTGGTGGGCTGGTTCTCCCTGCATCCGGCAGCGGCAGCCGGGAACTGTTTCAAATATGTGTTTTTGTCTTCCAGTCAAGAGAGGAAAGGAAACACAGAACTAGACCGGTAGCAGGGGCGCCGACCTGAACAACTCAGCTGAAATGCTGACCCGAACGACCCAGCTGAGTAGCTGTCCTAGAGAGCTGAGCAGCTGATCTGACGGACCGGCAGCTGAGCTGAGCTGAAACGCGTCAGTCAAGACCGTCTTCATTTATATAGTACTAACAAGTAAAACGGCATGCCGGCCAGTGACCTCTCCACACCGTGCCTGTGTCTCTGTCTGTTGCGGCCCGGGAGTAGCAAGTCTGCTACAATGACATTCTGCGTCCTTTTTGTTGCTTGGTAGTTTAATTTTCATATTACAATTGGCCAAACGTAGACAACAAGATTTTCAGCTACAATGACGTTTATCTAAAACATCAATGGTAAACATCAGTCACTCGGACTCAAAGAACAAGGGCTCCTTCTTCTTTCTCTCACCATTTTGCACCGATGTTCAACAATCATACAGGGAGATATCCATCGTAGAAGAGGCAAAGACACCAATTTCTCCAGTGACAGTATCCTCAATAGACCACAATGCAGCGCAGTGACAAGAGATGTTGTCCCTGACTCTCCCTTTTTCTCCACTGGCAACAATACAGCTTCGCCCAATATGACATGAATGCAGCAGCAACAAGTTCATGCCCATTCTCTGCGGCTTGTCAAAAGGCATTCTGGGAAATGTAGGAAATCACTGAAGTAGAAGTAGACAAAGTGGGTACAATTACAAATCTTCATCACAGAATAACTCCTGGAATGCATTGAACTTGGCAGAGTGATGGTATATAACAGTGTAAGAGTATCTGAGGGTGGAATTTTCCTTTAACACACACAGAGCCCACATGGTGCCATCTATCTGTAGCATGCTGTGATCCAACTCCATACCGCCCTGCTGGTCAATGCTAACTGGATAGAGAAAGAAGAGGGTAAAGGAGATTAAATGCTACTGTTGGTTGCTTCCATAGAACTGATTTGGTATTTAAAACAATTAATCAAGAGCCCAAAGCGTGACACTTTAATCCCTGTAACACACATTAGCGATAAACATGAGCAGGATGCGTGCGCACACACACACACACACACACACACACACACGCCTGGAACCTTAATTACAGCCTGCCACAGACAGACAAGAACAGTCACTTCTAATCAGAATCACACGCACATACTGTATGTGCGTTCAAGCATAAACACCCCCTTCACTTTTTCAGTCCGTCAATGGGATATACAGTTGGCTCCTCCTCAGGTATCGGCTGCTTTGTGGTACAGGTAACTGCATGAAGCCGATTCTAAAGCAGATTCCCACATGTATGAGATAATTAAGCTAACATGTCATCATGCTTGGAGTAGACTATAACAATTCTGAGCCAACCCATTTGCCCATCATTTCAGCTCCCATCGCTCACAGAAGTCTGGCTTCTGGGGTTTGACAGGAGCCGCAGCGATGAAAACTGCTCACCTTGCCGATGCTTCACAGGGAAGAGTGACTAAGGTGATATTGGCATGGTTGTTTGAGGGAAAGACAAAAAAGAGGCATCTGTGGATGGAAGCACTTATTCCTCAACTAGGAGAAACAATAATTACCACCAAAGTTTTTGCAGGACACTGGTGATACGTGTGGCGAGAGGAACACCCTGTTATATAATGATAATCCTCACAGCGGTATACTAACCCATTGGAGCATGTAATGATATGAATTATAGCTAATCCTCCGCCTCCCCTCCATCATGCATTCATAGGGGATAATTAACACAAAGCTGGGCCCACAGTATACCTGTGGCTCCCATCTTATCTGACTCAAATGGAACTGCACTGGCAGCAGCTAATGGGAGAAGAGTGAGGCAAGAGGAAGATGAAAGACTTGAGTTGTGGATTAATATAGCAATGGAGGAACAAAAAGTGGGGTGGGAGGTGACGATGGATGTGCAATTCCTAATTGTGCATTTGCACACTGTAAGCCACTCGAGGGATCAAAACACCCCCTTCACTATTCAGTCAGTCAATACAATTGGCTCCTCAGGTATCGGCTGCTTTGTGGTGCAGGTAACTGCATTAAACTGATCCTGAAGCAGATTCCCACATGTATGAGATAATGAAGCAGTTAACATCTCATCATGCTTGGAGCAGAGTATGTTGTCAAGCACATTCATTTTCTAGCACCTGGCCACAGCGGGACGTTTGGGAGACATTGCCTGTCAGTAGTCAAAAGTATACTAAATGTACTTTATGTGCTGCCTGTTGTTACTGTAGAAGATTGGAGAAAACAAGTTTTGTTGAGAGGCATTAGAGGTTTGTTTTACAATATTCTACAGTATGAAGTTCAAGTGTTGCTTCTGGTACTAAAGGAAAGGAAGGAAAATGCAGAATAAATGACTTCTTCTTTAAATTCGCTCAGACTGGCCAGTAGGGCAGGAGCATGATGTTGTGAAAGGTGTGACAGCTTAGGATGTGCAGACAATAGGATATTAAATATTGAATTAAGGCTTCACTAATATTGATTTACACCTTCAATTATGATAAAGCATGTTTTCAGTCACAAACATCATAAAATCCACAATCGGACCACACAAAGCAACATTTTGGCTGATTACTGCATTTTATTGAAGGCTTTGGAAAGAGCAACAAGGATTATTTCCCATTAAAACATAACCAAAACTAAATCCAAAAAGTTCCATAATCCATGAGTGCAAAACTTCATCATTGCTGTCTTTTCATTAAGATAATACCAGTACAGAAATCCTCTACGGTTGAACTAGACAAGAAATGAAAATACGGAGTACGAAAGGTCTTTTCGAGGTTTAAGGATAGGTAAAGCATAAGGCCTTGATTCTGACTGCTACTCAACTCTATCACAGTGCCAAAGGAGCTAGTGTCAGGACGTTGACAAGCCTAGTCAATGATTACCACATTAATCTATAAATTCTAAGTATAGATTATACTTGGTCCCTTAAACTTTGGGTTGAGACCCAAAATGAATCACAAACTTGTTTCTAATGGGTCTCCACATTACAACAATATGGTGCCCCAGATGTACATGCCTATTCATGCAACATTCAATGCTTCTGGAACTTGGGTGCCAATATGCAGTCATTTATTATTATTTTTTCATAACAAAGGCTTGCCAAACTCCCCAAAACAAATCAATGCATCTGAGAAAACCCATGGAACAAACTGTTTCTCAGGCCAAATCAAAGAAATCAATCCAAGCTTCACCTATACCACTAAAAAGACACATTGATGGTCAGTCAAATCAGAGATAAAGGCTGGACAGCAGGACAGCTACACAGATCATTTTCTTATCCTTTAAAAGGAAGAAGAGGGTGAAGTCACCTGTACAGCCTGATCTCATGTAACATTCGCAGCTGCTCCACATATTGTAAAACATTGCGCTGAGAGATGATAAACGGTAACAATCCAAGATCAGGGTCTTAACGCAACTTCAGCCCATGTCTCACAATCCTGCTGCATCGCTCCCAGGCCTTCCACCATCACACTACAATGATGTGAGAAGATGGGGGAAAAGGTTAAAACAAGTGAAACAGTTTTTGGTTACTGAAGTACTCTTGACACACCATGAATTAGCAGCAGTAAGTATATATATATAAATGTGATTCAGCACACTTACAAATCATCTATTAAAAATCACCCATTCTACAGTTGATAAATCCCCTCCCATCCAACTCAAAAAAGGAACAAAGTTCTCTAGCTCTCTCAGTAGTCACTTCAACTTGACCTCTGGTTACGACAAAACACTAAATAAAAAACCAAAAACTAAAAAGTAAAATATGGTCATGCAGAATATCATCCAATCTTTACATACATACAAAATTACATATCTTTTTTTCATCTTTTAAGAATAGATTCTGTAAACACTGCTTCAGGTCCTTCGGGTTGGGTTCATCCACATTTCTGCTACAATCCTTAGGTTTTCCCATAGAAAATAGTCCAAGGCTCCTGGTCTGGCACCTGCAGATCATTTTTGCTATACCGCTGTACTGCCCACCACCTTATTTGCCATCCCTCCGATATTCTACCCATTCCACACTAAAATTACAGAAAGAAGAAACTAGAAGAATAATGGAAGGGAAGCTCTAGTATAGTGATGATCATACGCGTTTTAAAAACGCCAAGGAAGTGTCTCTCTTCGTAGGAAGGAGGCCAAGAAATCCAGGTAATGGGGGATTTGGGTCGGGACAGAGGGGTTTAGCTGAAGGTAGTTGACGGGACTTTAGCAAGGGTAAAGGTTGGGAAAGTGTGGTTCAGGAGTCCAAATGTTGGAGGGGCAGAGATTATTACTCTTTCCAGTAGGTTTTAAAAGGAAGGGGGGATAGGTAAAGATGGTAAAGGCTTTAGGCAAAGATGTGTGTGTAAGGTAGCGATGGATTGCAGAGACAGGCCACCGCTGTGATTCAGAGGCCTTGGAGGAACTCCTGGAGCTGCCTGACAATTTCTGTGTCCACGGTCTCCATCAGGACCCCGAAGGTTTGGTCGCCCATCAGCGCCTGCTGGGCCTTCAGCTTCTCGTAGACAAACTGCTGGAGAGAAACACTGTGCACCGGGTCCTCCAGGGCCAACTGTAGTAGAGCAGAGAAAACAGAGAGGGGAGAAAGCCAGTCAGCAGGGCACCCAAGGCAGTGTCTGCTTTGTTAGAGGAAGACGCAGAGCAGCGGGCCAAAACACATTTACAGACATTTAGTGAGACACCTCGTATTTTGTTCTCATACACTGTTAATTACACACCATACAGCGCCTTGAGAAAGTATTTAAACCCTTTGAATTTTCCACCTTTTTGTGGCGGTATAGACTGGGTTTGAATCTCAGCCCTGGTCCTTTCTGAGTGGAGTTTGCATGTTCTCCCTGTGTTCGCGTGTTCGTCCCACAGTCCAAAGACATGAACGTCAGGTGAATTGGAGAGAATTGTCTATCTACTGGCTATAGTGTTTATCCACCCAGTTACATGTTCAAATTATAGTAAGTACTTTTTATCTTCTTTGAGTTTTAGCCTGCTATGACAATGGGCTGGTTGGTTTCCTAGGTGGTCAACATAAACTGTCACTGCAATCCCTAGGTCATCCACAACTAGCAGAGAGGGAGAAAAACAAGAAAACCGAAAAGAGAAACGGGACGATTCACAATGGACAACATGGCACAGGTGTGTGCACACTGATACGCAACCGTGTGTCAGTTTGTGTGTGGGTATGTATGTATGTATTTGTATGTGCATTTGTGTATGTGGGTGGGTGTACGCAGACCTCCTGCTGGCATCTCTCTGGCTGAGTTTGCTTTTTGCTTTCCCCATAGATTAATTAGTGTTATTATCTGATAGTGCTGAACCCTCCCCCTCCAACCCTCTGAAAGCAGGTCAGGGTACACAAACTCTCTCAGTCACTTAATCTCGCACATCCATTATAACCCAAACATATACAAACTTGACGTTTGTGCAAGGTTGTGTGCTCTCACAGATGCACACACACACACACACACACACACACTCTATAGGTGAGAAATAACCCTGATCTCTTTGAGAAGCAGATTGCCGTAAAGACAATTGTTGCTCTCTAGCCAATCACTGGAAAGAACCCTTGTTGTGCCAATTAGTTTTATGTCATTACAGTGCAATCAAACCGGCGAAGAGTTGGAATTAGAGAGTGGTTTAACAGAGTGGCTGTCATCTAAGTTGCACAATTAACACCAGCACCAGGACTTGTTGGGATGTGTGTGTATGTAGGTGTAAATGTATCGCTATGGATTGTGTTTCTGCGTGTGTGTATCTTTCAGGCCTTGCATGTGTTGCAGGCGTTTCGTTAATCACCCCTGATCCTCCTAGAGATCTACTTGGGAAATGAATGACGTTAATAACACACTGCTCTGTGAATCGTTCTGGCTTAATAGGAAAACAGGCAATTAAAAGTCTATTGGTACAGTGTTTATATTTAATGCATCAGCAGAAAAATATCCAATTAAGGGGGACTGAGCAGACCGTACATATTTAACAACTTTCCACACTATGCTAGGGAAACAAAGTATTAAAACGACGAAGTGTGTGTGTGTGTGCACGCATGTGTGGTTGAACGAACAGCTTTGTAAGAATGCTTGTGAAAAACAGATCAGAATATGAAGAGGAGGAGGTGAGTAGAGATGAGCTTGGAGGCAGAATGCTATAGAAAGAGGATGACAGAGAGCTGAGAAAGAGCTGAGGACACCTGCTGCACTGAGACTTTGCGCTGATATGAATCAATCTGAAAAGTGGAAGCTCCTAATAACAACAATCAGCATGAACCACTGGGAAAAACAGAGGCAGAGATGAGGAGGGGAGAGAAGAAGACAAACAGTGGATAGGAGAAAAAAGAGGTAGGAGGCAAGAAGAGGTGAGGATATGAGTGCTAGGCAGAGGAGTAAGGAGAAACGTAGGAGCAAGAGCAAAGAAAGGAGGAAACAAGTAAACACAAATATGAACACCAGAGAGTAAGAGTGTGACTGTGAGGAAGAGGGAGAGAAAAAAAGGTGATATGTGGGATATGGAGAGAGTGGGCAATCACAGCTGTACCTCATTGTCCAGAGCAGAGAGGAGGAGGAAACAGAGCAGAGTGGGGAAACATGAGGAGAGGTGAAGTGAGACGGAGAGAGACAGAGAGGAAATGACAGGGCCCGTAAAAGCCCTCATCTCCAGTGTAATCGCTGGACTACTGCTGACCCTTTTCTAAAACAAACACAGCAAAGAGCCCCTTGTGATTACTGTAAAAACATCTGTGTTGTTCAACACCAGCCAATGCCAGGGATTGTCACTCACACAGACACACACACACACACACACACACACCCACCCCTGATATGCTGACTGTCCTAAGCTCTCTGAATGACAGACATACACAGATAAAGATAAACACAGGGAAATTGAAAACCAGCAGTGCCAAAATTGCACTGATAGCCGGCACACTGATGGGGCCAATTGGGAATCTCACTTTCTGTCTTACCCAACCCTTCCCCACTCTATTCTAGTGCTCTTTTCTATTATCTGCATCCTTCCCTCCTCACAGTTCTCTCTTCCTGTCGTAGTCACGCTGTCACCACGATAGACTGCCTAGTTCAGAATCAAAAGGGGTCAATGAGGAAGAAGGGCACTGTCATGACAGATAAGCACAGGTTTAAAACCTAATAGTATGGGCCCATTTAGCTATAAAACGTCCACAAATGACAACGACCCCAATGAAGTAGAGCCCTAAAATCACTATGACCACTGTAGAGCAATTTCAGAATTGAATTTGAAATCAAGGCCTCCAAAATCCACTAAATCAGGCGGCACTTGAGAAAAAGATTGGTCACTTTGGTCAATAGGAAAGCACTCCAGGCATTCATTGACAGGCTCCGCCATAATTCAGCGATTGAATCTGATTCATGGCGGGGTGGACAGTTTGTTGTTATGTATGTATTACTAGATGTCTTTCTCAAGGACAAGAGCATGACTCCACGGGGATGTCTCTTGTCCTGGAACCCCCACTGACATACGGTCCTTTTAACCAGCTGGGTACTTGTGGTGAGTAGCCAGGAGGAGAGGGAAAGACATTATGGACAGAGAGAGAGAGAGAGAGAGAGAGAGAGAGAGAGAGAGAGAGAGAAGGCTGGTATATTGTGAGTGTGATCCCCAGTTAACAGCAGGGCGAATGCCACTCATGTACTTTTTGTTCTGTTGTTCTTGGCGGTGTATACATATGCCATATGGCAGGTGCATATATTTTTTTCTGTGGGAATCAAATCCGTAACCCTGGCAGTGTTAGTGCCATGCTCTATCCATTGAGCTACACAGCACCAGCCTTTACAGTAGCACACATGCTCAATGTCACATCAGCGACTCTAATGTAGATCTGCCCACTCAATGCTACATAATTCATTTTTTGTTAGGAGGCAGCGCTAGGTGGTGAGTGAGCCAACTTTGTGTCTGGAAGAAGAGAGGCACTAAGGCTATGACCCAGGCAACCCGTTGGTTTAGGTGTTTTAAGAATACAGGAAGTGATCCAGAATAGATTAGTGTGATCTGAAATCCTACTGGAGGGATGTAAAACCACTTCTTCACGAGAAATTCAATCATTTGGTAGTGGAAAACAGGTCACTGCTACAGTCCTAAGATGTTGTGACTGAGACAAGAACAGAGGTTAACACTGTGATCACTTGTGTCTCGTCTTTCAGGGCATTGCTGTCTCGGAAGAAACCCACTTCCACCAAGATACAAACCAAGAAGGAGGTGATTGTATTTATTGCGGTTTTCATTTGAGTGGACCCAAACCATGCCAAGAAAATGCCTGTCTGCTTTTAATATATTTCCATATAACTAATGTGCTAAGGTGGCTACCTGTGTGTGAGCCAAGTTCACCTCAGGTCATTTGAGGTGAGTGATAGCCTAGAGAGAAAACGGTGGTGATAACAGTTTGGAGTTCGGACTGTGAGGGAGATGAAATGGGCAAGTAATCGGGGTGTGTGGATGTATGAGGAAAAGAGATAAACAAAGGTGATGGGGAGATGGAGAGGAGAAGAGATGAGAGGAAGAGTGAAAAAAGAAGAAGAGGAGAGCTTTGCCGCTGTGGGAGAGTCTGGCTCAGATGCAATAACCTGCTGGGTAGAGAGGAAAAACAAGGAAGAGGAAAAACTATTGTGAGGGAGTGATGAAGGGAGAGGACGAAGGAACAGAGCAATCTGCATGGAGATACGGAGCAAAGACCAAATATTCAAGTCAAGGCAGAATGCAGGACGGGGAACAATGCGAGTAATGAAGGCTTGAGAGAAAGGGAAATGGAGTGATGAGAGGAAAGGATAGAGGGAGAGCGACATGAGCCCCCCCTGCTGTGGCTCACTGATAAAGAAGCAATGGCCTTCCTGCCCGGGAGAGAGAGTAGAGGGTAAACACGGGGATAGAGTAGGGATGAAAAGAAGAGGGAGAGATATGAGATGTGGAAGAGAGGGGAGAGGAGAAGGTTTTGGCAGTTGCCTGGTGGGCAGATAAAAGAAGGAGGGGAGGGGAGAGGAGAGAGAGAGAGAATAGAGAAGGAGGAGAGATATGCGGGAGAGAAATTGGTGTGTAATTATGATGATGACGATATCAGAGGAGACTAATTCACAGGCAACATGTGATTATGTGAGGTGAACGTGTGTAACAATGAGGGGAACCTACATGTTGCAAGGTGTGTGTGTGTGTGGCTAATGGATATTATGCAAACAAGCGAAAGTGTGTGTGTGTGTGTGTGTGTGTAGCTGGCATGGGTGAGCTGGCCTGGTGGGTACAAGGCTTCTCCTCCTCCAACTCCTGCAGATACCAGCTATCTACTGCTGTCCCCACATACACTGCCCTGCTTGATGGACGACCCAATGCTTTCACACATAGCTCGACACAAAAGCACACACACACACACACACACACACTTTTACAAATATTGGCACACAGACACACAAGCACAAACGGTGCCTTGCAAAAGTATTCAAACCCCTTGACTTTTTGCACATTTTGCCGTGCTGTAGTTACTTCAAAAACACATTTGGGATTTTTGTCTGACTTCTGTCTGACACTATTCTGTCAACGTGAAATGGAAATGCTGTGTGGAAGGATAAAATTAAAATCACAGAGAAATCAAGTTTGCATAACTATTCAACCCCTTTGCTTCGTTCGGGGTAAGTTGCAACACTAGCGAAAAAATTGTTCAACATTTCAGAATACCATTGCTCAGATGTCATATTTAGCAACTCTGAACATTGGTTTCCTTTCAAACTTTTTCAAACATGTTTTTTCTGCTAACAAAGCTGAGACCAAGTCCCTTCACTAGATCTTCATGGGACTTAATGGGATCTCAGGGTGTAGAGTGGACTCTCCATCAGGATACTTCAACACAGTATGGGATATATGGTTCATATATGAATGACATTACAGTCCAGGTCTTGATGTTTCAGAGAAAAGATCAATCATCATCCTCCCATCGCTGTTTGTGAAAATACAGAAGGTGAAATACTTATTTTTTCCTGTCCAATTTGATTTCTGTAGTAAAAATGGATTTGAAAACCCCATACCTTCTGTATTTTGATTGGAAATGGAGCATTTATATTTTCCTTTCAACTTCAAGAACTGGACTCTAATGTTAGTTTTATATGTGTATGCATGAGAGAGTGGGGGAGGCAGGGAGCAGATGGTTTTGATTGAAGTGGGTCAGGCCCTAACTGAAGGCCTCGCAAATCATGTTCGCCTACACAGGTCTTTACTGAAATGCATCTAATTCAAGCAGCACGGTAAGATTCATTTCATTATGAGTTCATTATGGCTTCAAACAGCAGATCACTACAAATGTAATTTGGCTATCCTGCTTCAGGCATTTACACAAGTTTACACTGGAAGACGAGGCAAATCAATAAATCCTACAAAAATAGAGAACTTGTTGGGGGAACAAACGGTCTAAGATAATATGCATGATGAGAAACAAATTGCACCAGAGGACAACTTTACTTTACTTTGAAAGTGGCTGTCTAGATTATTTTTTCTTCAATGTTGTCGGATGTATCTAATGTACAGGCAGTCCGGCAGCTTTCAGTTATCCTTTGTAGTTATACACTACATCACAATGTATGAGCCTCATCTTCTCTGGCAACACATGACACTCTTTGTTAAACTCCCTCTTGTATTTTTAAGTCACAATACAATAAGTTTTACCTTAAAACATGACCACTGCAACACCAATGCTAAAAGCAAAAACAAGTTTAGGTTCATAAATAAGCTTGGAAATCATAATAACCCTTATTTTAGTTCATCATGTTAGAAACACAACTGCTGTTGTAGGATGAAGGAGTGTGTAACAGTTAATGATGATATTGGTGTTTACGGATCAGTTCATTACCTTCAAGTAGCTCTACTATTCAACTTCTATACAATCTAGTGTTGCATGGACAGAAAGAAACAGACCTTGGTTCAGGAACAAGACAAGTGCTTTGAAGATTACCGTCTGCAAAACAACTCAACATATTTATAGACATAAGCTGAAGTTATTTTCCTCCCATTCAGATCTGAGATTTTCGAGTGATTCTAAACATACTGAACTCTCTTTCTGGTGTGCACTGGATCTCATGGGAGGCCTTATTCACATTACATTGGAAAATAATTCAATTCCATTGTTATGCTGCCGACCACAGGCTCTTTTATGTTCCCATAAAGCCAGGAACACGGCCTCGATACAGGACCTCTGACCCCAGGGCCCAGTCAATCTCTCTCTGCTCTACCAACTTCTCTCTCTCTCTCTCTTTCTCTCATACAGTCTCTGTAAATGCAATGCAATCTCTCAAACCCACACATACTCCACAACTTGCATAGGCACATACACTCATATCACTGTTAGTTCGGGATGGCATGAGTAGTTATTCTATTGCCCAAAATGGACACTGAAATCTTTGACATTTGACTTATTTTTGTTTATAAGAGTGGATAATGCACATAATGTTTTCAATTATTTCTTAACTTTCAAATAAAAGTCAAATAAAAAAGCTGTCATGTTTCCAAGGTCAGAAAATGGTGTGCATCCATGACTACGTTCTATGACAGGGTCATTGAACGATGATGAATGATGGAGAGCCCCAGCTCAAAAGCACTGCACTTAACATTACTGTGCTACAGATGCAGAACAAAAAGAAATACAACTTTGATTAATCAAGCCATGCACCCCACATAACCAAAATCCACTTCAATGGTGGCAATGGAACAAAAACCGTTTCAAGAGATTTAGTCTCTATGGAAAACAGTGTTTTTTCTGTGATTCTGTGATTTTTTTCACAGAACAAGCTTATTTTCCTTTAAAAAAAAAAAAAAAAAAAGCATGCTCAAACACAGTAAGAAAGGATTGTGATTTTTTTTACTGCTGTAATTTTGATTAAGAATTTCTCTAGCTTTATATTACCCGTTGCCTAATTAAGATGGACATGTTATAGGGCCATATTGATCCCCACAGTTTGCTAACATTGAAACTTGATAGAGCAATTAGTAAATAGGCAATATAGTGCAAACTAAATTTATACATATTTCTTTCATAATGGAGGACTGGGTGTCTAAACAGAAGAAGGTGGACAGAATATGAGTGCATGCCAAAGACATCAAGTGTGTCTTCACCAAAGTAAGACGGCCGCCACTAACCTTAACTGGCAGGACGAAAGTGTGTTTGAAAGCCTGAATACTGCTCTGAAGCCACTTACAGATTTTACAGATAGTTTTATCTGCTGATGCGTATGTGTCATTACTGCTACCTATGATGCAGTTGCTTAAAAATAATGTCCTGGCTGTTTCTATTAAGGATGATGACTTGACACACAAGACCAAGACAAGCATCCTTGCCAAACGCTGAAGATGACCCCAAAAACGAATGCGTGTTCCCACTTTCTTGGATCCTCACTACCGTGGAGTACGGCTGCACAATGTATGATTTCATTATCATCATCGCGTTATGAACTTGCGCGATATACACAGTGCAAAAGTCTGCGATATCTACTTTGACTAGGCCTATAATATATTTAACAACGATCCACTCGTTATATTCTCTGTCTATTCTCTGTCGCGCCAGAGACTAATCTCGCCGGTGTATGAGACAGACCAGTAGCACTGCACTCAGACAGAGCCTCCCATTGTGAAAACTTAAAATTGTACAATTTGCTCCAAACACACGTGTTAGTAACAGTCTTCAGTCCAACAGCCCCCGCAAAATGAAAATAGGTGAAAATGCAAGAACACCTACAAGATGACTAGAAAGACGATCACACCTTCCCTCATACACATACAGATACGGAAACACACACACACACACACACGCACACCCGCACACCAGGGTACCCAGGATTCTCCAAGTTAAATTTAAGACTTTTTAAGACCTTTTTAATACCACTTAGAATGAAATTTAATGCCAACTTCACAGCCATACGGGCAAAAGTATGAAGGATATTGTAGCGGTCGCTGTAATTATTGACTGTTCTGCGCTGTTGGGCGCAAAGCCTTATGGGACTGATAATGTTCAAGCTAATCGTTGGTTTAGGGATGTTAATGTTCATGTTTTGATTGTTTTGCTTAATTAAGTGAGTTTCAGTGTTTATGTGGCTAATACAGTGTTCCTGTTCTCTAATAGTAATGTGGTCACCATAGCCGAGACCCTCTTAGCAATTAATGACCTCCAGCCATTGTTCATGTTCGTGTGTGTGTAAAGTTATTGATAAACAGTAATTCATGGGGTCGTGCGGTGTACGGGACACAGGATTGCTAATAAACCCAGATCTCTGCCTCCCGACATTTCCTTCAGTGCAAGCTCGGCACAATATAATGGAAAATCAGTATGGATTTTAAGCCCTAGAAAATAATTATTTACCAAGTATTGAATTTAATAAAACACATGATCACATGATCAGCGACAAAAACGCTCGGCACTGGCATTCATTTCCTATTTGGCAAGCGTTGCTGCCGCCCCCGGCGTTCTGCGCCCTGGGCACAGACACTGGGAGACCCCCTGGAGCTGTGCTCAAAGTTCAACTATATTCAACTTTGACCTTCGCGACGCGCAACCAATCAGTGGAATCTAATAGCTCTTAGTTTGCTATTCATTAGTGATCGGGTTAGAGATAGAGAGCAGTGGGAAAGAGAGGCGTTTGATATCATAGCCGCGAAATTAAAAAAAATTATAGAAGAGAAACTTGTTTTATGTGTGTCGGAGCATCCCGAATTATACAACATGACCTTAAATCAGACCATGATCTGACTAAAAAGGCTGTATCATGGAATGATGTCGGTTTACAGACGGGACTACCAGGCTGGTTGACAGCTTAGTACAGGACGTATATGCAGCCAGTCTATATTCACTTCTATGGCTGTGCTAGTATGATCATTGGCGATGTGGTTAGCTACGGTCACCGGCTGATGCGGGTGACGCTGATCATGTGAAGGAGTCTCGTCCAACCTGGCGTTGATGCCGACACTTTGCGCGGATCATGTGAAAGCCCCTTAAAACGACACTTGCCCATTCTGAGGCGACGAGCTAGCTTGTTAGCAGCACACTCCACAGTCAAGAGCGTCAATACACTGACGTAAACATTACCTTTACTGTCATAATGTCCAAGACACACCAAACAGAGTAAATTGTAACGTTACACACAAAACATTTTATACATTTGACAGTTATTCATGACGTTACGGTATTTATTTGATCCTACGAAAGGACAAGAAAAAAATTAAGACCTTTGTAAACGAAATTCAATATTACTTATACTTATTTTGAGAATATTAAATTCAATGCTTTTTTAATACTTTTAAGACCCCGCGGGTACCCTGACACACACACACACAGTGTGTGTCTCTGTGTGTAACAGACAGTGTGAGAGACCTGTGTGTACTTGTGTGTGAGAGAAAGAGAAGGAGAGACAGAGTAAGAACTATGAATGTGTGTATGGCCCTGACTAATCAATCGAGTCAGGATTTCTACCAACTAGACCCAATCAATGATCTAGCTCATCAGCACAGACTTACACAACACATCAGCCTTTACACACACACACACACACACACACACACACACACACACACACGCCTCATTATTTTTAATGAATGCATGCTTAAGCACACATAACCATAGGGTTAGGGTTACATCTGTACATACACTTCATACACTGTACATCTATAGCCTCCAGCTACATTAGCAACAGCCTCTAATGCACACACACATACGCACAGCAGGATAAGAGCTTAAAGCTCCCAGGCTGACACTGGGACTTCTTGCTGTTAATGAGAGCCTGTTAGGACTGACTGGGCCAATTACTAACACTTGATGATCCTTTGAGGAAGAGGGTGAGGAGTGGAGGTTGTTGGTGGTGTGTGTATGTGTGTGTGTGTGGTGGTGGTGGGGCATGGTCTACTGGGGAACCTCCCATAAAGAACCAACAGATCCACAGCAGTACTGACCAGATGGAAGAGAGAGAACATGAATGAGTGAGTGAGAGAGACATGGATAAACAGAGAATTCTAAAATGTGGGAAAAGGCAAAATAACATCTTCAGTGTCATATTCAGGGACAGAGATATATTTAGTAGAGTCAAGTGACACCCATGAGGAAAGACAACTGGATTTTAAGGAGAAAAAGGAAAAGAGAGCAGAGCAGTAGAGTTATGGACAGAGAAAGATGGAAAGGAACTAAAATCAGAAAGACATGGATTGACTAACTCTCTCTCTCCTGTTGTGAGGTTTCGTTAGTTCCTGGTTTCTTGAATTAAAAGGGAGGATTAGGTCTTGATTGCAGTAATTTCCTCCCCAAATGAAGCAGCACAAATTATGATACCCTAATTAGTATTGGACTAAAGGGACATAAATGTAAGAGCCTCCTAGCAGGGCAGAGCATGAGGGTGCTCATTACAAAAACATATACACATTTCAGTCAACTGACTCACGTACTGATTTTATTGGGGAATAAAATGTAAATGCAGATTTATTTTAGGGCCCTGTTGCATCGCCCTCCGCTTAACTCACTTAGCCAGCCGAGTGAGGCAGGGAGCGATCGGCAGTAATCCCCTAGGGGGGCTAAGAACAGAGCCCACAGGTGGATGCTGGGGTTGGGGTTGGGTTGAGAGCTTCATCAGCATTGGCATGAACAGCAACAGAGCAACACGGTGTGCAGAGCGGCAGCGGCAGAGAGTGAGAAGTGAGATCGATGGTTTAAATAGACCGCGCAATTTGCAGTGGCTATGCTAAGCTGACACGTCATCTGACTGAGCTGTAGCGCCACTCGATGGTGTCTGCCTGAAATAGCTTTGCAGGCTCCACTCCATAAGCGTGGATGCATGTGTACACAAACACACACACACACACACACACACACACACAGACCAGAAAGACCACAAACTAATACACACACACACATATATGTGTGTATATATGTACACAGTTACACACGTGCAAATGCAAAACAAATGCTCATCTCTGGAGTCTTCAGCTCAGTGAACCTCTCAAACACCCCCACTTAACCTTCTGAATAATTTCCTCTGTGATAACGTGCAGGGCATTAAGCTCATCATTTCTGCTCAGTTAAAAACAATCCAAATAAAAAACTTGATCAATGCGAAGTGCATTAGGAAAGTGAGTGATCGGCTAAACTCTTGACTTCTGGTTCATGCTTTCTGTGTGGCTCGATGTGTGTCATCTCAGTATGAACACAGAAGCATGAATGCTGTGGTGGTGCAATCCAAATGTTCCAACACCACTGGTATTGGCCAGCGCTTTCAGTTCCCTCAATTGCAAAAGTTGTTTAACAAGCTGCAATTGGATGAGAAGCAACAGGTTTGCTTATTGTTTCTCAGAGGGAGTAAGACGATGATGTGTCCTTTGAATATGAGAAGGAGAAAACAAGGCAAATTCAGGTTGCTTGTAAGACAAATGCATGGAACTTATGGAGATTAATTAATTTTGCTACTTCCAAATGTCTGTAGATCATTTTGATGATTTTACTCACCAAATCCTCCCCTTAATTTCACATGCAAATGGATACAGTGACCTGGTGGATCTGGCTGAGAGGTTGGCTATGAGGATTCTTGTATCTGGGGGCTGTGAGCTACAAGCCTGGTCGATCAATGATGTGTGGCATCGTGTCCGAAATCTGCAATTTAATTTGGCGGGCTTTGAAAGACCCATTTTTGCATTTCCCAATTGGAACTCGGCAGTGGAAGGATATTGCCAGAGACTTTTGGTGCCTTTGGAACTTGAATTGCCTTGGCAGCATTGATGGAAAACACATCCAAATAAAGGCACCCCATGATCGAGGAATGACTTTCACAATTACAACGCAACATTTTCCATTGTTCTAATGAGAGTAAGAGGTGTAAACATCAAATTTACTAGGACTGATGCAGATGCCTATAGCTGTCAGTATGATGGAGGTCATAGTGGCAATCCAACAATACTTCTGAATAACATTTAGGAATTGAATCAAAATTTGGGAACCTCTGACCCATGTTGCACCATTTAAAAGGTACCTGGTGTATTTTTAATTTTGCCAGAATCTTCAAACGTAGTGGGAGTTTGCCAGGGTAAACCTTGTCCTTCATCATTTAACTGCTGTAGGTCCTCCCTGCTTTGGTATCAAGCCTTCTCTTTCTGGGCCCCCTTTTTACCCCGAGCCGACCAAATGTGACAGGCTTAAAGTGCGACTAAGACAAGGATTTGCAGCTGCCCTTGGAGGGATGATGGCAGGTGGATGCAGATCACTGGTGGAACCAGGGGAAGAGCTGCTGGCAGCAGGGAAAATGATGCCAACTTCATGTTCTGAGAGAGCTGACAGAAAGACTTCAGGCGGGGACATGCTGTATATGGACATTCAAGGGCCAGCTGGTAACATGACCAGGCTTGGGGATGTGTTAGATCCATTAGCAAGTCCTGGCAACTCAACAATGAGATCAGAAACACTTTCCTTCATTTCCTTCAAAAGAATAAAAACAAGAAAAGGAATAAAACATTACATTAAATCCTGCACTTGTTCTTTCAGTTCAATTAATTTAAATTGCATTTTCGTGATTATTTTATAATTTCTAAAAAAAATAAAGCTTCAACACGGCCTTGTTGTCATAAATATTTTGCTACCCTTACAATATTTGGCACATTTGAAATGTTGAATGCAATGAATGTCAAGGCATATGCAACGTTAAAGCCCGGTGTCATTCTCCTTTTGAGTTGCCCTGTTCCATTTACATGTTAAGGTTAAATAGAGGCATCACCGCCAGTAAGATATACAGCCAGAGCGTTGGCTGACCATTGTTAACTATGACAAACCAAAACATTAATAATCAATGCTTGCCTCTCAATGGGAAAAGTTTGACTCTGTTTTGTGATGCTTCATGAAGTTTGTGAGCTAAGACAGCCAAGTAACGTGCATCTCCACTTTTTAAAATCTTTTTTACGTGCTTTCATCTTTTTTTCCTCCATCGATTCTCAATGTTTGCACTACTTCCTTCCAGGAATTTGCAGCCATTTCGGGATCTTTATAATCTTTTGAGAAAGCAATGAAGATGATGGTATTTTCAGACCTCCTCAGACTTTTTTCAGTATTTCCTCAAAATTCTCCATTTTTAAAATACCAGTACCAGTGTACCCAACTTCTCCACGGTTCATATTAATGCCAGTAAGAATGACAAATTAACAGCAACCACATTGACAACAGTGTGTTTTGAGTGACAACAGTTAAAAGAATGTCATTAAGTAAAACAAATACGCGTAAAGAAATAAGTGGAGAAATTGTCCGGTCAAGTTGTCCCGTTTTACAGATTGTGATGCCAACCTTGAAACAGCACATGAGACATGAAATGAGAGCCCTCAATTATCAGCCTCAGCATTTGGGGCTTAATGCAATCAACCCATGTATCGATGGATGAGAGGACCAGAAAGAACATCAACACCCAACAAAACTCTGGGAACATGAAATGATGTCTCAAACCAGAGGGAACACACTGAGATCTTGGTAAAACATGGCCCATCAGCAGACAAGATCTGCTTACTGCTGCTCTTCAGTTTCCCTGCCCAAAGCCTTACTGGGGGGTTTCCTTCCTGCACACCTTGTACTAATTTAAGCAGCTGGACAAGAACCAGCGCTGCTGTTTGAATACACAAGCTATTATCTGCAAATGTCAGGAAATGCCTCCAAACATTCTTTCCAAATTAATTGTTTCCCGCTCATCTATGCTTTGGTGGCCAACAATCAACCAGCGCATAATTGTTTAATTGTGATAATAAGGACTAGGCGTAGCACTACAGTTTAGTTGAGTGATGGTCGAGGTGTGGGGCTGGATGCAGGAGAGAATCGAGCCGGCTATTTCTCCCTGCATGCTGTGGCCAATTTCAGGCCAATTGCAGCCGGGAACCTTTTATCCTGTGTGTTTGTGTTCAGTTGGAAGAGGTCGAAGGGGGAAGGACAACAGAAGCAGCAGAAAGAGAGCAGCAGCAGCCAACCTGTCCCGAAGGACGCAGCCGGGGGCAGACCTGAATAGCCCACTACAGACATATTTAACAAAAATGTTTTTTCTACCAAAAGAGAAGACTACTCAATTTAATTATTTATATAATTCTTAAAACCTTGGACATGTAATGATTACTTAACATGAACTTCAACATTAATAACATTCTCAAAGCCAGACACCAGAGAACCAACATTGTAATATGTAATCCCACACCAATGTAGAGGCAGAACAATGAATTGTAGACTCATGAACATTTACACCCAAGTGAGCTATACTATAGGATTGTTGTAACACTTCTGGACAGGATAATGTACTGTTTTTTTTGGTCTAAATCATTTTGGTCATTATCACAATCATATTTTCCATCCATTCAAAATTTGTTTTTCTATGTCAATGTACTTCAGTATATCACATCACACATTATAATGCAGGACAAATTCTTCTGGCTATAAGACAATAGTGAGTTGCATACATTTGAAGCAATCTTTATGTATCTATATATATTTATAGTTATCCGTGCATTGATATGGATGGAGGCACTGAAATTCCAATGTGTAAAAGCACAACACAAAGTCTGCTCTGCTCTCAGGTCTCTTTCCTATCTCTTTCCTGTTCTGTCCATTACAAATGCCTCCAAGCTTTTACAGGTATCAGTCAATCTTCCATACGACCTGGAAATGTTGGCCAGACAAAGATCTCTCCAGAACATCTTTTTGACCCTCTGCATTTTCATGAGTCTTGTGGCCTTCTGGGAAGGCAAGCAGGCCTCTTATTGATTTGTTTTGGCCAATGAGTGTATGAGTGTAATGAGTGCAAGTGCTTCCCAAGTGCTGCTTCCCCAGTAAACAATGTACCAATCATACACTGCACTGGGTACAAAGAATTTATATTAAATCCATTTCATGAATTCTGAAGGTGATGCCGATATCTTATCTGAAACTGTGGGTTGGACACGTTGGCTGCAGAGTTTTCCTCAAAGAAATTCCAGGAGACCATCACAACAGGGCACACTTTCTGCAAATCTTATTGAGTTAATTCTTGCATGCATTCATGTCTACAGCACTACAAAGAGATCTAACCTGTCAAAATTCCTGACCTAGCTCAATAGGCGGAGCATGGCATGAACACTGCCATAAGGATTTCCCCCCAAAATGGATATATAGGATTTATGTACATTTAACTATTGATGATGCTCATCCAAGTTCTGCTGAGTTACTTAAGACAGCCCAACAAACTTCTACCAACTAGAACAAGGTTGAGATACTGGTACCATAACAATATGAAACTAATTTGAGAGATATCAGATCTGTATTACTGTACAGTCTGCAGAACTGGCTGGCTTAGGAACATATAGCTGAGATCATATTTAAAATTGAGGAACTGACCTCTGAAACCCAAATGTACAGAAAAATACAAAAAACTAAATGTTGTTGACATGTTATTCCTGTGATCTTTCTCAGTTGAGTATCTGGGAGCGGTAACTTAGAGGTTAGGGAAGTGGCCTAGGGACTGGTCACCGGCTGGGAAAATGTTGATGGGAAAAGTGAAGAGTAACACCTTCTCTTAGGTCAACAACTGCTGCCGTGGTGCCTCGAAGAAGGCACTTCACGTACAGTAGGGTTACCATTGTGATTACACTAAATTAGGGTTTTTGTAATTTGTATGTGAAAGCTAACACAAGAGTCCACAAAGTCTCTTTCAATGGATCAGCCCTAGGTTTCATATTTTAATGTCATCACAAATCAGCCTTGGCACGGTAGTCTTCAGTTTTCAGAGTTGTTCACAAATATTGATTTAACAGTCCAGAAGGAAGGAATAACATAGCTTAAGTCCAGAAAACCCCTTAGACACTTAACTAGAGAATCCAATGTCTGAAGTGTGACAGCTAATCTTCAATGTTCAGCTGGAAGTTCACAAAACTGCCTGCTGCCTGCAAACTTTCCAGTGAGCGTTTTCTAAATTCTGCTGGACACTTCATACTCTGTGGGCTTTCTGCTTATACAGCATCTGTTGTGCCAAGTGCAAGCAATCTGCTTCCAGCTCAATACTGAAAGAATAGGCTCTAAATGATATTAATGGGCAATCCCAGCTGAACCCATAGTGCTGGGGACAATTTTGAGAAAAGCATCGAGAGATCATCACATGCTTGGAATCCCTTATCAGACCGTATTGGCACAATGCCAGCAATATGTCTCGGGGTGATCTGGATCTGAGGTTGCACTCAATCAAAGGTAATGCTTTAATCCATTAATTAATCCACCTGTCCTGAGCAAAAGCCAATCCATCAAGCAGTGTGTCACCAGACTGACGAGTCATGAATGTGACTGAATAGGTGTCAAGATGGATGCATGAATTGCTTTTAGCTCTCTCAGAAAGACCATCAGAATCACAGAGTGGTTTCAGCTGCAATGAGCTCCATTCAGGGTAAGCAAGTTCCACATTGGTAATTAACATCTATTAGGATCAATTCATCAATTGATTGTCAGACCACAGACCAGATGTAATACGTAATTACTTAAAAGAGACAAATTACTTCCCGGGAGAGAAACCCAAGAAATCCAAAACATTAATAAGACTAAAAAACAAACAAACAAACAAACAAACAAACAAAACAAAGCACATTTTAATCTGTCATATCACTGATCAACACAGCTGGTGTATTCCACACAAAAACAGCATATAAATCATGTACATGTGTACAAATGTAAGTGAGCTAAATGATTCTTCTAGCATTCCCTGTAGGGTTATCATTATCATTTATTACCCAGCTGCTTGTAAGACAGCATGTTTCGGTCCAAGAGTTGTTAAGAAGCCTCCACTGAGCAGAGTACTCTAATTAGACTTCATAGACAAAGATACAAAAAGAGACTAGCACTGAATACCAACACTAATGATCAATGTTTAGGCCTTATATTCATCACAGAATCGGCACTTTGGCTGTCAAGAAAAAAAACTGTAGTGGGTGCAAAACAACTGCAAAAAAACCAGAAAGGATAAGAAATCGTCCTTAAATAACTTTTGACACTTCAGCACCAAACCCAAGCCCAGATTCTATGAGCACTATATTCAGAATTATGCTGTATAGCTTTTCATTCATTTTAAGGGTCATTGGGCTGTGGAAAATATTAATTTCAAGATTTAGCTATTCAACACATTCAATGTGTATAACCAAAAAGCAACCTATTAGCTTACTGTTCAGCACTGCCTCAACCAAGTAAAACCAGACGAGACTTGTTTTGTAATTCCATGGAAAGTTCTTGTGAAACACTGCTGCAACTGATGACAACTTTTCTAGGCTTTTTCAGAGGCTGCTCAAGTTACAGCGCTTTGCACAGGACTCACTGTCAGTGTCCTTGGAGTGACAGGAAAACATCCCTTTCTCTCTGTAAAGGGGAAATAGGCTTCAAAAAGATAAAGGATGACTTATGAAGTGATGACACAACCGTTGTTCCTGTAATAGATAACATGACAGTAAGCATGGATGCAGGGGGATCACCTAAGAGACCTTTAAGTCTCAAATGGATGTGCCTTTTATCTACAAGCATTCTTTCTTGTTACTCTTGTAAAAGTTCAGTCATTCCCCATCATTTGTCAACTCCCATTTAGACAGGTAGACACTGGTGGGTGGATGATATGAAAATGACAAGTTCATAAACATAAAAAACATACAAGTATTCTTTAACTCTATGACACATTTTGATAATAAGTAACGATGCAGGAATAGGAAATTCTGTCCTATTAAAAAAGATCAGAACTATTAATATAAATAAGCAACACAACATACTATATACAAGGATCATGAGTCATAATCATAGGTGACTGACCCAACAGCTATTGTAACTGATAAGGACAATGCCTCTCGTAGGTCCATTCCATGTCAAAGCAAATCAATTACATGCCAGCTTATGGTAGTGATCCAGTCAACATCCCCTTTCAAATTTGCTAAACCTAAGCATTTGAAGCGATTTGATTATTCACGAATCACAGTCCCATTCAACAAGCGCGGTGTGCTAGGACAAGGCCAATGTGATTGGAATGGCTGTCACTGCCACTGCCTTTAGACAATGTTTATATTCCAGGCTTGTTTGAAAATGTCTCTCTCTCAGTGGGTCAGTTGCGGGGCTTAATGATCCTCAATCGGGACACAAGAAGCCAGTTGCTCACTACACAACTTGCATGTCAGCTGTGATTGACTTCACACCTATAGCTCAATTATGTATTGTGTCCATTACCGATGGGACAACTTCCCCTTATCACACTGCTTCATTCCATTAAGTTCGAACGAGGCTACATTTACTCGTTGCCAGTAAGGAATCTATAACACACCAAATGTGATACCGAAGTGACTGTTGCTGAAGATTTGCAAGATAGATATTAACTCTGATGGTCCATGCTTTAGCATACAAAGTAATCTTTCTTTCTGGGGCTGCAAAATGAACGTAGATGTCAGTTATCAACAAAACCAAATTACCTGCACTCATGATTGGTTAGCCTCAGCTAAGCAATCAAAGAAGTAGATTACCTCATCTGATTGGACCCAAGTAATAAACTAAGAAATTAATAGACACATGTGCAGCAGCTACATGTGCTCCACTAAACTACTGACCTGACATACTGGTAGGACCTTGAAAAAGCTAAAGCAATGTTCTTTTCATGTCTTAAGAAAATTGCACTAGCTAGGATAGAGTGGAAAACAAACGAGAGAGAGAGAGTGAGAGTGAGAGAGAGAGAGAGAGAGAGCATGTTATGTAGTGCAGAGAAAGAAGCAATATTAGGTTATTCTGTATTCAAGTTGTGCTGTCAGACCAATTCCCTTCCTTTGACAATACCACTGGGATTTCTTCTTTCTTGTTACTCTGGCTAAAAACAGCTCATTCCCCATCCTATTTGTCAGACTCCCCATTTAGAACAGTGTGAGGCACACTGGGGTGGGGGGTGGGGGGTGGTGATATGAAAATGACACAGTTCAGTAAAACATTAGAAAAACATTACAAAAGCTATTCTTTAACTCTACTGACAAAGAGGGATAAAAGGTAGACGATGCCAGGAATAGTGAAGATTGTGATCCTATTAAAAAAGAGTGCTGAGAATATTGAAATAGTAAATAACAACACAACAATAACTATACTTACAAAGGATCCCATGAGATCCATAAGTCAACAGGTGAACTGAACCCAAGCCAGGCTAAATTGTAACTGCTATAAATGGACAATGGGCCTCTCGAGGTCCATTCCATGTCAAAGCAAAATCAAGTTCATGTCCAGTATTATAGTAGTATCCAGTAACTCCCCTTTCAAATTTCTAAACCTCAGAAAGCATTTCCCAAAGCGATGTCTGATTATGTCCACCAATCACAGTCCCAGTCAAAACGAAGCGCAGGTGTGCTAGGACAAGGCCAATGTGATTGGTAGAAATGAGCTGTCACTCCAACTATGCCTTGTAGACCAATGATTTATTCCCAAGGCTTGTTTGAAAATGTTCATACTGTCTGTGGGGTCAGTGGGCGGGGGGGCTTTAATGATTCCACAATGCCGGTGGAAGAACGAAGCCAGTTGCTACACTATCACACTTCATGTCAGCTGTGATTGACTCTCACACCTATGCTCCAGTTTGTATTGTGTCCCAATGTGACCGTAGTGGGACAAACTTTCCCCTTTCTGCTTCATTTTCATTCAGTTCAAGAGGGGTACATTTACCTGGCTGCCAGAAGGAATTATAACTCCCAGAATAGTGATGAAGAAGTGACTGTGGCTGAGATTTGACAGAGATAGATATTAACTCTGATGGCTCTCTATGCTTTAGGCGATACAAAAGAGAATCTTTCTTTCTGGGGCTGCAAAATGAAACGGGTAGAGATGTCAGTTATTCAACAAAACCAAATTACACTGACACTCATGATCTGGTTGAGCCTAGCTAAGAGCAATAAAGAAGGTAGAGTTTACTCATGCTGTTTGGCCCAGAGTGAATTGATCAGTCAGTCAATCTTTTGTTTGTCAAAACAAAATAATGAAAATTTGTTGAATGACAGGGTAATATCATGAATAATCAATAATTCATCTTCCAAAACTAAATAAATGTGCTAATATGTTTCTAGAAGGATAGCATGAAGTAATTCATCAAAGCTTTAAAACACATTTTAGATTCACAATATCAGCCCTGAGGCAATAATGTAACAGGTATTATATCTTTCCTCTTCTCAAACATCAAAGCTTGTACATTTAATGGGAATGCCCTTTAACCACTTAAGAAGTGCCACCCTGTTCCTTTAGTGTAAATATCTCCCTGTGGTTATGAACTCAGACATTCAATGGATCTCTAGCCATAGGTCTAATCTAATCCTGGTTGAAAGTGTGTAATAATGGCACTAAAAATGAGCATTTGCACTGTGATTTTCTAAGACTATGTCAGGCAGATTTCCAAAAAGGCCATTTGGAGACTCCCAAAGAACATTAGGTTGCCGAATGATATTATGGGACTTTAGAGTTGTACAAGACTATCATACTCACTCACCAGTGCGACATGGAAATATGTCAAAATGCGGGACTGTCATGCACAAATCAGCCTTAAAACAATGTTGTAACGTTCGCTAGCTAGCTAGAGACATCATCATTCTAGCGATTTTTTGTTATAATTTTTTGCTATGATTTTCTATAATATATAATATTATCTATAATACATTGAAACGACATTAAACTAAGATAATACGATGGTTATCATACTTTTTACATTTTTACTAATGAAGAAAATACTACATTTGTGGTTTTCTTTTGTTGCTTGTGCAGTGTTCGCCACCATCTTGCCGATGATTGTCGGAGATTTCTCATAACACTCGGTTTTGAGTGTGCCTCTGAAAAACCTCCGTTTGAAGGGCCGTGTAGCCCTAACACTTCGCCCTACCCCTCGATCCCAACAAGAATCGGGACACCCTACCCCTACGCCTGAACGCGCAAAACGGAGGGGAAGGGCTAAGTGGTAGGGGGAAGGGGTGTATTGGGATTGGGCCTTGAACTTAAATGATAAACTGTCATTTTTTATTACATAAATTAATCTATCAAATTACATTATTTATAGCATTTACTAATCCTTAGTAAAGTGTAAAGTTACCCTGCTCTCTTGCCTTTCAGTCTCATCCTTGTGCTCCCTCTCACTTTTGTAATCTGCACTTGCCCCATTTCGTCAATCTCTCGTGCCATTTTCTCACCAAGTCTCCTCTCTTAGAGGAGGTGCTTGACAAAGCTCTTCTCACCATTATGTTTACTAATGGACTAGGTTGGTTGTGGGAAGCCTCAAAGGAACTGGGGTCTGAGCAATAGGCAATAGGTTAGAGAGGTGGACTTGTGACCCAAAAGTGACCCGGTGACCCGGTGTGTTGACTTTCCCTATTTTTTCCAATCTTCTAAAATTGTCAAAATCATTTTCAAAATTTGCATCAGCAGTTCTTCATCATCTTTGAAGAAATTGGTTTATGGTGGTTATGGTGATTTATTCATTAAAATACCCATATCATGCCTAATGATCCCTATTTAATGTGTGCAACTCTCAACTTGAACAAAGAACCTGATGAAGCTTACCTCAAGCATGAAGCAGCAAATAATGTTGACATATTACAGTACAGTAGCTTGTATCATGGCCCAGCATACTATATTTGGCCTCCATTTCTATTCAGCTATCTAGTTTAGCAGCCTTCCCTGTTATTACGCCCCTGTCCTCCCAGTACAATTGTGTCTAATAAGGAATCTCCATCTTCTATTCACATCTGAAGCTTCATCAATCAATGGCAATTACTCACACAAATGCAGCACAATAAACTGTATTTGTGGTGTGCATGTGTGTGTATGCACATTAGTGTGCGAGAAAAAAGGGAATGGGTTCAAGTGGGTGTGTGCTGGAGCACAACAAACAGAGCCCATGTCATTAGCAGCCAGTGGAGAAACTCTTTGATGTTGCCTATCCTTCTTGTTTGATGATGCTGGCCTTGGAGATAAAGCATAAGAATCAAATGGTGCATTATGTACCGTAGCCCAAACAGTCCATCAGTCAGCCTAGTCTAGTCGTCTGGAACACTGAGATCCAAGTGAGGGTCCCATACAAATCCCAGACAAGACAGAGTGGAACAGTCAACGGTTTCCAAAACATGTCCCCAGTCTTATTTTGAGATACACAGTAAGTCACTTTTAGAGACAAATCAGAAAGAAGCAGCGCAGCACAGCTTGGAGGCTGCCTGCCTCCCACGAGGACTTTTAATCTTACAGTAGTGCCCATGGAGACAGCCTCTGAATGGGTTGATGGATGGAGGAAAATGCTGAACTGTAACAACTGCTCAGGACATCTCAGGATAAATCATCCTTGACAGATGCTTCCCTTCTGTTCGATGCCTACCAAAATATTGGGATTCTGATTTGTATCCTTTTTTGATGGGGGAAAAGTGTTGTTGGTGGTGGTGGTGGTGGGTGGGGTGGGTATATGCTATATACGCATGTGTGCGCACACACCTCATCATGAAATGTCATCTGGTAGGAGAATGACAAGTGCTAGAGGGACTGTCTGACTCATTGGGGATTAAACAGGGTTTCAAACATAGTCCTAGAGCTGGGACCCATTCCCACTTTCTCCCATCTTCTGTACCAGCTGTACCAATGATGCTTTGCCCTCTACATAATATTTTATAAGCCCTTGGATAACACCTTTTGCTTGATTTAGAGGCCTTGCTTGGACTCCAAATGATCTGGGTGGCATTTCATTTTAGAAAGTTTTAAAGAGCCACAGGCTCTTAAAAAGTTAGGAATGGCCAACATATGCTGCAGTAAAGATTTAATCTAAAGTTTGGGAAATAGGAAGGAGAGCTAAAAGGCTATGATCCTGCTAAGGATGTTGTCACTGGGGAATATAAAGACCTGAGAAAAGCTTGAATATGTGTGTACACACATGGGCACACAGCTTAGCCTGCCCACTTCTGGGAGAAACCCTGATCTTCTAAAGGTGCGTGGGCCATCTTAATTAAGGATAAATATTAGCAAAACTTTGTTGTGTTTTCCACCTTAAGCTACAGCATAGGCTCAACAGAGGATTGAAACTCACACATAAGTTTAAAATCAACTCAACAAACAATCATTCACTGATATCAAAAGTCTGTGCAATTATGAAGACCTAAAAAAGGCTATGCAGGGTATTCATTTCATAAACTGATCGCTAAGAAAGCTGTATCAAAAGGCATCAATCATGTGACATCAAAGGCTGCGGTCTTGATATAAAGGTTTGCAGTTCCAGCCTTTAATAATGAATGCTGCTGAACAGAGTCTAGTTCAAGATCAAAGACAGCCATTATCCAAAACCCTAAATAGGCTACTTCAAGTTCAGGGTGAGTGTAAGTACAAACGCCAAAAGAACAAAATAATTGTTCTCTTTGCTTTTCTAGTTTCTAGTTCTGGAACACTGGACCTACACTGGGATTTACTAAAAAGACAGATATCAATCAACACTCGAAAACAGCAGACATATTTATGAGCCCACACAAACCATAAATCCACCCCAGGCTGTCAGTCCTCTGATTTCTGATACCTCAAGCCTCCTCCATCATCCATCACCATCATACTTTCTTTCACTCCATCTTCCACAATAACTATCCACCAACCTCTCCCTCCCTCCCTCCCTCCCTCTTTCCAACCATTCCTGATATTTTACTACTTCATCAGTCGAAACTACAGTGGATACCGAACGTCTACACAGCTGCACAAATTTTCTATTTTTTATTAAAAAGTAAAACCCATTAATACACACCTTGGTTTTGCACACACACCATTTAATACTTACTAGAGGTGCATTTTGCTTTGATAACAGCAGGAAGTTAACAATTCCAAAATTATTGTGCCTTTTTTCTGGTGGGTGATAGTCTACACTAGCGAAAGACCATAACTATCGCCAGCTAGAAAACTTTCATTCTATTTGATACTGACTAAACTCGTCAACGTGGCCTGATTTGTAGTGATTTTCACCATGGTTTATGCTGTCGGGGGTCATCGCCAAAAAAGGACTTTTTATATGAGCGATTGTCACCAACACGTTGGCTTTGCATGGAAAATCCCACACTATGTATTTGTAACATTCCAAACTATGAGGTTTTGCCTTGTTCGTATCCAACAGATGCTGGGTAGTGTAGTGTGGTAAAAATATATCTTATATCAAACGTATATGAAACAAAGGAAGTGTCCCTGGCGTTGCCTCCTTTTGCTGTTCAAACCACTTCAGGCTGCTGTTACCGTGTGTGAGATGTTTCATCTTTCTTGCTTGGGACCCATTTTCATTGGTCTATGAAACGGATAAGTCAATATCTCATGCTAAGAAAGGTTTCTAACTGTAGACAGCCTAGCCACAAAGTGATGTGAAAGAATGGGGAACCTAAAATGGAGTCAACTGTGCATAATTGTGCACGGCTGCATATGAATTAAACCACGAGACCAGAGGCAATTATGGGGAACTGCAGATAACGCACCCCCCAGACCCCTACTACCAATGTCTATGGGAATAATAATAACACTATCCAAAGAAACATCACTTTAGTAATGTTGCTGAATAATGGGGATGGGCATGTTCAGTTTTTTTGTTTTAATCACAGATCAGATAATGACATGAAAAGGCTCAATTCAACACTCATTATTTCTATGCTAATAAGACATTTTGATATATTTTTCCACTCCTCCTCCTCCTCCTCCTCCTCCTCTTCCTCTTCCTCCTCCTCCTCCTCCTCGTTACAGTTACCCACCTTGGAGGCATGGCCTGATCTAGCCAAGCCAAGGTCCTAGTGGTGTCATATTTCCTCCTCTTCTTGATTATGGTCTCCATTGTGTTCCAAAGTATATTTAAGGTCTTGAAATATTTTTATACATCTCTCTCCTCATCTGAACATTTTCAGCAATAAGATCTCAAGCTCCTTGTAGGCCACGCTCGCCTCCGCACACTATGCAAAGAAACCTTCAGAGAAATCCTTGTAATTGATCTACACAGAATTACTTCAACAGATTTAAAGTGAAAGTAAAATAGCTTTATGCACGTTTTGCAATGTGATTAGTTGAATCTTAACACAATTACAATCTGTTTCCATTTTTAACACATTGGAAAAAATACATAGCGTTTTATTTATTATTATACACTGATTTAATGGGTTTTCCTTTCAGGCCTAAATGTACTAAACTAGAACATTTAAAAGGGTTTGTAGAATTTGATTGATATCCACTGTACCATTTTTGTTCCCCTTTTCTATTCTCTGCCTTGGACCCATCCATGTTTCAGCACATTAACCCGAAAAATACTGTTCACTGTTTGCTGCTGACAAGGCTGCACTTTTGATTTGTTTCAACCGGCATGGTCGTTGTCAACTCAAACACACACTACTGGACAGAGTCTCTCATGAGACAAGAGAGAAGAAGAGGCATAATTGCCAGTGGGTAAATGAAGGCAAGTTATTAAAAAAACAAAACTGCTTGACACACACACACACACACACACACACACACACACACACACACACACACACACACACACACACAAATAATACACAAATGGAAGCGCTACAGCAGGAACTGTCCACCAGTGAGAGACTCATGAGGAAAATACCAGTGTGAGGAGCAGTGAGCTGGGTAATTTCCAATTTATCCCTCTGTTCGCTCTGTTCATCTTTTATTCAGGATGGCCGGCGCCCACAAGGAACCAGCAAATCTCCTCATCCAACAAGACAAACAGCACAATCACAGAAATATCACCTGCAGCTAGAGAAAGACACACAGGACACGGCACCCAAAGCATAAAGAAGACACTAGGAAAGATATGATGGAGAAAGACTGGTTGAACAGGGGAAGTTAAAGAAGTACAAGGTGGGGAGAGAAGAAGATAGTGTCGGATTGAGGGTTGTCTAGTGGAGAATTCAAGAATAATTGTGTAAATAATTGTGTATAGTGATTTTAGTTTCCACAATTAATAATCATAGAATATTGGCATATTGGCAATACTGAAACATTTAATCTAATTTACAACGCCTGCTGCGGTTGAAAATAGTCCACATTAGTATAAGATGCCAAAAGTGCTGAATTGTTACTCAAATCATCAAGACTAATAATGATAAATCACAATACATAACAAAAGAATCCGAATCGTGAAGCCATAGGTCACACTATCACTTTGATAGTTCCCTACAAAAGGGAAGGTAAAGAAATGAAATGCTACGTAGCTCACATGGGACATAGCATAAAGCATCATCCATTTGACCGTGAAACAGGGAAAATCCTACAGGTTATCTATCAGGAAGTCTAAACGTAATAAACAAAGAAGATTGTGTCCTTGTGAGTTCAACAGTATACATATCTTGTTTGATACTGGCCATTGCTG
Source organism: Hoplostethus atlanticus (assembly GCA_034670405.1). NCBI lineage: Eukaryota > Metazoa > Chordata > Actinopteri > Trachichthyiformes > Trachichthyidae > Hoplostethus > Hoplostethus atlanticus. The sequence goes on along the minus strand of JAXDDX010000002.1, from coordinate 12,212,473 downwards.
CACCATATAGACTGCTCAAATTTGTGGTTTTGTTTGAGTTCTTTTGATATTGAATCATGGCATTTTAAAATGGAGTGATTGGATTAAATGAAGTGTGACTGGCTAACAAGGTTCGGTGGGAGGAAAAGGATGAGACATTTTTGACGAGCTGAAACATCAACACCTTAGGCAATGAGCACACTTTCTTCCTGTTCCCCTGGTTTCCGTAACATAGGGCTCACACATAGTGGCCCAAATGCAACAGTCTATGACTTTTTCATGACTTTCAGTAACTAAGTCGAAGCACTTCCATCACCTAACAATGTTATACCTTCCTGGTTTGTTAATGCTGTTTTTCAGCTCAGAAACGTTCTGCAAGGTTAAACAGTCTGATTTCCACTCTAGATGGGATTGCTGGGGAAAAGTGTATACAAACAGTCAACATTCAATCAATGAATTCTGGTATATTCCTATAAAGTGATGCATCTGTCTGGATGTCCTTGTCTGGAATACACCTCTCAAATTGTCCTGATATACGAGCAGTACGAACCCCAATGAACTGGCCTGAATAATAAATGGCACATTAGAGCAGGAAAAGGTCTACATAGCTGATGAGAACATCTGTCACTAACGTGCTATGTGACACACCCGACACTACGAGGACAGAGGGTCGGTATGCAGTCTGACAGATTGCTCTGCATATTATTTTATACATTTCTTTATTTTGTATTAATCGATACATAAATGCATTTATTTCTTATTAAGGCTGATTCTGAGTCATCACTTAGTGAATGGGCACTTAGCTAAATATATGGTCACAAATTACAAGTCGGTGATTACTGACATTGCCTGAAGATAAACAGTTTATTAAATAAATGAATGAAATGAAGTGTCATCTACAGAGCAATACCTTATGAATTAAATATAATTAAATATATAATAGTGAGATGAATATATAAATAAGTATTCATAATAACGATTTATTTATTTAGTTCAGTGTCACAAGATCTATCACCCTCACCCATGAAAGCCAATGGGAGGCTTCTAACTGGTTCCAACATCTGATTGGTGGTTGAACTTCAAGTAGATTATTTATGCATACTTTGAAATGACAGCGCCTAGGGCAAATGTTTACTCAGAGATTCTGCATGACATAGTGGGAGATATAGAAATGAAAGCCACGGGTCGTTCTACTGACTTATTAGAGCAAATTGACTGACTATGACATTGACGATGGCTTATTTGCAAACCTGGAGGAATTTCAACAGTGAATTAGGCTGCATGACAGGAACTGTGACTCACCCTGTGCGCCCCACTTTTGACATTCCTGCTGAATCAATTAAGCATTATGTGCTATGTATCTCGAAAATTCATGAAATAGAATTTGTATCAAGCTAGCTGTTTCCCAAAGTAATCCAGTATGATGACATTTCACATTGTATAAATTATTTCTATGTTTATTAATTTAATTTAGTATAAACAATTCCTCCAGATATATACCCATCTGTTGTTTCTCACAGACAGAGTTATTTTAATATTCATCAAATTACAGCCGGCGAGTACTAGCAACGCATACTAAACCATTCATTCACACCGCCTAGAGGTGATAATGTTTTCCTCATCTAATCAAAGTAAACAATGGCATGCTATCACTACTGCAACACACTTGCTTCCAGCAGCTTCACATATAAGGTGTCCTGCCTGTGACTATTTTTCAACAGGATCCACTGTGGGCAGATGCCCTTCACTAAGGGTATGCCAGCCACCAGGGGCCAACATTTAAAAGGCTTTTTGTCCATCACTGTAATGTTTACACCCATTTTTACTGGAGGGATGTAGCTGTGAGGAGGACAACAACATTTTTCAAGCATATTCCAGGTTCAGCGACTAAGCCAGTTATTTTCTCACAACAATGTCCTTTCAATGTCCCAAACAAACAGATTATTGAGAATACTATTAGAATGAAAGAGCTGCTTCTTCATTGAGAACTAATGGTCAGCAGTACTACAGAGTACTACAGATATAATCACTGTTTTATTTCACCACTAACTGTATGTGTAAAAGGCTGAAAGATGATGAAAGAATGGGTTTTTAAAAAGCTGGGTACATTATAATTTGCAGCAGAAACATTTCTCACTGCATCTTACTGCAGTGTGTCAGTATTTTCTGTGATAAATGAGGCCCAGCTTTGTCTCCAAAGCAAAAAGTCTTTACAGAACAGACAGATGGAGACGAATATGTATCATGAGACCGTGCTAGAGCAAACCGTGCCCTTTGTCTCTTGCCAACTCTTTTAGACAAACACACATACATGGACACACACACACACACACACACACACACACACACACCATCCAGGATGCCATGGGCCTCTCTCCTCACTAACTTACTCTTCAAATAGAGAACTGCCACACGTGCACACACACACACACACGCACACACACACGCACACACACACACACACACACACAAAGGGGCAGAGAGAGGTGAGACCAACGGTCTCCTCCTCTCTATTCCCTGAAGCAAAAAGTCAGGGTCTGGGCTGAGGTGAGGTGATAAGTGCTCTGGGATACTGCCCAGCAAACACACACCCACACACCCACACACCCACACACCCACAGCCACATCAGAAAATAAATATCATTATATATCTTCATTCAAAAACACAAGTGAATTTATATACATTGTACCATCACTATTGCTCCAAGTCCATACACTCACACATACAGAAAATCACACACACCAACATCATAATTAAATGACCAGTTTGTGGGACCGGAGTAGCAGGGGAAGGCATGTTCTTATACACAGGGGACAGGAGACGGGGTGAAGGAAGGATGGTGAGGAGGGGAAGTGTGGACAGGGGGTGTAGAGGGAGAGAAATAGAGAGTGGCCAACACAGTAGCTGTTTGAGCAAAAAGTAGTTTCTCCCCGACACATGCATGACTCCACTGACTCTCCAGGTAACTGCATCTAGACTCTCCACCTGACAAATTGTGGCAGCAATCAAAACTCAAACTCAGTGGCGCTGAATCTGCACCCATTTAACATGTGTAGGAGGTAACCACCTTCCTCTCTACAGCAGCTTACTGGAGCCAATATGTTTTGTGGGCTCCAAATAATTGGCTTCATTTTTGTTGAGTATTCACAAAGGCCCAACAAAACAACAACAAAAACTTTGCTTAGAGGCTGGGGAGAAAGACACGTCAGTAAAAGGAACAAAAAGTATTACACAACTGAAACATTCAGGAAGAAGCAATTAGTCTAAAAACTAAAATGAGGATGGAACATGAGAAAAAAAGGGTTTTGGTGATTGCAAAAATTAGATTTGTACTGAAGTGTGTTTTTTGTGAGTGTGAGTGTGTGTGTTTGACTCACCAGTTTCTTCCTCTTGTCCTGCTCGGTAGGCGGCTCCTCATCGTCACTTAGCTTGGGCTCCTCAAAATGGCTCATCAGCATGCAGCTGCGAACACAATAATATTCAACTCAATATTAATAAGCCCACACAAACCTGCACAATAGGAGACAATTTTAGACTAGGCAGCCCTCGCACGTACGCACGCTCAGACACACGCACACACACACACACACACACACACACACACAGCAACCTCCAGCACTTTCCAACACAGCTCTTCCTGATATTCACATTGGTTCATCTGCATGCAGAGCGGAGCACAACAAGCAAAACCTTGGTGCTAATCCAAAGTCTGTAACTATGGCTCTGAAAAACAAAGAACATTTCTACATAGGCAAACAGCCTTTTAACAACAACTAATACCATGAATAAACACAGAAACAAATCTGCACAATTGTCCGCCTATAGCTGCACGCAATATGCCGATACACTGCAGGCAGGGAGGAGGTTGGTAGCAGCCTCAAATGTCACCTATGTAGAATTTATTCTTATTGAGATTATGAAAAGATAAATCTCCCAGTTCAAACGCTCTCTCTCTCAAACACAGACAACTATCACAACATTCATGAGGATGCATAATTCAGACTAGGGTTGGGCGATAAAAACGTAAATTTACCGAAACAGACATTAACGTCTTCTTACCGACAGAATTCTAATTGACACAATCATTTTGATAAATAGCCCACACATCGTTTATGCACGCACATTATGAGCTTGCATCTCGAAAGGGTTGAATTTCAGGTTGAATTTATTCCAGGAGATTTACACCCTTCCCCAATATTAAACTGTAACCTTTTGTTTTCCAGCTGAACAATATCGGAACATGGCTAATTCTGCTTTTCTTAATAAGCCACAGGTTGCAGCCAAAGATGGTATGTGTGTCCTGTTTTTTATTGAAATAGACAGACCAGGCGACTCGTGCACTTGAGACAAGGCGAGGGAGAACTGAGCGGAGAACTGAGCGTTTACGATTGACAAACAGAAAACAGAGATTTTTATGTTCCAGATTTAATCTAATTCTGTAAATAATACTTATAACACAAAGGTTAAAAAGAGCTGTTTGTTCTGATATTATTGTGAAACACGTTTGATGAATGTTCTGTATACAAGTTTACAATAAAATGTCATGCCTCATTTTCTTGCCTAGTTTGATTTGGACTGGACCACCCAACCGTAAAAACATATAGAAATATTATTGTTTGTTATGGAAATGTATTTGACACTCATCATTATATCAATTTTCTGATTAGTAATTGTTGTATTTATCATTATCGTGACAAAACGTCAAATTATCAAGATTTGTCCAGATTGCCCAGCCCTAATTCAGACGTGTAAAGAGACTGTGAAAAGTCGTCAGAGTGAACCTCAACGATACGGTCACACACACTATGGCTACAAACACACATTATATATGTGTAATGTGTGTACAATATATGCAACTATGTAGTAGTTACTGGCTGCATACATATGAACATATATTTACAATCAGCCTATCTTCAGTGCTGAAAAAGTACACGAGTGACTGAATTTCCACAATGTCACTCGAGTACTATCTGAGCTGGCTTGCCAACTGGCATGATTCTTATTGAATGTGTTAATGGTAGCAGCAAACACTTTTATTCTCATTCCCCGCCACACAAGAATGATTCCAAACAACGTCTAACAAGGGGAACAAAAGAAAACCTGCAGTGTTACTTTGAAACTTTACTTTAATTCCTAAACAAGACTACAACAATGTCTGTCTCAGTTGATTGCACTTACAAACAGTGAAGAAAACTGACAAAAAAGTAATTCCCATCAGCACACATTCCAATCTGTCGTGAAGCACATCAGGGAACCAACAGAACTCAAATTATCAACAGAAAATTTTACACAACATCAAACTTTTCCACACAATTTTTCAACTCCTTCCACCCTGGGCCATCTCAAGAGGGTGCAGGGCATGTTTGCGACAGAGGGAGAAAAGGGGTGTCTGTGTGAACATCTGCTAGGACATGAGTGCCAAGCTCCTGGGACGGACAGCCTGGGAGGAGGGTGGCAGGGCAGAGCAGACTCAACAAGTGGGGAGTGGGGCTATGCTCAACACCTCCTCCCATAGTAGGCCAGTGTCCTCTGGGCCATTTCACAGGCCATTATCCCCCTCGGATTGGCAGAGCCAGTGAAAGTGAAATGCACTGTGAAATGCAATCTCCCTCACCCCCGCCTCCATGATCCATGGCTATGGGATTACTTTTGTCTCATCAACTCAAACCTTTCTTCAGAGGTTTGGGTTTGAAGACTTTCATATTTCAACATATTTCTTCGGCTGCACTGCTTGAAAGCTACAATTTTTCAAAACATATGTCCCAGCTGTCGTCATTCATCCCACATAAGCTTTATCAAAATTACAAACTTGCTCTTTATTACCTACCGACTATTAAGGTTTGATCTTTCATACTTTAGTGATATATAAACAGTTTTGTTTTTCATTTGTTTTTACTCTTTTTTTAAACCAGGCTCTCTGAAAGAGAACATGCAGACTTACTCTTTGAAGGTGCCTGTGTCAGGATCTTCTGTCATCACGTCATGCAACGCTTCCACACAGATGTTAATGATGCCACAGAACTTGTCCTGGATTACACTGAAAACACACAGACAGCATGGAGACATTACGAGTGAGAACACAAATTACAACAGCAGTGTGTGTGTGTGTGTGTGTGTTTGTCTGTGTGTGTTTGTCTGTGTGTGTGTGACACAAATCCCAGGATTTACACGGGTCATTCGCGTGTTGGACCCATTCAGACCACACTATTGTCCCGGGTTTATCCCAGGTCGTCGACCATTCAGACCAGACCGCACAAGACCCGTGTCACATATTTACATCTCTATATGCCACTGCTGAGCTGAATGTTTTACCGTCCCGGTAATTTGTCGCTTTATTTCTACTTCCCCACGAATGGACAGAAGCTCGGTTGAAACGGTCCTTGTCGTGAACTGGCATGTATATAATGCGCCTCTGATCTTAACCAATGAGGTTCCCGACCATGTGTAACCTGTTCATACTGCAGCCTAGCAGCATCTGACCCGGGTTACTCACAGGTCGGGAGCAGGGTCGCGGACTTTGTATTGATAACAACTCCAATTTCAGGGCCATACAAAACATCATCTCATCACACTTTGGCAGAAAATCTAACATGTATGAAACTAACAGGATATTTTCCAGTTGTAAACACAGCATACCAATGTTTTGTTGTGGCAAAGCACAACAGAATAAAACTTTTCCAGGCTTGTTGTCTTTTGCAAAAAAATAAATCTACTGAGTCTCTAGTTTCTCTGTGGCAGCTGAGATATTTCCAGAGAAGAACTGTAGAGCCTAGCCTTGCCCCAACCATGCTTGGAGACAAGTATCAGTCATTGATGAATTATTTGAGTCATTCTTTGAAAGGGCTGGTGTACCCTGTTGATGTACACATAAATCTTGCCAGCAATAATGTCATCGAGATTGAATTAATAAAACAGAGCTACTGCAAAAAGGGGCTCTTCCTGCTCAACGTGTACATTCCTTTTTCTACACTGGCATATGAGGAAATTAATAATGCTCCAACTGCTTGTGTACACACACACACACACACACACACACACACACACACACACACATACAAACACGATAAGCGAAACATAAACTGAGATGGTTGCCAATTTTAGTTATGTGTCAAGTAGTGAAGTAACATTTTGCAGTAACATCTGATACCCTGTGTGTGTAAAATGCATCACCAAATACCTCTGGCCACAAATATCCTAATAATACTCTTGACCTGGCAGCGATGCAAACCACTGGATGTGGGTGTCATTAAAGATCCCTTAACACACATTTTAAGGTGTCTCAATTCTAATTCTATCTAACCGAACACCTCTCCAGTGATTACTTTGTAATGGCTTGTTCATGCCTGCCATTCAAATCAATGTAAGCGGGAACATGATCTGAAAGCCGACAGACCGAGTGCAAGAACAGATCATAGACACCAACAGAGTTCTCAAAAGAATGAACTGCCTTTGTCTGAGTGTCAGAGAAAGAAGCTGTGGTGAGGCTAGCGAGAGTGACCTGTGAAGATTGCACACAAGATGAAATTCTCAATGTGAGGTGCTGCACCAAAGAGATTAAATGTGGCCACAACTGAAAACAGAGGTTTTTCCAAGAATCTAATTTTTAGCATTAAGCTACGGATTGCTGATCACAGAAATGGGATTGTAAGTGAGAAAGAGTTGATATGTCATGCAGTGCACAAGCATCCAAAGCTGTGTCATATTCAATTGCCAATGTGGACCGAGGACAGGGGTGTACAAAAAGATTTCATGCCCGTCTACGTCTATGATTGCCAAATCTGGAGTGCAGAAAACTTCATCAGCTTCTCAGTCTGAGATGGCACATCACAAGAAAAGTTCTTCAGCAAAAAACACTTTGAAAATGAAAAAAACACTCTCCAAACACTTTTGCAAGTGAAGAAGAGGGAGTACTATTTTAAAAGGTTAAAAGTACAAAGTACCCTGAGGTGTCCAAAGCACCCTAATGTGTAATGACTGACACAAGAGTCTTCTTTACCTAATGGCAGGCTCATTTCATTCTCTTGGTCATAACAACACATCAGCTGAGACAGGAGATTCGACAAATCTATTTCTAGTATTACAAAATAGATCTGGATGTACAATACCAGTATATCTCATGACGTACAGACGTACCAGGTGAAGCCAAGAATTTTATCGAGACTCCCCTCTGATCATCCTACACTAGTGAAGATAAATGGGTCAAGTATATATATCCTGGCAGCTTTCAGCTTCAAAGTCCAACCATCTTGAGAATTTTGCCATGAAAGTAACTGGCAGTGGAAATCATGTCATGTAGTGTGCAACTACCTTAAAATAAACTGTTTTTGTCTCAGAGGGCCCGTTATCTGCCTTGTGCATGTATGCGTGTGTATGTATGTGTGCGCACGTGCGTGCATCCACATTGGCAATGGAGAGGAGCCAGAGTGATCTTTATTGATCCTGGCTAGATGGTCTGTCCTCTAAGCTCAATCGATCCAGTGTACTCAGTTGGCTGTAGTCAACACCTTCCCACACTTACACACATAAACAAACACACATACGCAAAAATAAAGATACACACACACAAGCACAAACACAGAGAGAGATGTTTCACACCCTTGCTAAAGCCTGATTCAAAGGTTAAACAAAGTCCTAAACCACTTCACATACCTCGCACTACAGAGTGTGGTTATTAAACACAACATGGCAAAGAAAAAAAAAGCCCATTAAATGGTTTGCACATGTACACATATACATATGCATGCGTGATACAGCTGGCAAAGATCTGGTTCAATGCTATTATTGGCAACCACATGGGGTAAAGAGTGTGTATATTATCTGTAAGAGCAGGCAAGCTGTCTCACTGCATCTTTACGGTCTATTTTCCTGAGCCTTATATATAAATATATAAATGAGCTATTAAATATAAAAGTTATATAAAAGTTTTGTCCCTTCACTTTCCTCTATGTACTTCATTACTTGTGCTGACAAGGTGGAGGCTATCCACCTACAACCTCATCAAAACACCATCTAGACAAATAAATGGTTGATACTAGATGATGATGATTCTCACCTGTTGTCAGACGGTAGGAGGGAAAGCAGGGCCAGGGACGACAGCTTCCTCCTCTCAGGCTGGGTGATGTTGTCCATGCGGTCCACCCACATCTCTATCACGCTTCCCAACAAATGGTCCATCTGATGGGGGAGAAAGGGACAGAGAGAAGGATGGAGGGAGAGAGGGAGGAGAGAGAAGGGGGTAGCAATAGAGGAGACGGAGACAAAGAAGAGAAGAGAGGGGCGACGGTGAGACCAAAAAGAGACCAAACAACTCCCAAAGAACTTGAAAGAAACTGAGCTGAGGAGATAGAAATGAAGGGTAGAAATCTAGTATCACCGGAATCTCACCTCCAGGTTGCACTCAGAGGCCATCTGAGTGAGCAGGGAGGAGAAGAAGGTGGGGTTCTGGAGCAGGACCCGGCCCATGATGCCTAGGTAGGTGGACATCACCACTGGGTATCTCTGCAAAACGCACATACACACACACACAAATGCTTTTACATAAAGCATAGGTCATGAAAGATGATAAGAGCAATGGGGATAGGCCCTTTGACACAGCATCATCTTGGAAAAGCAGCCTGCAACCTTTATTTGAGCGGAATGATCAATAAATGCAATGTAATAAATGTATATAGTCCCTTTAAAAAGGACTTTTGTCTACAGGTAACAACATACAGTCATGCTTGAAAGTGAACCCTTTCATTGTTTATTTAGCAAAAATAACACAAACTCAGATATCCCAGTGAAAAGAATACGTGAACTCCTTCAATCAATAGCTTGTGGTACCTCCTTTAGCAGAGATGACTTTCAGTAAACGTCTCCTGTAGCCACTAATCAGTCTCTGGCATCTTCCGTGAGGGATTTCCTCTCACTCCTCCTTACAGTGAGGTTTGAGGGCTGTCTCGCATGAGCAGTTCACAGGTCCTGCCACAGCATCTCAATTGGATTGAGGTCAGGACTTTGACTTGGCCAATCCTAAACACTAAACTTCTTCCTGAGCCATTCTTTGGTAGATTTGCTTGAATGCTTAGGATCAATGGGTCTCATTCACAAAACGTGTGTAAGATCAGATTTGATTGTTGATTGATGCAGCAATGGAGGCTTGTTGATGTGATTGTTATATGTGTATATTTGTTGTCTCACAGTGGATTGATGGAGCCCAAATATTTGTTTTGCTAACCTTCCCCAGACTGATGAACACTCACTACTCGCTTCCCGAGGGCCCCTGAGGTCTCTTTAGATTGCGGCATAGTGTTTATCTTTCACCACAAACTGACCAGGTTTCTCACCTGTATTTGTGGGAGTCCCACACAAACTCCTCTCCAAAGATCTGACCTTCCTCAAAAATAAAATATAGATATTTTATTTCAGTTAAGAAAATAAAGGAAAAAAATGATTAAATGGTTTGATGAAAGGATTGCATGGTAATGACTCTATATAACTATAATTTGTATAAAGGGGTTTACAAACATTCAAGCATGACAGTATAACTTCACATGTTTGTCCTTTTTCCTGCTGCCAAAACAGTTTATACAGTCCCAGCCTAGATCTTCAATGTGTGAAATGTAAATGTTAAACTCACCTCTCCGTCCACAATACCTCTGAAGACAGCTGGGAGTAGGGACTGGAACAAGTGGGCTCCCAGTATGGGGCTAACCTTTAAAGCTATTTCCACCACCTGCAGAGACACAGGGAGAGGGAGGATGAGGGAGAAGGTGTCAGAAAGGGGAATCGGGGAATGGAAGGAAGGAAAAAAGGAAAGAAGAATGGAAGGAGGGAGCATGGGAGGGAGCCAGAATGAGAAAATGATAAGAGGGAGCAAAAGAGGAGATGAAAAAGGGTCATACACAGGGAGTACCAGTATGATGCAAAGAGGGAGAAAAGTGTAGGAGGACACAGTGGTGATGGGGTGTCAACAAAAAGGGAGTACGGGGAAGTAAATAATAGAATGGGAGAGAAAAAAGAAAGCGACAAAAGAGAGAGTTGCTTAGAGAAGCTCTCTTGAGGGAAGCTAAAAAAACTGCAGAAAATCCTTCCTTTAACTGACGGGTTAACCTGCAGGTAAGGTGAAGTGTTCACATCCTCAAAGATTTGTATGAGCTCTCTCTGTCTGACATTAAAGCTGGTGCAGAAAGAAACTTGACTGAACCAGTAAATCAACTAAGTAAAAAACAAACAAAAAAAAAAAAAAACAGAAATAAAGACAATATGACAAGACAGAAAATCCAAGAAAGAATTTAAAGAGGAAGCAACATCATAGAATGCATCCAACAGTCTCGGTGTTTCCCTCAGGGAAAGGTCATTCCTGAAGAGAAGCCAGCAAGCCAATTAATGCTGTGAGACACTTCTCTGTGTGTGTGTGTGTGTGTGTGTGTGTGTGTGTGTGTGTGTGTGTGTGTGTGTGTCTGTGTGTGTGTGTGTGATATAAACAGGCAGCTGGACTTAGCAGAATTCAGAACATGGGAAAATAACCACATTCATTTGTTTACCTCCGCTCTGTCAACAGTTCAACTACTTTCAACTTTTGATAGACTGGGATGTGAGATTTTCACACATGCACTCCATCAATCAATTGGCATCAATCAAAAATTCAACACTCAATACGTTTTCAAATTCAGTTCTTCAATTCAAATTCAGTTCTCTGTCACACACATCCGGGGACTTGGGAAAAGTAAACACATTTCAAACCACTTACAAATGTAGTTTAAATGTGATTTGAAAAGAACGTATTCCAATGGCCTAGAAAACAAATCAGAAACGGACAGGACTGGATCTAAAGCAGTAAAGGATCATTCCCTCCGGATTAATCCTCCCACAATCAAAGACATAAGTCCTGACCTTGCCAACATACATGTGCTCTAACATTTTAACATTCCTATTCAGAACAAATGGCATTTTCCCCATTAAGCTTCAAAGGGAACATTTTTACTCAGTGGTCCGTGGATGATAAAACACAAAGCAAACTGCAACAAGTGCAATGAAAGGACAGAGACAGAGCGAAAAAAAGTTGGTGATCACATGTCTGTCTGCAAGCGTGCACATGCCTTGTGCAGAACTTTCACAAGAAACACACACTGATTACCCTGATCCTCCTCAAGGTACCCATGTATGGTGAGCTTTGTGTCTCGGCTGTGTAAATCGGCTGGGTTGTTGTCTGCTGGCTCTCCTCTCCTCCGAACAAAGGATTAGAGGGAGCCAGATGTGCTGTAATGCCACTGAGCTTCACTAAGCTAAAGCTAGATAGATCTAAAGATAGATAGATAGATAGATAGATAGATACTTTATTGATCCCCGGGGGGAAATTCTGGAAAGGTGATAGCTTAGACCATGTGGGCCTTGAACCAATGATCCTAAGATTTAGAGTCTGATGCTGAGCACAAACACACAGCCTGTTGTCAGGAAGACACACACACACACACACACACACACACACACACACACACACACACACACACACACACACACACACACACAAATACATCATTCTTGGTGACATCTACAACAGCACTGCCAATTGACCTCATCAAATAACGTGCTGAGAGTTACATATCAACTCAAGTGGCTAGTCGGTTGGGCACTAATTATTAATAATTTACTACTGAGAGAGGGGTGGGGGGTGGGGGGGGGTCAAGAAAGGAGGCGTGACAGCATGGCCACTAAAACTCTGCTAACTGCATAATGATTCAAAAAAGAACACAGAAATAAACACAACCTTGAAGGTGCATATAAAGGATTCCCACCAAAAAAAGAAAAAAGAAAAAAGGAAGACAACATGGTGGAAACAGTCAAATTGATTGATCCATTTAATGACAAAGCAAATTAAAAATGAAAGGAAATGAAATCATAGGAAAGGCCATACGGAAAGGAGATCAACTCACTGCCCTGTGAAAAAGCACACACTAAGCTATGGTAATCAGTCCCTTTCAGGATGTTGCAATCTTGCGATACACAAGAATTCATGTAAGTTGCAATACTTGCAACTTACGTGCTGCAATACTTGCAAGAGCTTGCAATTTTGCCAAAACCCTGCAATAAAAATAAAAAGGTCAAATTGGCACAATGCTTGCAAAGAAGTTGTGCTTTTTTCTTTTAAATATGCAACTTGCACCATTTGCTTTCTTGTTATCCTGAGCTTTTTTTGCACTTAGATATGATTACACAAGAGCACGATGCCGGAGTGGCCAAAAGGCATGTCACTTGTACCACCAAATCACTTGCTATAGGGTGGGAGGATCAAAGTTAAAAAGTAAAGACAAAATACTATGATCTATATTAGAAATGTGCTTCAGCCAAAACTGCAAAAGACAGGATGAAATAACCATTTCTTTTCAAATTCAGGAGACAGACAATCAGCAAAGAGTCTCTTCAATCAACAGTGTTTGTATTGTAGGACTGCTCTTCATCACATTTTTGTTACCCTAAATAACCTATTGAAAAAAACTCTTTGGCACAAGTGCACAATAGCAGCAATGGCAGTATTTTCATGTTCACTCCAGAGCTGAAGACTTTAACCCAGGTCTAGTTAGGACAGAATAAGCCACATGAAAATGACATTTAAATGGTTAAATAAATTCCTTTTCCATCATTTATTATGACAGTGAGGTTTTATTCTGAGTTGGATATTTCTCAGAGAACTGAAGTGGAAAGACTAAATTCAATGTTGTTGTCCACTGGACCATATTTCAAGGATCGTCCGGACAAAATGTTATCACATCCAATAATTTATTTCACTCATGTAAAATGTATGATTCTGCTAAAAGCAAATTAGGTTTTTTTAGTAAGTGGGAAAATGGCATGGCAGGTTTTCAGAAGCAGCTTCTTATCTAGCAATGAAAGCCAGAACAAAATGATGTGGGCCGTTTTATTTTCATTGGCATAAATACAAGGGAGCGCAAGAGCTCTTTAACTATTCAAACGCATGCCAAAAGACAGCTTGCTTATAATAGGCCAAAGAAGGTGGACCATGTTATTGACTAAGCAGTGACTAAGAACGGGTATTCATTCATGCACATACCCCGCCAGCGAATGACTGCAGGGACATTTAATTACATGTACACCATTAAACCGTGGTACATTTATATTCTTGCTTTGTGTTACAACCATAGCTTTCAGCATAAATAAAGGCCAAATCCATGTGTTGTATCAAAACTTTAAGGGGTTCCACAGGACTTGGTAGAGGTTGGGCAAACACACGTCACCTTTAGTATTTAGTGTTTTTTGCACACTTTTTCTCATCTGCCCTCAATTCCAGCTTTTTGACCCTGATTTTGTTGATTACATTTTTTTGCATTGATAGGATGCAGGCTTTTTAAATTATTTGAATTACATGGTCCATCGTCCAAGCCTCTATAGTTTGCACTGTTGGCAAATCACCGTAGAAGTGCAATAAATTCACTTAAAAGATCTTTGCCTTCATTTTTACAAAAAATATTTCATGCACCCATATTTTTACTACATCTAGCAGCTGTCTTGATGAATGTGGGTGTATCATTTCCATTCACAACAGAGCTTTGATTGACAAGTTGACTGCCAGGTTGCCAAGTTGACTGGAGGTGGCCACGCATGTAAACTGTGAAGTGTTGGACATGTTGGGCAGATGGGGATACAGCCACATCAATATGAGCTAAAATGACCTATGAATAAAAAGCAGCGGCTTCTTGCAGATGATTTCTTATTTGAGCTGATTGAAGGCATCAAGCATCAACCTAGCAAAGTTTGTTGAAAAAAAATTCTGAACGCAGTCCCTCTGGCAATGCACACTGCATAGGAATGCTGAATCTAAATGTACCATGACAGGTTACACTGGTGAAAAGGAGAGTGTGTGTTTGCTGGGACTAGGAAAGGTGGAACAAAAACTGTGAGTCCACTCTACACCCTAAGATCCCATTAAGTCCCATTAAGATCAAGTGAAGGGACTTGGTCTCAGCTTTGTTAGCTGAATAAATAAATGTGTTTTGAAATAACTATCACAGCAAATAGTCAAGGGGTTTGAATACTTTTGCAAGACACTGTATATGTGGACCATTGTGGAGGCCAAACATGCTCTAGAAAGTCAAGGATGGAAGATGAAAACTGAGCACTGAGAGAGCACGAGAAAGAGAGAGAGAAAGGAGAAGGATACATGGAGGAAAGGATAAACAGAAGTAATATAGTCATGGTTGTGAAAGGGGGTTGAAGTGACTGTACCTTGAGCACCTGGACCTGTCCTTCATTAGTGATGTCTTTGAGTAGATCACAGAAGGATCGACACAAGGCTTCGGCATAGTTCTATGAATACACAAAGTCATACACGGGATGGCGGTTATTCACGGTCACCACGATGTATGTGCATGCTTAGGTGTGTGTGTGTGTGTCTCTCACCTGCAGGAACTCTGTGGCAGACAAGTATATGTAGGCGGTAACTATCTGGAAACAGGTCCGCAGGTTCTCAGAGCTCAGCTCTGAAACAGGAGAACAGATGGTTCACATTACCAAAGTGGACAGAGAGATATGATGGGGGGGGCATTCATTATTATTCAACATTAGGCAAAAAGTTCAGCAGACATGTACAATTACTTGGTTGTTACTCAAGACAAAAAGCGTATCTATAGGCGAAATTTACTACAGATCTATAAAACACAAGGATAATCATGTGATCATGTGATAATCCGCAAGATTCTTATTTTTCTTGATTTTGGCGATATCTTTGGTGATAAGCAGTGATTGCTTTGGTGCATTGCACTGCAGCAGCCACAACCCAAACAAACAAGCATGGGCTGTTCTACTGAGACTAGTCAAGAAACTACAAATAATATAACATCAGAATTTCAGCTGGTGACTAAAAACGACGGTGTCTACAGAGGCGGTCTCTTCTTCGACATTCCACGCATAGCTACATCCCTCAAGCCGTATGGAGATGCATCATTTCCTGTTTGTGCATCATTTTTGCTGGAAATAGCGGAGCTGGTCGGCAGCAAGGGAAGCCTACATATAGAGAAGTACTTACTGAAAGCAAATACATTGAAGCTATTGCTAAAAATATACCAACATTCTAAAGTATCCAAAAGGATATTTATTCAAATGAAAATCTTAAGCATTGATACTTTAATATGCTTCTGATACTTTATAATAGCACCATGTTAAGCATCTCCAGTTGTGACCTCGTAAGCTGAACAGGTAACCAATCAACCCACAAGAAGGATGAAAACAGGCTGGGACAGATCATCTAAAAATCTGGTGCAACTATTGTGTGTAATGAGTCAATGAACAGAGAGTCATATCTAAGGTTATCATCCTGTTTTCCCACCCACTTCACGTGTACTGATACAACACATTAGTTGTTTGAGCAATATGTTCACATGCCTACAAGGAAGTTCAGCCGGTCATTTGTCTGTCGCCATTCATTTATGTCCTAACCACCATGAGGATGAAAGACGTTGTGGAGATCTATGAACAAACACTACATCTAAATTATTCAGCATACCCTCGCCTCTGCAACATCATTAACTCAGCAATAAATGATTCCTAGTTGGTCTCTGATGTTTCTTTGGCCTTTGGTGTGCAGGTTCATATTAATAGAGACACAGCTACACAGGTCAATACTAACTAATTACAGTTTCCCCCGGGGACGAGGCATGTGGATCTGTGGATATCATTTCTCTTAAATCAGCTGGTGAAGAATATATAAACCAACAGGACATAACCACTCAGGCAGTTGGATTTGTTGAAGCGGAAAGCGTACCATCAAACTCGCCCAAAACAGAGTCGAACACAGTCGACCATGCATCTAATCGACAGTGCATCCAAATTTGTGTATACTCACTGTGACTTTGTATTGTTTATTTACACTCCACACCAGTGGGGAAGTGTTTGAAGATTACAATCACAGCAGCTTGCCAGGCCCCTGAGCAAAAGTGAGGATAGTAAAAGGGCCTGTACGCTGCTGTCATTTTTTAAAGTCTGGCTCGATTTACAAAGCCACCCTAAACCCGAGGGTGACTGTAGCAAAAAAAATGCTGGTTGGGCAAAGGCCCAGAAAAAAAACAGACACGTGACTTGGCAGAATAGCTGAGCAGGTATCTACACACAACACACATACACACAGCCAGCGCACCAAAACATACACCACAACTAACATCTACACAGCAGGGTGTAAGTTTGAGAGTAATACAGGCTGGCAGTGTAACTGATCCTAACACACAAAATAGCTGTTTACTCAAACCTCCATGTAGTGGTAACACACACACACAAAATATACAAAAAGACTAACAACAATACAAAAGGTGATAGCAATACAAGCTGGAAGTGTAGCTGATCCTAACACCTAAAATAGCTGTGTATTGCACCTGCATGTAATGCTTACACACACACACACCCACACACCCACACCTCAGAGATAATTTATTTGTTTTATCTCTACCTCTGTCAGACCTCTGACCTCATCATTTTTTAATATGTCTATATTCAGACAAAGAACAGCTGTGAAAAACTATCTATTTGGGTCTAAATACCGCTGTTGTGATTATTTATGTTTGGACTGTGTAATAAACAGTTTAAGTTATAGAATACTCTACAATCGACGGACAATTTCAACTACAACAGCTTATATAACTATATTATCAGATATTGTCCAGAGAACCAAGAATGATGTTAACAAACAGCCCACTGACAGACAGATCCACTGGGAACCACAGTGGGGTAGAGCATATTTCATATGTCTAATGAATAAATCACACAGTCAGATTCAAAGACCTGAAAGCTCCAATACATTTATTTTGTTGCTCTGATGCAACCTTCCTCTGTGGGACGGTCTGATTACTCTACTGCATAGGAAAGTTTAATTTTGCAGTAACTCAAGGCTATCTGTAATTTCAGCCGTGCGTGTGTGAGTGTGTATGTGTCTGTCTTAAGCAGTGGTTTAGACCAAGTTTTATAAAGCTGAGAAAAACTTTCTTCAAACTTTCACGTGAACTAGGCTTTTCCTTATCAAAGCTTGTATAAGGGAGGACTAGGAGTCAGTGGTGAGCTGTAATAGAGCTGGTCCCATCTGACCATGCTGGTCCGCATGGGTCACATTGATGTTAATGTATGCTGGCCACAGTCAGGTAATGAAGATAATGCATGCTGCCATCTGCCATCTGTGCAGGTACATAATGTATGCCAGGAGCCTAGTTAGTCAGCACATCAACCCACGTTAATATTGAACGCTATACACTGGTATGGGGCAACACAGAGCTAAACGCAGACTACAGCAAAGTCTAATGCTGAGTTTGTGTGCATGAAAGTAGGTACATGGACACAGAGAGATCAAGAAGGATGTTGAAGACAGAGGAATAAGCAGAAACCGTGATTACGGGCATGTACTGAAATGCATGTTTTGCTGTTTCCACTGTTGTTTTGTTTAAAGCCACCAATATCAGTTGTCCTTTTGGCTTCAAGTTGATGTCTTTAGCAGTTGCTATTAATATGATAGTATTTCTATTAGATGGTGTAGTCTTATTTCTGTTCTGCTGAGCCAGCAGTATAGCCTTTCCTTTTCTTAGCTGTTATTTGGTTAATAAATTGTCTTGCTGCATTTTTTCACAGCACTTACTAACTTTGTTCAGAAATTATGTTTGAGTTGAACTGCACCAGTTCAGGTTACACTGATTTGTTGTTGATCAGCTGGATCCTGAAAGACAGCCTACTAATCATGGTGGAAACTCACAGCAGTGGAATTAAGAAAGTAGGTCCAATGTCAACAACAAAGTGTGTTACTGGTACCACACAGACATGAAAAACAGGAATTTCACAGACTGTAGATTACACCAAGATTATCTAATCGCAGCTGTTGAATCCTTTTTTCATCCTGTTACTGTTTCATGTGCTTTTGTACTGATCATATTCTGCAACACCACAATTGTCAATTTGATTTAGAATTGATTATAATTGTCTTAAATTTGATTGTTTACTGGCTTGTTTGTGATAAATGGTTATATAAATAAACTTGACTTGAGCTCATCTTCCTTTATATTTACTAGTAATTATTGCTAATGCATAGCCCAATTATTTTGTCAGTGACCTGCAGTTTTTTGTCTGTGTTGAGAGACATCGATGGAGAAGTGCAAGGAATCCAGTAGGTCAACAAAGCTCACATCTGGGTGAACACTGTAATGACTCGCTGGAGCAGCAATAAGACACCCAAACATCAAACACAATCTACCAGTGCAGTTCCTGCCGAATGGTGTCCACTTCATGGAAATTACATTTCCATAGATGCCCTGCATTTTGGGATCACAAAGTATTGCTATAAAAACAGCACAAAGTATATCTCTGTGACACACAGACATGCACACTCTTATCCTGTCAACCATTTTTGTAATTACTGTATGTCAATAAACAACCATTTGATAAGAGAACTATGTTGTTTTTAATTAATATAATGGACAAAAAACACAATATTTACGTATGGGTGCAAAATTTCATTTTGTCTGACAGACTCCATTAAAATGTAATATTCTTTAGGGATATATTACAGGGGTAAAAAGGATGCCCATTTACTTTGCTGTCAAGATAAAGGTTTAAAAAAACATTTTGATTTATGCCTTTGACCAAGCATAAAAGAAAACGGGGGAATTTGAAGAGCTTTCAGCCATCTATCACTAACAAAGGTAGGGCATTAAATTATGAACAGTGATCATTATGAGCTGTCTCCGGTGGCTTGAATCCCGCTGAACTCTGATGACTCCACCAAAACAATTACTTTCTCTTTCCAGAACCATAATTTGATATTTAACACTAGAAAAGCCGATCAGCCATAACATTAAAACCACCTGCCTAATATTGTGTAGGTCCCCCTTGTGCCGCCAAAACAGCTCTGACCCGTCGAGGCATGGACTCCACAAGACCTCTGAAGGTGTCCTGTGGTCTCTGGCACCAAGACGTTAGCAGCAGATCATTTAAGTCCTGTAAGTTGCGAGGTGGGGCCTCCATGGATCAGACTTATTTTTCCAGCACATCCCACAGATGCTCGATCGGATTGAGATGTGGGGAATTTGGAGGCCAAGTCAACACCTTGAACTCTTTGTCATGTTCCTAAAACCATTCCTGAACAATTTGCAGTGTGGCAGGGCTCATTATCCTGCTGAAGGAGGCCACTGCCATCAGGGAATACCGTTGCCATGGCCCTTGTCAAAGTCACTCAGATCCTTACGCTTGTCCATTTTTCCTGCTTCCAACACATCAACTTCAAGAACTGACTGTTCACTTGCTTCCCAAAAACTAGTATATACCCATTCCTAACCTCTTTTACTAGAGGGAATGATTAGTTTGATACAGGACAAATATATACTAATACACACATGAAATGAGCTTTGGACTCAGCAGTATCTATTGAAACCTGGACTGACCTTCTCAGCTAGATAGAGTGCTGAATATCATCTGATGATTAATAACCAAAAGGGCACTAGCAACACACTGCAGCTCAAGTCAACAATACCTTTCATGTGTTTGCAGATTCATTTGGCACCTAAAAAGACTTATTTTTTCCTTTCGTTCTGGAGCATTGAAACTAGAAATTGGCATTGATTGAACAGGAACTGAACCTCTGTCGGCAAAGCTTTCATTGTGTCCCTTGAGTGGATCAGGAAATCTAAAGACAGCCCAATTGTGAAGTTCTGTTCAAATGTGTTGACAGCAGGAAGACGCTTGCATCCAATATTATGAAATAAATTTCTACTGACAAGAATTCCCAGCTCCACAATCCTTACCCACGCAATAAATAATAGTTTACACCAAACAAAAAAATACTACATACGCATGCAGACGAGTGCACACACACACACACACACACACGCGCTAACAGATGAGGATTAATGTTAACAAATATGATAATCGTGACCATCATCTTGATCAAGACTTGATCATGTTTTTTGTGTCTCACAAACATTCTAACATTTTCTCATTTTCTCATTCAGTCACTGACATAGACTTAGAGACTACAAGAGGCCTTGAACTGCCAGTGGCCTCTGCTCAGTGACAGATACTCCCTGAGGAGCCCTCATAAGAACCCTGGAGTGACAGCTGATCAGAGTTTTCTATCTTTGCTTAGAGCGGGTATGGAGCATGGAGATGTCCACAGCAGCCACAGGACTTGTCTCTAGGACTCAACAGGCCCTGAACGGAAGGAGCAAGCATGGAAGAGAAATGCTCAAGGGTGAACTAAGAGCCACCCCTTCCCCCCGGCCAAGATGAAAAACTACTCTAGGTCAAATGGGATAGTGATGGGATGGAGATGTGATAGTAGGGTGACCTTCAAAGTGACTTGGAGCCAAAAGACCTGGAGCAAAACCTCACACCAGCAAAGACTGGCACTGTGGAAACAAGAAGATGTGTCTATAAAGTATCAATTGTATATGATAGAGTTATTTAATACATGTCAATATTCACAACTCTAACTTGGCTCAGTCCAAGAAAACGTGTTACATGAAAATTACAGATTGCCAATAGCCACTGGCCAAGGCAAATTTTAATGTAACTTCAAAGTGAAAATGCTGCATTTCTAACTATTCAGCTATGCCAGCTTCTGTACGTGGATATGAGAAATGGGGAATTTACCTAACTCAATTGTTCCTAAGAGAATCATGTCAGGAACGCAGAAATGCTAAATAGGTGTTATAGTGGGGACAAATGAAACCGAACGCTTCAATATTCTTTTTCCCTTTTTTACTCTACCAATGAAACTGCAGGTGGGCAAAGAAACTGCAGTGATAGATGATTGAAATTCAATTGAAACTTGAGTCAGAGCAGGGGTACTGATATTGAGTTTGGAAGAAGAGGATATAGCAGCAGGAGATCAGCCAGGCGCACATTTTCCATTTTAAAATCCCATACTTTTCCAAACTTCTATTTGTAGACTCTGCAAAATTGTGGCTCACTCTTGTACATCTCTTACTATAGGCTTCCAATTTCCAATGTTTTCCAAACTTTCTCATGATGGGTTGTGTTCTTCTATATTATTAATGCGTTACTTTATTGATCCTTGCAGGGAAATTGTCTTTCTGTTTACATCCTTAGGGAGGTCAGAGCGCAGTGTCAGTCACAGAACAGCGCCCCTGGTGGGGATTCAGTGTCTTGTTCAAGGACGTTTCAGAAGGTTGGATAATTGCCAACATAGGAGGCTAAACCTTGGTTCTCTAGGTGAAGGGCAGTCTACCAACTCAATATGCCAGCCTGCTTTAAAGACCTGGAAAATGTAAAAATAATGATGCACACAGCTGCAGGAATCACAATTTATCCTAATACATACATAAAACAGAGCTGAGTGCAGGGCTCTATAGAAGATTAGATGGTCCAATGTGTACAATGCTTACATCTATTAGGTTTAGTCTCGTTCTGGCAGTGTAAAAAGTACAGCACATGTTGGTGTGAGGCGGTTATTATTCTGCCTATTGGGCAGAGGGCTCTTATCTCGAATGCTGTAAAATTTAACTGCATATCCATAACTTCTTGTGAGGAATAAGGTTAAGCTAACAGGGAAGCATATGGCCCTTGATCCACCGGGGATACTTGTATCAGTAGGGATACTTTACGGTGTTTCGGAAGTATAGATTGCAAGGGAGTCAAGAAATCAAGGGTTAACTATGTCTGACAGCCCAGCCCCAAAGCTTTAGAAAGCTAGCTGTTGCCCTTTCTCAGATGAATCTCAACACAGTTGGCAGATAGGCTTTGCTCATTGACTGTTAATGAAATGGGTAATACTGCAATATACCAAGCAACTTTGTCAGGCTTTGGACAAGGCTTTACAGTTGAACCACAAAATAAACTAGTCTAAAAGTCATCAAAAGGTGCTACCCAGTTCCAACAAAATATGTGCCTCTGATCCTACGTTTCCTTCCTTTACAATCTTTCCATCCGCTAGTTTCTTGATGTTTATGATAACGCTATGCCCCCAGCAAGAGATACTGTGTGGAGGGAGGAAACTTTGGTGTGAGCATACATCATTCTCAGCCCTGGGCCTGTGGAGATTTTGTCATCCACATCTGAGCAGAACTCACTTTGAGAAAAGCCACGAATGGTGAATAGTGAGTGAAGTCTACTAAGCCTGGTTGCTTTATAAAGCAGCTTTATCACATCAACACAATGACATTCAGAATGAGACAATCAGCGTTAGCCTGGCCACAGCTTCTTCTCTCAGTGATTACATACATACTGTAACTACTCAACCTTCCATCAGCAGGTTCATTTACACATCCATCCACGGCTTTCTTTAATTACAAATGAAAAAAGGGACATAAATGCATGCTTTCCCACCTCCCTCCTTCCACAATACTACCACCGCAGTCATTCCTTGCCCTGCTGATAAGCTGTGCACATAGCAATATCCTCTGGGATAGAGTTTTGTATGAATATCAATCGAGAGAGAGAAAAAAAAAGTATTCATAGAAAGAGAAAAAATGAATTGAATTCTGGTTCTGGGTGTAACATAGGTTAGGCAGTGCAGAGCACTGATCCCTGGACTTGATAAAGCTTTCATCATCTCCCCCCTCACCACTGAATGTATGAGGGGCACCCCAAGTGTCCATGTATGAATACCAACAGCCTGACAAAAAAACACTGCACCTGGTTACAGGAGGTGAACTCCCATCCAAACATTTCCAAAGAACATCCCCAAACTTTCTCAGCGTGACAATAATCTGACAGAGACAACAGGGAGGTCAATTTACTCAATTTAAACCTCTGCATATCTATTGCTTTTCTGTGGAAAGACATCACTGTTTTCATGAACTTCCGGCTTGTTCTCTCTATACAAATACTTTGTTAATATCCATTCATACTTTAATTGTGTAAATTGCAAATAAATTGTTCAAGTTCAAGAGTTTTATTGGCCATTTGCGACAAGTACAAGCACATTGGAATTCTTACTCCTGATTGTTCACCAGCACTAACTATGCTCACTGTGAAAATTTAAAATAACAGTATAATCAATCTATCAATTTAATTGTGTAAATCACAATTAAAGTGTAGTAAAATGAAGTGTAACACTATGACAACTCTCAGTGTGTTGAATCATTCTGCAATCAAACTGTGACCTTAGGGATCAAAATCAAATTGAATTGTTAGGTCCCTGCTGATTCCCACACATTCAAGTCAGCAAAGGCAAATTTATTTTTACTCAAATAGAGTTTGAAAAGGAACAGGGTTCCCTGCCAAAAACAATTGTCAATTTAATTGAAATTCCACTAACAACGCACACGCACGCTCTAGGGTATTTGATCAATAGCTAAAAAAAACAGCTGCAAACGCATTGATAACGCTTCGCTCACTGCATCTTTCATTGGCCTGGGCATATGTTACAAAGTCTACTTGGGTTATCAGCACTAATGGGAAAATGAGCCTCACATCTGTCTGCGATAACTGCCTCTGAAGTGCCTAGTGCCTATTTGTTATTGGGAACACTGCTAGGATTTTAGTTGTCCAAACACAATGGTTGCTAAGTGCATGAGTTGGGAAACTCAATAGACAGATAACAAAAAAAGTGATGCCGACATCTGAACTGTAAGGCTGAAACATGCTGTTAGGCTTTTAGCGTTCAAGACCGCAAGACTTAAATTAACAGTATTAGATTTACGATAATGATTCATTACATTACAGAAGAAAACGCTGATCCTGTAGTACATTTTCTTTATAAACAGTTTGGATTTAATTAATTTGAATTCCATACTGTATCAGTGATAGTTAAATATAACTCATATAAAGTCGGTGCAAAGTAATTACAATTCAATGTGACCGAAGGCTATGTCAAGTAGATATGTGCATTTGAATTTCAACAAGGATAAGGGCTGAAATAAAAATAAATGAAAAACCAATGGAAAAAAAGTGACTGTGCATTTAAGAAGTTTAAGGACTTTGGACTTTTCTAAAATGAGTTTAGAAAACCTTCAGTCAGCATGACAACCTCTGAAGAGAAGCCTGGAGCAATGAGCTCAAGGTGCCTTGCTACATAGCTATCTTGTTAAAGGTCAAGCCCTTGACAGAATCAGGAAGGGTCCCTTACAGACATTTTTCTCCAGAGTACAAAAGTACCCCCGCAGCTTTATAGAGAAAGCTTACTTTGCTGGGTGTTACTGTACAGAAAGGACCCTACTGCAAAAACATGAAAAACAACATGGGCAAAAGGAGCCTCAGCTAGCAAGATGAGTAGCTGACTCCCTGTGGTGCTACACTGAATAAGTCTTTGAAAAGTCATGGATGAGTAATCATGTCTTGAGAGAAGCTAGAAAAGCTTGCTCAGCATGGGATTCAATGAAGTGGCAAAAATCTGGTTTACAGGGAGACCCCATGCACCAGGATGACAGTAATGATGAGAAAAGAGAAAACGCTCAACACCCTGCCCACTAAGAAATCTGAGACAACACCTGATTTAAGCTGATGCAATAGCAGCTCCGTGCAATTGACTGTGGGGGCAAAAAAAAATCTCAAGAGGTTTACACAACAATACAAAGCCAAATAGCCATAATGAGCTTGGATCCTTGGAGTATCAGTGTAAAAAAAAAAATCTGATCTACATCACATGTTCTGAAATAGTGCTTTGCAATCCAAATACCTTGGGTCCTTTCTGCTTTCCATTCCTGGCTCCAATATCTGCAATGGCTAATATTTCTGATGAAAATACCTGTAAACAACGACCTTATCTCAAGCTGAGAAGCCTGGAAGAAAAAGGTTTGTCTTCCAAATCAAATGCGTGGAGTGATCCTTGGAGTACGTCGGTTGGGCAGTTGGCTGTGAAAGTAGATACCGGGAAACGTGAATGAATCCCTCACAGAGCTGTCAGAGGTAGGAGATGAGGTGGAAAGCTCTCACAAATATCATTGATCTTTGAGAGGATGTTCTGTCATGTCTCTGGCTACACCAGTAATTTCTAACAAATGAGATCTTTATTAAGACACTGATTCACTTCCACCATTAACTCAGAGTAGCAAACTAACTGCTAGGGATGTGCAAAAAATGGAATGTGGAAGAAAATGTCATACTTGATGTATGATTACTTGACTTGTTGAATATATCGCCTGCGCTAGCGGCTGGGGTAATGTCACTTCACGGACGGTAACATGCCCAAAAAAAGTTACAGTTGTCCAGTCGATATCAGGTTTTTGTCAGCAAGCTTTTTTTTTAGGTCAGGCTGCACCCTTGTCCGTCTAGCAGTCTGGGAAAAAAAGCTTGTGCATTTTGAGTGAGATTAGTCTCTGGTGTGACAGAGAACATAGCGCGATGCGTTACATCAATGTCTAAACTTTTTGGAACCACTTTTTATTTTATGCCGATATTGTCGCGGTGCCCCACAGATGAGCCCATGTATGAGAAACACTGGATAATTTAGCTGCGTCACACGCTCACACTGATGAGTGTGGTGCCAAAGAGGAGACAAACCACCATGGCACACCTCCCCATCATCACTAGTCAGTGCACCACACAGAGCTGAAACGTGTCCTACTTCAGAGTGTCATGGCAGTAATACAGAGCGTAGCAGCAGTCTATCTAACAACTTAGTCTAGGCAAGGCTCTGACATTCTAATTAGAAAATTTGCTGCTCCAGTTTAGCAGAGATGGAGCAGGGCTCTTTATCAGGCAGGCCAGACCACACACCTGGCAGACAGCAACACCAGACCCAGCCAGGCTCTTTCTCAATGCGCCACATCCCTGCATTGCTATCCATAGACTAAACACATGACCCACCGGAAGCTCTGTTGAAAACCGGCCAAAGATAATGTCTGCCGAAGTGTGAGGAAAAGAGCCCAAGTGAATTTCCTCTATGCGTTTAATTATAGATGTATATAAATACATGCATGAGTATGGATTGGGAAATGTTGCTCTACTTGTTTTCATGTTCACAGCAAACAATGAGAGGGGCGCATGCTTTGATATTGTGTGCCAATTTACTCTGACCAGTGACCATTCCTCGGAGTAATCCTCTTTCATGAGAACAGCTAATCATTTCCCCTATAGGGCCTGTATGGAAAACCTTGATTACATTCAGTGCAATTCATATGCAGCCTTTTAATGAGGAAAGTATATTTAAAAAAATTCAAGAAGACTTTACTGGTGTTGTCTTGAAAAAAATATGTTGTAACGAGAGAGAGAGAGAGAGGGAGAGAGAGAGAGAGAGTTATTCTATCAATTCACGTGTTTCCACAAACAGAGCCTGATAATGACTCAAAGTCATTAAAGATTAATGATTATATTTATGTCATTTCTGCTTTAATGGACAGAATACAGTGAGGAGAGACAGCAATGGTTAAATGGTATGCGCCTTAGACCACTGAGCCACCAAGACGCCCTGAAATTCGTTACTATTTGAGAAACTCTAATGAAGAAAAGAAGGTCACTAATGCTATTAAGGTGGAGGAGGTGGAAAAGGAGCGATGAAACACAAGAGATGTGAAGGAACAATTAAATAAGTGAAAGATGGAAGCATGGCACAAAATTCACTCTTGCAGGGTTGCCTTGGGGAGCAGAATGAGGGCTTGGTTTCATTAAGTCCACTCAATACTGGGATATCATTACAGAAGTGATGGTGCAAATGTGGAGATTAGAGACATGAATTGGGCAACAGGGAAAGAGGGGTGGAGATTAAACACTGTTAGTCAAATCATTAAAGATGCCTGGCCTACCATGGATGTTTAAAATACATCAAGGAGCTGAAACCTCTCTGAGACATCAGTCCATAATTTAAGGTGAGTAGAGGATGACTTTGTGGTTGACATCACAGTGTTACAGCAGGTGAGCATGATCTATGAGCAGCAGCAGACCATGCAAGAGAGGATATTGGTGAGATGCTGCAGTGAAAACTGCTTGAATGGACCTCACATATGTATGACATTTTATTTAACTACAGCACAGACAGCACAGTTTGGATAAAATGCCTGCACTATGCATTTCCCTACCGATAGGTATTTTTTATTTTGTTGTAGTTGTTAGCTTGCACCTTGAAAAGGTGTGAATGCATATTCCTGTTCTTTGCTTCAACATGCCTGCCAAAGCCATTGCAATACATCACACATCCCTAGAGAACCAAATAGTGAAAAAGGATAGAAATATGACAAGTAAACAGAGGAAATTATATTAATAGTAAACAAAAACAGGTCACTTTGGGCTATAATGAGCCTATTTCCTTGATGTTATGTAGACCAAGTTGGAGACAGGCACTACAGGACAGCTTCTACAGTGGCACAGCAGTATCTGAGTTCGTTGCCAGGTTTGACAAGAGAGAACAGTTATTTTTACAGCCTGACACTCATAAGATGAGGCTATATTTGGGCTACTGAGAGGAAGGATAGCTTTCAAGTTCATCTTCATACACATTACAGCTACAAACTAATGGACCCCTGTAAACCATATCTGAGCCCATATCAACTGGACTGCACAGCAGGAGTTACAGAGATATACAGTGAAGACTAACGAGTTCATCTCTAGGTAAGGCTAATGAACTGATACATCCATCGAAACATCCATATCTTAACTCTCTTCTATACATCCTTCCATTCCTGACTCCCTCACGTTCACCTCCGTCGGTCCACCATCCTCTGACCTTGATTATCTTTCTCCCTTACATCCATTCATCTATCCCCATCTCCCTCATTTCATCCTTAACTCATTAATTTCAATCCATGTATCCAGCCAACACCCCATGTAATCTTCCACGAACCTCTACCTTTTCTTGATCCCCTGAATTCCTTTCTACTACATTCCACTCATCCATGACTCTCTTGCAGAGTCCCTTGCTCCTCTGCGTCCCTTGGATTCCCCAAACAGACTAGATGAGTGATGAACTGCTCCGGTAAGCCACTCGGGCTACACTAGTGTTCACGTTGGTTTGACTCCATAACTGCGTACAGAAGCACCAATTCGATACTGTTCCACACACAAGGCCACGCACACGCACGCACGCACACACACACACACACACACACACACAGAGACAGAAGAATGTACAGACGCATGCATGCAAGCGTGTGCACGTGCTATTGCTCCTCTATGATAAATCACCCAGCGAAACCCATTCAATCAGCTACCAGTGACTACTGGGCAGTAGCCCTGCAGCCTTGAGGCTATTGCAAAGCTACAATATGGCCTAAGTAGTAATACAATATATGATTACACAGTGTGTCCATCAATTAGATCAACTTCTTTTTTCTCCTTCTCTATGAATCAGAAGTATTTGATAATATAGCACATACATAGTAGGTTGTCTGTTGAGGTCAATTTGTTTGTTTGCTCTCTTCTGCATTCTGCTCACACTGTTCATAGCTCTGTGTTTGGCAATGTTCTGCATTCACATCAGGTCACACTCTCCTGTATTACACTCTCACTCTTTCCAGTCAATCAGAATGTTGCCCCAAGCTAATCAAACCATCAAACCCTCTGCCAATATCAAGAGTGATGCCCCCCTGAAATGCCCCCTCATTCAGTGTATAAATCAATGCGCAAAAGGGTGTGGACTTACTTGAGAGGGAAAGAAATCCAAACTCATTTTCCACATACATTTCATACACACACACACACACACACACACACACACACACGTACAAACACACACAAGCAAAGAAAGAAACCTCCTGTGTGCTCACCCAGCAAAGCTGACATGTTCTGGAAGATTCTGAGCAGCTCTGGAGTGACGGAAGGGCTGTTCTCCAATGTCACTAACCTGCATGAAGAGAGGAAGGGAAGGAGGAGAGGAAACAGAGAGGAGGAAGGAGTGTACAAGGAATAGATGAGGAGAAAAAAAGGAGGAACACAGGGAAATAAAGAAGAGAAAGGGAGGGGAAGTAAACAAGGACAAACAGAAAAGTGGGAAAAAAAGGATGGAGGGTGAGAAAAGAGGAAAAGAGGAAAGGGTGGGAGAGATAGAGACAATGTCAGTGGTGCGCTTAGTGTCAAGATGAATCACGTACAGAACCATCGAGCTCAAAATCACTTATTTACTATTGTGCTTTTACCCAGGGTCACTCTAAGAAACCCTTTATAGTCTATGAGAAAACTGCATCTATCTACATGACACCATGGAAATGACTCTTGACAAGAACTCTCTCAGATGTGACATTCTTCATACTCAGCATATGGAAGTGGGTCATCAAAGTAATTACTCAAGCTGTGCAATAAAATGAATTGGGCTATTAACATTATGTCTCTGCAAACTGGGCAAACCTTTTCGAGACATTACATTTAATGCATATAAGAAACACTTGAGCAGAAGTCAAAAAAATACCAAATGAAGGCTGGTGGATTTGGCCTCTGCAGCTATTGCCGCTAAAATGGATGAGACATGAATGACTGATGTAGCCTATGTTGTACAAACCCAGAGACAGAAAGAGCAAGAGAGCGAGAGAGAGAGAGAGAGAGAGAGAGGAAAATGCAGCAGTGAAAAAGCAGCAAAGCAAGAGAAATGACACAAATGACTCTGTAAACAAGCCAAACAAGTACTTAGGTCACAACTGTTTATCAGAGAGCAAAGACGGCAGGGCAAAGACATAGCACAGTGTGGCTTTATGCTACAAGCACACGACACGCTGAGTGCTACAGCTCCCCACAGGGAGGGATAGAGAGGGAAGGGGAGATGAAGGAGAGAGAAGAGAAAGTGATGACAGGAGAAGAACGAAAGGTTACAACGGTTTATCTCAGCAGATTAACTTCCACTTTGGCAAAGTGTTCGCGTGTGCATACACAAATGTGAGTGAACATACAGACGGGTGACAAATTAAAGGAAAAACCTGAATAAAGCGGAGCAATTAACATCCTCTCATGCTCTGTGGCATGTATAAAAATGCTGAGAAGGCCCAGTTGACCTCGATTTTGGATCAAGATTGCAAGAGGAAAAGATCTGAATGAGATCTAGTGTTTCAATAGGAACAGTGACTAAAGTGACATTGGCATTTAGATCTATAGGAAAGACATCAGTAAATAAGGTTGGAAATTGTAGTCGAAGGTGTACATTCGATGACCGTGATGCTCGTGCATTAGTGCGATATGAAAGGAAAAACAGAAGAGCAACTCTTCCTCAGATGACTGAGAATGTCAATGCAGGACGTGATCAGACTGTCAGCAAGAACAAACCGTTGACAACTACATAGTGAGGGATGTTATAGTAGGGTTGCAGTGCGTAAATCACTCATTACAAAGACCAATGCACATTTGAGAGTTCAGTGGTGCAAAAAACAGGCTCTGGTCTACAGAGATGTGGAAAAAAGCGATATGGTTAGATGAGTCATCCTTCACCATATTCTCGACAAGTGGGCGAGTGCATGTGTGGCGTACACCGAGTCATTCCCTGTAAAATTGAGAATGAAAAGATGAAGACATGGTCAACCCATTGACTGATATGTTATGTTTCAGTTTGGTTCCCACATACGCTCACACTATGTATTCAACATGAGTCAATACATGCCTGATGAATAATGTGACCAAACTGGAGTCATGAGTGAATGTGGGGGACAGAGGGAGAGGGCAGGGAGAGAAAGAGAAATTGAAGTGTGTGTGTTCTCTGCAGTGTAAGGAGGCAGTACATGCTTGATGTCTGCTTTCGAGAGCTGTAACAGGGAAAGTTAGTATCAACTGGCTGACTAGCATTGATATGTGCCATTCTGTGTTTCTCTGTATTGCAGAATATGTCATGCCAAGAACACGTTTATTTATTTATTTATACAGTAAAGTTTGACAGTAATTCCCTCATCTTCTTCCACCAAAAGGCACTGTTTGGGTGGTTGTGAGCGGTAGAAAACAGTTTAAAAGTTACATTTTTCTTGAAATAAGCACTATTTGGTAGATGGGATATATGACCAGCAGAACCTACTAATTCGGGAAAAAAAGTCTTATGTCCTGTTCTACAAGTTGTTCGCCGGTGTATGTGTGTGTGAGTGAGCGCATGTCCCTACCAAAGCTCCAGTCCATCCTCCAGCAGATAGACATGTGGCGGCTGGGAAACGTCGGTGCTCAGCTGGATGACTGGAAGAAGGAAGGGGTATAGGTTCTTACTCTCTGCCCCCAGGCCCTGTGATACAGAGACAGAAATGTCACATTAATGTCACATTAAGTCAACACTTC
The DNA here is from genome assembly GCA_034670405.1 of Hoplostethus atlanticus. Taxonomy (NCBI): domain Eukaryota; kingdom Metazoa; phylum Chordata; class Actinopteri; order Trachichthyiformes; family Trachichthyidae; genus Hoplostethus; species Hoplostethus atlanticus. The sequence goes on along the minus strand of JAXDDX010000002.1, from coordinate 12,180,405 downwards.
GCAGTCACGCTGCCAAAACAGAGAGACTGAGACGGAGTTTCTTTCCTCAGGCCATCAGGACTGTGAACTCCGACCTCACCAGGGCCCCCACCAAGACCCACACACTGCCCCTCTTATGCACACACACACACACCTACACACACACACATACACTAGGTAATGACTACACATAATTTATTAATATTACATAGATACAATTTCTCATATTTCTCATATTACTATAATTTTATAGTGCTCTTACTGTAAATATTGTGTTGTTTTTTTATATAAGAGCTCTTACTGTAATACTGTAAATATTGTGTTGGTTTTTTATTGTAAATACTGTGTACTGTTGCCCTTTGCACATTCCCGTTGAGCATTGCCACTTTTTCATTTCACTGCACACCCCATGTGTGTATGTGACAAATAAAGTTCTTGAATCTTGAATCACTTCTTTTGAAAACCTGGGCTTTGCTCAGTGTGCTAGTGGTAGCTAGCTAGCTTGCCAAGTAATCGCTGGTGGTAAGAAAAAGCGAACTCCCATGTAACAGCTAATGCTAGCTCATACCATCCACTGGATCTACTCCACCACTGAGCAGGCAAAGGTTGGGGGATCCCTGTCCCTGGTATTGTGCTAGCTTGCTACTATTGTGTTAGCCTACTGACTGTGCAGGCAGGGTTTTGGGGAGAAGCCACAGGCCAAAAGCTGGCCAGTGAGGGGTCCTGTTACTTCTCCATGGGTGCACTTGCATTATTAGCCTGGCACACTGGCTGCTTGTTGTCCAATCAAATAATCTAAAAGTAATAATTAAAGTAATATAAAAATACTAATAAACTAAGCTAATAAAGTATCATTGATAAAATGTGGCCCAAGCAGAAAATGCAAATGGTAAACCAGAAGACAAATGAATGGTGAGATGGAAAATTAATATCAATGAATAATAAGTTAATGGCAGTTAATAAATGATTGAGCTATTTTTGTTCTAACAATCTGTTTACCTGGTAAAATAATAATAATAATAATAATAATAATAATAAGTACCTGGTAAGCTTTAAAATCCACAAGATTCTGTGTTGAGTGGACAAAGGAATTGAACTGATTTTTTGTTTATTTGAAGTATAACCAATCAAGGTATGGCTTGACTACAATGCCTAAGAGTATAACAAGAAATAGGCTAAACATTTTTTTTTTTTAAAACGTGTCCAGTGTAAGTGACGAAAAGATCAAAAAACTCAGAATCAAAATACAGTATTGTATTAAAATGAAAACTTGGTGACAGGATTTGCTATTTCAGGCTACTTGAGCTGTACACCGTGACTACCTCCCACAGTCTGCCAGATGTGCACTTGTGTAACTCTCTCAAAGGGAGTGTGTTGCCCTCATTGAGCTTTCCATCTCCCACTGCGGAGTAATGTAGCAGCAGCCACCCAGGGGCCCAAATCTTTCTGCAGCCTGAGGAGAGAGGCTGTGGGGAGACGAATGGAGCGGCTGCCTCAGGTAGTTTTCTTCTTAACTTCGCTTATGCCACACCTGAGTAGTATTGGCGCAAAACACTAAACATATTATATATAAAAAATGTTACCAAAGAAACGATATTCACACTTCACACGCCCACATGCCAGTGAATGGTTTTTTATTACTCTGATGCATTTCCTGATGATAGAAAGCCTTTTCACCACCCAATCACAAGACTGAGCTGAAATGCATGTAAGACTTTACATGACTAAAAAGTTGAATTTCCATGGCCTATAAACGTAACATGACATGCAAAACATCATTTCAAACACACTTTAGATTAGGGATCTCAGACTCTGGTCCTCGAGAGCCAGTCCTGCAGTCCACCCCACCACCTGATATCACTAACAAGTTACCCTAGGTGAGTTATTTCAGGTGGTGTGTGCAGGCTGGAACAAATACCTGCACTGCAGCTCTCAAGGATCAGTCTGCAGATGTCAGAGTCCAGGACCCCTGCTTAAGGTAGACAGAAAAGACTTCTGACTCCAGGGTCTTCGCTGGTGTTAAACACAGCCCGGCTGCACTCGGCAGCAGTGATGTGATGGGCACTCGGGTTGCGGCAGATGAGGTTCTAAACTTTGTGCAGTCTAGTGTGTCACACTGTTTGAAACAAACTAGACTGTGGCTGTGAAGGGCTCCCTCTCCCATATTTGATAGATTTATAGTTGTAGCACAAACTTTACATTTAGCGTGTCTGTCGTCTACCCGTGACACCCAGTCCTTGTAAATATCATCTTGTAGCCAAAGCTCCCTGTCATGTTTGCAGACTTTGCCTCCGTTTTTAAGCATGGAATTCATTTTCAAGCGTTATCGATTCCCAACCCAGTCCCCAGTTCTGATGGGTATGGTGAGAAAAGGCTATTGTGTGGCACAGGAACCCGCCCGTTCCGAGTCCAGGAATCCGACCCAGGCGTCTCTGGGAGACATTTGGGAGCTCAGTCTCGGTAACATCTGGCCAGACACAACACTTCCAGCCAGATCCACTGAGCAGCGCCACCTGTTACACTGCAGCACCTGCTAGTTGCACTCACTATGAACAACAAACATATTAAACTTCCAACTAGGGAGCCATCAAAGCTGGAGAACCATAAATTAACTCAAACTTCAATAAGCTTCCCTGCAATTGCTCTGTTATTTTCAACCTTATTTTAATTTCCATAATCTGGTTTCGGAGTTCTTCTGCTGTGATCCTGGGAGAGAGACGGGAGCCAACTTGTCCTCAGGTGTGGAAGCAAGGAAGTCTGGCTCGCTGCAGTGCCATGGAAATCCAGCCAAGTTTGGCAAGTGTGTCAGATTCATGAGAATGGTGAGGTTGGGGTGGCAGCTGGTACTGCAGATCCCCATCTATAGCTCTGGTGGCAACCATACAGACAGACACCAATGGCTTGGGCCACGACAGTCCAGTCTGCTCTGGTCTAGTCAGGTGGAAATTGGTTCTATTCTGACTGACTTCAGAAAGTATACATTTAAAAATAAAGACAACAAACAATAATCTCTCGTGGCAGACTCTTGATGCACACTGTCCTTACACCCCAGAGTCATGAGAAGAGGATGTATTATGGGGAGTGTGTGCTTACACGTGCTGGCTCTGGCAGCTGCTGTGTGTGTGTAAACAACTGTGCATGTGTGTTATTCCATGTCTGCCTGTGAGTGGCAATTTGTGTCTGCGCCTGTGTCTTCTTGTGTGTGTGTGTGTGTGTGTGTGTGTGACTGTATATCATACCTGTACTAGGTGGATGAGCGTGGTGAGTATGGCACATCGCAGCATGTTGTGTTCTTCAGATTGCTTCCAAAGAAGAGGCAGGTACTGAACCAGACACCCGACGTACGGCCGGATCTGACTCAAACAAAAAGAACAAATTTCAATGTAGTTATGGTCTACTGTGGATAATGCAGAAAATAAAACAGGTTTTGTTTGGGAGCTAAAACACTGCACCCATTACCGGAGGCTAGGTACAAGCGGAGGAAATTATCTTCCTAGCATCCTCAGTATAATATTCTGTCTAAACTCCTAAAAGACATATCAAGCAGTTGCTAAAAGCACCTATAATATGCAGCAGACATTACAGCAAAATGAGTAAATATCCAATTAGTGCAACACTTCCCTTCAGACCTTTGTACTTAAGTGCTAGAGGAAAGCAGTCCTCATACTCACACTCACACGTGTGTCTGGAAGAGATGGAGATATTTTAAAACTATTAGTGGAAATCAGACAAATTGTTCCCTGCATGTATCTGTTGCCCTTTTGTCATTCACTAATAATCTTATTCTGTGTTCAGGGTGCTGTATATTCCATGTAGTTTACCTATGTAAACTGTGGGGACCTCATACCTACCTTGCAAACAGCACAATAGGCTGGGCTACAAAGATTTGCGCCAATATTAATAGATATACTGATATCATATGGTTTTCTTTTTATTGCAGTTTTGCTCTTGAGCAATGCCTCTTAAAGTGAACTGGTGACTGTTTTAATGACACATGAAGACCAAACTTTTTGGACAAATTTACTGCCAAGGCCAAGTCTAATATCTTCACAAGATGGAGAAGAATGTGAAGCCACATAACCCAAATGGGACCCAGAACTTGGCACACAGGACCGCTGATTTAGGTTCTCCTGTGCAGCAGGCCAACTCTAAGACTCCCCGGATATTTGAAAATGACACTGAATTGTGGACTTTGAAGAGTTTTTCTGCAACTTTTCTTGTGCACACGAAAAGCCCTAAACCCTACCAGTTGAAATTCATTAACTTAAAATTGGAAAGGGAATGCATTGAAATAAAATGTTTAAGCCATGACAGAATCAAGCCATTTCTTTTTTCTTTCTTAGCTAAGGGACACACTAGAAATATGACATACCACTTTGAGGAGAAAGACAAAAATGTATCTAGTCTTTAAGGAAAATGAGAGCCACAAAGCCAGTCTAAGATGTAATTTGTGAGACTGACAGAAGAAGAGGGAGCGGAGGGAGTCTAATCATATCTGTCATTCTGTACAGTTCAACTAATAATCCACTCATGGTTTTATTGCTCAGTTTTGTCTGCTGCTTCTTTATGGGTTCAAACATATTCATATTTTAGCCAGGGCTAGTGACTGGAGGAGACTTAATCAGACTGACAGTTCACAAAAATGAAAACCATCATTGTGACAGATTTAAGTCAAGAGATCATTTAAGAGAAGGGCTCTGAAAAGAGCCTGGGGGGTGGAAGAGGAAGGTCAGATTTAAGGGTTGCCAGCTAAACGGATTAGAAAGAGTTATTGGAGCAGGCATAAAAGATCCATATGGCCACGAAAGCATTTCAGTGGCGGAGGAGAAATTGCATCACCACTGTAAATGAGAGCAGCAAATGTCGCCTGAGGGATTGTGATTTACTAAGAGTCAGTCAGTCACAATTTTTCCGCCAGTGCTATTGTCTGAGGAAGTAATAAATCACTAGTGTTAAGCTATATTTCCGGGATAGCTCGTTGGTTGTTTTGGTCTGGGGCTAGTACAGGGTGAGAGATGTTTTCTAACAGTACCATAATGTTTTTTTAACAGCTTGCATTTCCCCCCACGGAGTCAGTGTCCTTGAATGCTGTTGAGCTTCCACTTTATGCAGTGCTATTCTTTACCAAGCAGCAGCAAAATATATGACCCCCACCTGTCCAACACACAGGCTCCCTCAAAAACAAAAGTACCGCTACACATTTTGATATCAATCACCAAGAAATAGGTAACTCTGACCTAGGTCTCTCGAGCATCGCTTTGTTCGATATCTGACCGCTCACCTGAATGTTTACTCTCTCGATGACACACGAGATGACGTGGAGCACCTGCATTTTAGTGTCACACTCTGTCACTTGCTGCAACAACTGGAAGAGCAGCCCAAAGATCGACTCAAGGTACTGTAGAGAGAATAGAGAGTGGAAAAAAAGATTGTGGGGGGGTGGCATTATTTTGATTAAACTGAAAGAGTGAGTCAAATTCTTGACAATAATCCCTTCCTTAAGGCCAATTTCTCATGCATAATTTAAATTTACACTGGATATCAAAAATCCCCTGAGACCGACATAATTCCCACCAGAACTGAGACGTGTACTCACCGGGAGGAACTGTTCTGTCCGGAACTCAAAGTCATCGACAGGTGGCGATGTGTTAAGGAGGAAATCAAACCGAATGTGTTCCCGATGTGAGGTTTGTGAGCAGGTCAGCAGCATACTCTAACTAAACATTATTAGTTTGCTATGGCATAGACAGGGACTGACAGCGCTTCTATGTTAGATGAAGTAAGGCTTCAACAGACATAAGAAAAGCATGATGAACTTATTTTTGAAAAAAAACAATGGCGGAATAATAGAATAAAGGAATAATAGAGGTATGGGGAAGGATATTGAGCTTCAGAGTTGTAGCTGTCTCAATTCGCACCTATCAGAAGATAAAAAAAGAAAAATACATGATGTGAAAAGCACGTTCACTCCACATCAGTCTACCACATCAGTGTGTGTGTCTGCAATAAGTTAGTGAAATGCAAGCCGTCATCGGTTATGGAGTGCCTAACTTCATTTACTTTGAGTGTAATCTAGCAGTGTCAGAATCATGGAGTTAGATATTCACCGGGGAACAAGTGATCAAATGGAGGAGAGGAGAGTGACAGAGAGGTAGACAAGTGAGGAGATAGGCGAGGGACTGAGAACTCAATTACAGTCAGTCCTCAAGTCTCGACCATTGACAACGTGGTTAGATTATAACCACATGTCCACCTGCACGTGTCCACCTGTAAGTCTTTATGGCAGCATGAGTGTGCGTGTGTGATTTCTGATCAGTTGTTCTGGACAGAGGGAGTAACAGTATGACATCCAGGCAAGATCAACAGCGTGTATGTGAATGAGGGTATGGTGGAGGTATGGCAGGAGTATGTTTGTTTAGCATCCTCTGTATTTTATTTTTGGTAAAAAAATAAAAGTCCTCAAAAGAGGCAGACCTGCACATGGTCATGTTTTGTTTTCTATCTTTTGTTTACTCAATGAAAAGGTTGTCAAAAACAGGTAGAAACAGTTCTCTAAAGCAGCAAATGTACCCTGATGTACATTTGACCCTCCCTTTCTGCTCCCCTTGTTACTTCCTTTATTCCTTTATACTACTCCATCCTTCCTTCAGTCGTTACATCATGTTACCCATACCCCGGTGTTTACCAGATGCTTAAGAAGTAATCAACCTTGTTCAAGTCTGCCCCCCCTTATTGTGAAGAGAGCAACCACATTTTGAGTAAAGCAGGTGTGGGTCAGTTTGCCATACTGCTGGTTTGTGTAAACCAATCTGCAACCAAGAGTGGACACTAAGCATCATTGTTTGCATCTAGTGGATGCAAACAATTTTAAATTCCTGCATCTTAGTTGCCACTCATCTCTCCATCTGGTGACAGGTTTGCCTCTATTTGCCTTCATCTTAAAAGCTTCAATTTCCATAATATCCTATGGTACAAAATTGTCGTTATTCGGTACGGTGCACACACTGTAACTAAAAAAAATGACCAAGCAGGAATCATGAAGCCTGGTTAATGCAGTATATAAATCTATATTCTGATGCCTCAAAGTCTTTCGGGATGCATTTCAGTCCTGCCGAGTCTGACATGAGACTGAGCCTGTCTGTAGTCAAAGGAAAAGTGAGCAAAAGTGGGGCAAAGCACTGGCTAAGGAATGTCACAGCATGATGCTGTCAAAGTTGGCTTAGCAGTATATTCTAGAAAGCATTCTCCCCTCCCACTGGGGATGCAAAAGCCCTGAGTTAAATGTGTCACCAAAATATTTTTTAGCCTGCTCCCCTCAGAATGGGTGGGTAAACATGGAGTAAAAAAGCAGCTGGTATAGTGACAAGATGTACATGTTGGAGGTAATGAGGATGGAGGAACTGGCACAATGGTAGACCGCTAGTGACAGGCACCTGTGATCTGTGACTCAGCTCCTGAATATCACTGATAAATGCAAAGCAATTGTTGGTGTGTGTACACACATATCTACAATACCTTTCTTCCCTCGCTTCTATTTTCCCTATCGCTGCCATTTAAAAATTGCTTCCTAAAACAATGGGACATGGCAGCTACTTGCCTAAGGAGCTGGGCTCAAACAATTAAATGACATGCAGGCCGCTCACAGCAATTAATGATTCTCCCTTGCCAATTACGCCTTTCAATAAAGTAACGAAGCTGAAATGTCAAAGATAAATACAACTGTCTTCTTGAGTGATTTCCATCTCAACAACAAGGACCACAGGGTACCTACAAAGATATGGATAACCAATAGGACTGATTGATAGAGGGTAGTTTTCTCCATTAGGACCAGTTTATGATCAATAATTTATTTTGCCGAAGAGGCTCTCATTGTTCAAGAAATCATTGATCAGGAACCGCAACATGATTGGTGAGTAGTCCAGTGATATAACAGAGAGCACATGTGCAGCCAGTAAGGACCCTAATTCTTCTCATAAACCTTCATGACAAAAGTGGCAATTTAAAGCATTTGATGATGCTAAAGTATATTTTGCTGTATCTAATCTTTGAAATAACAGTTCAAACTTAGTTCAAAGGTAGTGTTTGAATAATCCCCTTAAATTATCCAATTAGTAACTGGCACCTGCTTGTATTCTGCTCCTGGGGTGGGAGATATAGAATGGCATGACTCTTTTAAGTTTATGATGAGACTGAAGGCAATCTTAGCTGTGTGTAGGGCAAATAAAGATTGTGAATATCTCTCAGACAGATGCAAATACAAACACATCCAAGAAACGTTCCTTGATGGACTATAAAGTAAAAAAGACAATGAGATGCAGAGAGTGAAGCTAAACTGTTCCATTGATCACAAGGGTTACTTTGAATTATACTGTAAACAATACACAGAATTATTTACAAGTCTATTTAAATTATATTACTTATATTCCATTAGCACAAAGTTCTGCATCACAAAATAGTGCACAAAATGGTTCATGAGGCAAGACACCCAACAAAATGTAATGTAAGGATGACTGTGGCATCAGAACAGCCACTTTCCCAAAGTAGCACCAGGTACGGTTTAACCAAGGCTTGGGCTAACTAGTAATGTTAGCAGATAAATAAAAGCCCCGTTTGTTTATTTGAATCTATTGCCCACCTGACAAATCGTAAAAATAATCAAAGAAATCGTATCTTGAGAGAAATCACTTGACAAAAATATTATGTAAGCCCTGACTGGCTCTGTTTGTTGTCTGTTTGATGCTGGTTGTTAGCATAATAACTCTGGCAGCCTGGTGTTGAGCAAGGTACTGTTTGTGCTGCTGATTGTGCACTTTACATTAACTAATCACACATTTCTGTCATTACAGGTATAGTCCTTTCTGAGGAAGTTGGCCCTCTGCAGTCATTATGAGCAGTTTGTTAACATTAGTTTAACACCAGCAAAGCGGCAGAGGACCAACTTTATTTTGGTGGTGGTGTGCAGTGGTGGGTGTGTGTGGCTGTGGCTGTCTTACCACCAGGTCAGGGTCCTGCATGAGGCTGAGGATGACCTCGTAGAGTAAAGGCCGTAGGTCAGATTTGAACTTGACAGAGATCCACTGACCTATCAGCCAGATGACCCTTCGGCGAATCAGCTTGTACCTGGAGGAGATAGATCAGGAGAGGTAAGGAGAGGCGAGGAGAATTGAGAGGGGGGAAAAAAATGAGAAGACAGATATCAAAGTGTAGGTTAAAAACATAAAGGGGAAGGAAAAGAAGCAGGAGAGTGGGAATATTGAGGGCCAGAAGAGGGAAGAAATTGGATGAAAGGACACAATGGACAAAAAGGATAAAGGAAAACAGCAGAAAGTGCAGGTCTTAGTTCTGTATGCAGAGAAATCATTTAATAGATACTTCCTCTATATTCTTCATCCTTATTTTAATTCAGAGGAATGAACCAGCTGCCTCTTATCTCCCACAATGTAGCTTCTTATGAAACCAATAAAAATGACTGAGCTTGGCTTTTCGGATGAGGAAATCAGCACTGTCATTGCATGTTGCTCCCCAGCTTCTCCTTTATCAACGGTCAGAGCCTGCTGGTGATTGAAGTATAATTTGTGCTCTGAGCGGGAGAGAACCATATCGCTGTGCCCCTATTACACAGCTCCACATGGCTATGGCTAATCTAACCCACACTCTGTGTGTATGTGTGTGCCACCAGACTAGAGTCCCCAGAGCGGCAGTGACATTATTACACAGGATATAGGAAACTACAGTGGAATGCTCCTTTGCACATACTAGTGGCTCAAAATGCAACCCAAGGGACAAAAAGAGAGAAAGAGTGAGAGAATTAGATGGAGAAAGTGAAACCTAAGGGTGCGTGTGGGTGCAAACCAGCAAAAGACAGAGAGCCTTAGGGACATAGGCCCAGTGACAGACAGAGAAAAAGCAAAAAAGGGAGAATAGCCTAGATAGAAAAGTAGAATGAAGAAAAAATATGATACGAGATTAATTAAAATGTACAACAATGCCTGTGCCAAACATAAGGCCCTGTATGTTGGGCACTGACGTTTTTTCCGCAGTTGTTTTCAGCAGGCAAGAAATTCATCTCCACAAGCATATGTCATTATTTGTATCTGAGGCAGAAGCTGTGTCTGTGTCTGAGGACCGACAGAAATGAGCGGATGGAGAGATGGAGAGATGAGAGAATAAAGGATGGGGGATGACAACCTTGTTGGCTTCTTGTCAAAAATCCACGGGGAACCAGTGATAGGCCGAGATCAGGGCCACAAGCCAGAAGACATTAAGCAACAGCATGACTCAGGAGTCAGAGATAGGCAACAACACTGTCTGTGTGTGTATGTTTGTGTGGGCATGTATGTGCTGGAAAAGAGAAAGGACTGTTTTGCATGAATAAACAAGAAAGCTTGTATCTGTGTGTTTGTTCACGCAAATTCTATATAGATTCAAATCAATGCCCAACTTTAGGTAAGATTAACATCACTAAAGCATATTAAATGCACTTGGACTCGATTTTTCATCATCTTAAAAAGCAGAAGATGCACTCCCAAGATGAACTCCTTAGAGGTAGTGGAGCATGCAAAAGGAATAAACCAGAATCCAATTACTTTCAAAGGCAAGCAAAGGCAGCCAAACCAATCTGATGTACTACAAGCTTTTATGGATGCAATAGCTTATGGGACGATTCCAGCTTGATAGAGCAGGTATGGTAGTGCCAATGGGCATTTGGGTGCCAGTGGACAATGGGCACATGCCCAGAGCTCTCTCTGTGATCAGCTTCCAAAGCGACAGCACCCACACTGATAACCCACAATGACATCACAAATTAGTTTTCATACAATTAAATTTGTTGGCAAACTAACACTCATAAGGGTTACTCTAGGGCTCTGCCGCATTTTAGTACATTCCACAAGACAACAGATTCTACAGAAATATGAGAAGTATTTTATGCATAGTGCAATGAATAACCATTGGCAAATGTGTTAAAGCATTTATGCCAGTTTCGACTCGAGCACGCACAAAATAAATACCAACAGCTGTCAGTGTTATTTTTCATCATAATCTATACTCTGATTGTTCTTCATTCATGGAATCTGTTGAAGTGACCGAAAGATTAGCGTTCCCAACTCTGCATACAATATAAGAATGGAGCGTTTGGCATGTAAATCTGTAAGTGACAAAGAATAGAATAGAAACAAACAGATAGGAAGAAAAGGACATAAAGACAGACAGACTGACAGGGACAAGTATTCAGGTATGTCAGTCAGTCAACAGAGGAGATTCACAAAGGTGAGACATGACTCAAGATCTCTCTCATCCCTCTGCTTTTAGATACAGTAAGTGCTATATAACAAATAAAGTTGTGTGCACCTCTCTGTAAATTCAGGTGAAATGAGAAAATACTTGCTGGGACTGAGGAAGTGAAGAGACTTGCAAATGGTCACGATCATTTACACCACAATGCCTCAGTCCTATGACCCATGTCAGGTATCCTCAATGGCTGCACTCAAGGGTTAACGTGGCATTTGTGCTAGTTTTAACACCAAAAATGTGTCAGAAGAAGAAACACTGGGTCAAAAGGTAGTCCAGACAAGACATAATGTTTTGATGGCCAGATAGATATTCATGTCACTTCTGGAATGATTTTGTGTAGCCTTAACTGCTCTCGGCAAAGACAGCTTAAAAGTTACTCAGTAAATCCCTCCACAATGGCAGATAGAAAGAAGGGGACTAAATGAATTCAAAGAGAAACAAGACACAGAGTTCTTTCATGGCATCTATAGTTCCCCAGGAGAGGGAATTACTTTTTCTGACTACTACACAAAACTACACAAAAAAGGTCAAGCCACAATGTCAAAATGTCCTTCACAGCTTCCTATGCTAGCAGAATTCGGCTGCAGAATGATGCAACACACTCAATGATCTCTCTCAATATCTGTCTGGGTGACACTAAAAGCTCCTTTGAGATATTCCTTTGTGTGTTTGCATGAACATCTGTGTGTGTGTGTGTGTGTGTGTGTGTGTGTGTGTGTGTGTGTGTGTGGCCCAGAGCAAACAGCTCAGGTCCAATGTCATCTCTGAGCTCCTGGACATGACTCATCACAGGTATGGCAGGTGCTTTGGTTGAGGCGGAGGAGGGAGGAAGGGGCTGACAGCAGCTCCAAAAGTGTGTGTGATTGCATACATGCACAACATGGCCAGCCTGCATGTGGACACCTGCTCGTCGAACATCCCCACTGGTCCCCACTTTGCTGCTATAAAACCCTGCACTCTTCTGGGAAGGCTTTCCACTACATACTGCTGCAGAGATGTGCTTCCCTTCGGCCACAAGAGCATTAGTGAGGTTGGGCACTGATGTCGGGCGATCAGGCCTGGCTGACAGTCGGTGTTCGAATTCATCCAAAGGTGTTCGATGGGGTTGAGGTCAGGGCTTTCTTTTTCTCTTTTATTATATAAATTTCAAGTAAAAATTCAGTATTTATAATTTTACATGTTATGTACCAGCACAGATAACATAATTTTGAGTATTTATATATCTAACAGAAGAAAAAGAGAAATAAGAATGTAATAAAAACACACAGAAAAAAAAAAAAAGGTTAGGTAGGAATATTTTTCAAACTGATCCTTATTTAAATGTTTATGTATTAAAGGTCAGGGCTGTGTGCAGGCCAGTGAAGTTCTTCAACACAGATCTTGACAAACCATTTCTGTATGGACCTTGGGGGCACTGTCATGCTGAAACAGGAAAGGGCCTTAACCGTAACTGTTGGAACAAAGTTGGAAGCACAGAATCGTCTAGAATGTCATTGTATGTTAGATTTCCCTTCACTGGAACTAAGGGACCTAGCCCGAACAATGAAAAACAGACTCGACCATTACATACACATTAGAAGGCCCCGCATATGTTTGGCCATGTAGTGTAAGTATGAGTGTGTGCATTTGCTTGTGCATGCATGTGTGTTTGTGTAGCCGAAATGCTCATAATTGACAACCCTCTAAAGTAAGGGAGCTTATTGGGAGCCCTAAGCTCAGCTAGAAGTGTAAGTCACACACAATGGTGTGCTGACTGATGTGGTTATTAATAATTAAACTGCTGCTGCTTCCCATGGAGCACTACAGACAGACAGGTAATCACAGGGCTTGAACACTGGTGACCTTTCAAAATACACAGATGCACACAAGCATGGATCGATGCTACTGAGCTTGCACTGATGTTAAGTTAAAACGGCACTGCACCAAATCAGTCAAACAGCATTTAAAATCAGTCCATCAGCCAGTCACAACTCTAGGGGACAGAGCAAGGACACTCGGACATCAATTAGCCTAGGAAGCTCCAGAGAGCTGATCGTGTAGTGCACCTGTACATGGGGCTCCCCCACATTTGTCCCATCTCTTGACTCACTGCTTGTCCAGACCCCACAGCCTGTCAAAGGCAACACTGCTGCAGACGTTCTGACAGCATGGGCTTTTCCAATTAGAGCAGACTAGATCATTTAGCTCAACTCTCTCGTTCTGTCTCTCCCTCTCCATGTATGTCATCCTCTTTCTCGCCAACCTTTGCTCTCTTGTTGGGTGTCATCCTTTCCCTCTGAGAACAGTTGGGCCCCACTTTGAGCATGTTGTTGCACTTTGTGATGTGTCTTTTCTTTGAGGACACCAAGCTATCCTCCAAAAAAAAATCCCTCCAACCAACATCAGCAATTGCCCAGAGGGCCAAGAAAGGCAAGCAGTGTGGCGTGACGTGGGAAGGCTCTGGTGGCAGCAAGAAATGTGCACTGGGTGGGTGTGTGGGCCAGACAAACTGCTTTGAATACTGCTCCTGGCAGATGGCAGCAGAGGGGTTGTCCTTCTGGCTCCCATGTGATAGTCTCAGTCCGTGCCAGATGGTACAAGCAGTACATGCATTTTAGCCATTTGGCTCCATTGTTGTAGCTGCCCTAGTACCTGTCAATTTGTTGCAAGGGTAAAAATCAACCCTAAAATTAACTTAACATTTGGTATTCCAAAGATCTTGGACAGATCAGGTAAAATTTTAAAACTAGAAGCAAAAGAACCACAAGAAGCAACCAAGAGACACTTTTTTACCTATGGGCCGCCAGTTGTATAGCCCTAACATTGAAATAATTATTTGCAGATAGATTTTTCCATTAATGTCCCCTTATACTTGATCAACTGGAGGTGTGTGTGCATTTCTGTATAACTGACTTCAGCTAACTCATTCAGCAAAAAAACAAAGCAGAATAGATCAGTACACAAACAAACTCAAAGGCCAGAGGGAGGGATATGTGAGGACAACACACATAGCATGCGTAACATAAAACGATCAGCCATAACATTAAAACCACCTGCCTAATATTGTGTAGGTCCCCCTCATGCCGCCAAAACAGCTCTGACCCGTCGAGGCATGGACTCCACAAGACCTCTGAAGGAGTCCCTGTGGTCTCTGGCACCAAGACGTTAGCAGCAGATCCTTTAAGTCCTGTAAGTTGTGAGGTGGGGCCTCCATGGATCGGACTTGTTTTTCAGGCACATCCCACAGATGCTTGATCGGATTGAGATGTGGGGAATTTGGAGGCCAAGTCAACACCTTGAACTCTTTGTCATGTTCCTCAAACCATTCCTGAACAATTTTGTGTGGCAGGGCACATTATCCTGCTGAAAGAGGCCACTGCCATCAGGGAATACCGTTGCCATGAAGGGGTGTACTTGGTCTGCAACAATGTTTAGGTAGGTGGTACGTGTCAAAGTAACATCCACATGAATGCCAGGACCCAAGGTTTCCCAGCAGAACATTGCCCAGAGCATCACACTGCCTCTGCCGGCTTGCCTTCTTCCCATAGTGCATCCTGGTGCCATCTCTTCCCCAGGTAAACAATGCACACACACCCAGCAAGCTGCGATGCATTGTGTGTTCTGACACCTCGCTCACCACGCGCATCAATGAGCCTTGGGCGCCCATGACCCTGTCGCCGGTTCACCGGTTGTCCTTCCTTGGACCACTTTTGGTAGGTACTAACCACTGCATACCGGGAACACCCCACAAGACCTGCCGTTTTGGAGATGCTCTGACCCAGTCGTCTAGCCATCACAATTTGGCCCTTGTCAAAGTCGCTCAGATCCTTACGCTTGCCCATTTTTCCTGCTTCCAACACATCAACTTCAAGAACTGACTGTTCACTTGCTTCCCAATATGTCCCACCCCTTGACAGGTGCCATTGTAATGAGATAATCGATGTTATTCACTTCACCTGTCAGTGGTTTTAATGTTGTAGCTGATCGGTGTATAACTGTGGGTAACGTAGAACGCCTTAAGTCACACTGACATTTCTGTGGGAGATGGGCCTAAATACCTTTGAGTTGGTTGCTTGTGACTCATACACCACAGTGGGAGTTGAGATATGCGGCTCTGTTATATGAGAGAATTGTGACAGAAAGTACAATATGAAGACATTTTGACTGTGAAGACAAGGATGCTCAGGCAAAGGCGCATGCATGCATGTCTGCACCCACACACATGCACGTACTCATGCACACGCATGGATGCACACACACACATGCACGTACTCATGCACATGCATGGATGCACACACACACACACACGCACACACAGATGGCAGAAATGGCACTCAATGGGAGAGATTATAAAAGACATCCATGCTCATATCCACAGTGAATCTACACTCCCATTGTGTAAGCTCTTCAAAGGACTGTGATATCTACCATCTGACAGAACAGACTGATTCAGCAGTCCATAAAGACAGGGAAATCAAAAGGAGTTGAAAAGTGTATCAGTTGGCATTTATATAACTAACATAAGCTTTGATCTTTGAGGGGACTAACAACAACAAAAAAATCATTATTATCATTAATCATCAATCATTATTTTATTACCATCTAAACCCTTCTATACAACATTTATTGTTGTGTTATTTTTTAAGATTTTATTTGATAGATAGGGCATTGAGTAATTTAAAACTGTTATCAACTTCTATCAGTGGCCAAAGAATTGTAACAACATTGACAGGTCTCTGGCACAGATTACAGTAGCCTATCACGGACAACGTCCAGTAGGTAATATATCAGGATGCAAAATAATACGGTTTTGTATTGTCTGTCTTTTTTTGTTTTAGCTTGAGAACAAACTGTTGTGACGCCAGTCACTCGTGCTTAGCACGGCCCTCCATCTTTGAACAGTTAAAAATGCCAAGGCCAGAAAATTAGTTTTTGAACACCAGAGATTTCAGCACCTGGTGAAGTAATTGTTGAGTCACTAGTAGTGATCAACAACCCTATCAAACCCCCACAGATATATAACTGTAATTTTGTGCTATGAGACAGTAAAATCGTACTTAACACACCTGTAACAATAGAGAGAGACAGGGAGATGACATGTGACAAAGGTCCCCGGCCAGATTCATTCCCACGGGTACATGATACGCGCCTTAGCCTAATGAGCCACCAGGACCAGGACCCCTTCTGTGTTCTTTCATTGCTTTTCATCTTTAATTATTTTCTTTGGTTACCAAGGAGGTGCAGAGTTTGTATGTATGTGTTTGTGTGAGTCAGAGAGTGTGTTTGGATGCATCCCTGTGCTCATTTGGTGTAATTGTGTCCTCTGTGAGTTCAGTGTGTTCAAATGAAAAAAAGAAAGTCAAATGAAAAGAAAAGGAAGGCTCCCACGTAGTGTGGAGGCAAACAAGGACAGGGGTGATTTAGTCAATGAGGGCTTTTGATCTGGCGTAGGACATTTCCTTCTCTCCACACAGACCAACATAGAGAATAAGCCAGAACAATGGACCCAGGCATAAAATTGAAGTGTTCTTCGCACCTGCACTGTGCTGGACAAGTGCGCAGCCGCAGTGACATCAGCACCCCTGCACTCTGACGTCACCACCATCATCTGAATGGCTGACCTTTTGAGTGCTGCTGGCTCTTTGTTTTGATGGTCATAGGGGTGTGTATGTGTGTGGCACCTCTTTGTTCTTCCTATCACTCCCACCACCTCTAGCTCATTCCCTTTCTCCCACCATTTTTCAGACTCATCTTTTAGCTCATTGTTCATTGTTATTGCATCAGACTGTCTGCATTATTCTGCTATTCACATTCCCTTTCTTCTAGTTGTATTAGTCTGTTACAGTACTGATCAGAAGGTTGCTTTTCGCTTCAGAATACAAGGAGCAGTTGCTAATGGCCAATGGGATCCAAGTACCAGTTGGCTGCCTATGAGTCTTTGGCATGCACAGATTGTGCTGTCGATGGACAGAAATCGATTGCTAGACAGCGGTTAATAACATGCTAATTGGCTTGAGTTACACTGATAGAATTGCTAATTGGGCACTGGATGAGACATCACTAATGACTGCAAGTTTCCCCACTGCTCACTTACAGTAGATGAACAGCTATGTAAACAGCATTGCAATGCTGCCGTAACCATCATTGTATTACTCTTGGATACTATACAATGTTAAATGTATGACGCTGGTATGTGGCACAATGTGGCACATGAAAGAGCAATCACTATTATTACTGTGATGCATCATATCTGAAAAATGTCATTGCATATACAGTATGTACAGCTGATATCATTTATTGTGTGAATTTTGGCGATAAAAAGCAGAATAAGTGCATCTCTGCTAACACAATACCTGTGATGGCTGACTTGCAACTCCCCCAAAAGCTGATTCTTGAACCACTGGTCAAAGTCCACATTGTCAAAAAGTTCATACGCTGCCAGTCCCACTGCATTGTATACTGTGGACAAAACAACCACAACACTATTACCATTTAGCCACAGCATTTGTAATAGGAATCAGAATGTTAAACATGTGTTAAATGCTCAAAGTGCAGTGCACTTTGCACTTGCTAACTGACCTAGTAAAATGTTTTCATCTAATATGGAGACCTGCTGCCAAGTTAGTGGCAGACCTGCAATGAGCCTAAATTGCATCTATAGTTCTGACCTTCAAACATAAAAGCCCAATGTTGCCAATGACTGAACATAAAAGCAAGATTGGCTATGTAGCTGGTGGGTACCATCAGGAACAGGAGAACATTCTGGGCAATAGAAATATTTAACACTGTATTTCTAATCAATGAGTACAGAGTAACTAAGTACAGTAAAAAGTGCACTTAAAGCAAATATGGGTAATATAGTGGATGAAATGTAAAACAGTAAAGATTGAATGGACATATGACAGGGCACTGAAATCCAAATTGAGAGAAAGAATGAAAGAGATTGAGAGAGGAGAAAACATCAGAGCAAGGGAGGAAAGAAAGAGACAGGGAAAGAAGGATATGGAGAGGAGAACACAAGCAATAGCTAGGTAGCCAGAACATCCAGAGAACAGTAGAAAAGAAGAGAACAGAGCAGAACATACTGATTGTAAAGGCATGAAGGTTTGATAGGTAAGTAGAGGGAAGAGGGAGGATGGAAGAGTAGAAGTGGACGAGTGTGTAGGTGAATGAGTGAGTGAGTGTGTAGGTGAGTGAGTGAGTGTGTAGGTAGGTGAGTGAGTGAGTGAGTGAGCGAGTGAGTGACTCTCTGGGCAGTGGTCCAACAACTTATGGAGCAGCTGGGTGCCTCTCATACATATTCTCTCTCATTTACCCTGACAACCAGATGAATGAACAGATTGATTGATGCTGAGAGGATGGGTGGATGGATGGTCCTGCAGCAGTGGGGGTGGCCCTTATCGGGAAAGCCAAAGCTTTGAGGAGTAAAGATTTTTTTTTAAAGGCACTCCAATAAAAGCACCACAGGAAATCAGAAACTCATTAGACTGGGGAGAAAAGGTTATACTGAATGCGAACAGCTTTCAGTGGTCCAAAGAAAGGTCTCGCAACTGGCCATTTTAAAGAGCCAAGTTTGTAAAAGAATAGACCTATTCAGTCCTCATTATTCCCAATATTTGAGTAAAAAGAGAGGCTGAAGAAATGACCAGATCACTACTAAAAAGGATATGCAGGAAAGACTTTTCTGTCACAGCTGCCATAGCATTGCCTCATCCTGCAGTGCTGGCTGTTTTACCAACACTGGCAATAGACAGATGAGAACTCTATGGGCATTTAGCTTTAACAGAGTCCCTCTTAGCACGCCATGACACAACTCTGATTTAGTTGTCTAAGCCACACAAACCACACCAAAGTGGTAGCCCTGACCTGCCAGAGAGTTATAAATACTGGAAGGAGCTAGACGGATAGGCGAAGAAAGAGAGAGAGGTTGTGAGAGAGGAAGGAAGGAGGGAGAGAGAGAGAGAAACACATTGAGAGAGAAGGGAGTGAAACAGTGAGTTAGACAGGGTGAGGGCGAGAGAGAGAGGTAGAGCAAGAGTGGGTAACAGAGAGGGCAAGATCAAAATAGAAGCTGTGGTTACACCTGTCATTTTGAAGTGATTTTTGAGATCTGATTCTAAAGTTCACATTGTATGATCATCACATCACTGTATTGTCCACACTTGGCCCTGTGGCTCTCTTTACTTAAACATATGTCTGCTTTGTGGCTGAACTGCACTCTGGTTCTGAAGATCAAATAGCAACGTGAGCAAAACCTGATTTTTGTGAGTCCAGCCCTGTCACTTAATGCACCTGGTGTAACCACATGATAAATGTTGCATTGAACCAAGAAGTGAAACCATGGCATTCGACTCACCTGCATCCTTCATCAGTAGCTGAACACGGTCTTCCACATTGGTTGGGCCTGCAAAGACACGTACACACTGTATGCAATGCCAATGATAAGCTGCATTTGGAACAACAATCTGGTTGTCTAGTAATGTACATACTTATTTTTTTTTTTAGTATTTTGTTTTTAGGCCTTTGTTCTTTTGTTCATTGTTGTGATACTGTTATACTGCTGCAACCCCAGAATTTCCCCCCGGGTGTGTGTGTGTGTGTGTGTGTGTGTCTGTGTGTGTGTCTGTCTGTCTATCTACCTAAACCCTGTCTAGAGGACTAAAGAGGGTCTGATTATGGACAAAGAGACTGAGATGAAACAGAGGAAGTAACACCTTTCTTAAAGATATCAAAAGGCCTGGACTCCACTATATCACCGTCTTGTCTCAGTCATTTTAACCCTGCCCCGTCTTCCTCTCGATTAGTCCTTATTGTTGTGTCTCAAAATCGATACAGGCCTCTCTTCAACAACAGAATTATCCAATCTGGCGTCGTCTGCGCTGCAGCAGAACCCATTTCCACTCTGTCACTTGAAAGCGAAGGCCGCTTGGGAGACCACTGCCACACCGTTAATTCAGCAACAGCACAGCAACCACACACCAGCACCACCGGGAGACCGGAGGCAGTGTGTGTGTGTGCATGTATGTGAGTGAGTGGGGGGTGGTGGTAATGGTAGTGGTTGTCACACCGGGACTAGAGGGTGCCATCAAGGCCTATAGATTGCATGTTACACTGCTACAGGTAGCAGGAATAAGAATGTGTGTTTCTCTGCATGTTCACTGACAGATATGCATTAGTCTCTCTTAGGATCTGTGCTATAGTGCAACATAAAGTGAAATAGTGGTGGTCTGAAACCTGGGGGCCATTGTGTGACACGGAAACCGAGGCATATGTGCATGACAGTGGGTGGGAATAGCTTTAAGAGTTAAGATACTCATGTTTTCTGACTGACCTTGGAGATTCTGAACCATCTCCAGTAGCACCGGCGTCAGGGTCTGGCTGTAGTTGTGGAAGATATCCAGGAACAATACTTCTGTACAAGGCTAGAGAGGGAAAGAGACGAGAAAATTAAGAAGAGAAAGACAGTGGGGGTGTAAGAGGTGGCAGAGGGAATAAACACAAAAGGTAGCTAAAAATGAAACGCGTTAAGAGGTATATGGCATACATATATACACATACAGACCCACACCCAGCCACACACACAATCCCATTAACCAGCAAACATAGCCTCGAGCACTTAGTTCAATAAAAAGTCAATGTGGTATTGGCAGGGGATCTCTGTGCGTTTGTGTTGTGTTTCTTTTCTCTTCAAAAGGAAAACTGAAAGTCCAACCTCCTTCAGTAGTTTATTGGTTTTTAGATGGAACAATGAAAATAAATCAATAGGAAATAAAGGCGCAAGAGATGTGACATCAATGAACGAGCCAAGATTAGAACACGTGCATTCATGAGTACATGATATGCACACCAATTGACTGAGCAAACATTAAAGGGCCCTATCAGTAATTGCAGTCTTACATGCTCACCGCACGAATGGCAGTTAATTGTTAATTGATTTTTTTTCTACTTTGAAATCTACTGTACAAGTGTTTGATATATGTCAATAAACAACAGCTAAACACAAGTTGTACATGTATTTTGACCAAGACCTTTATTCCCCCAGTGTGTGTCTGCATGAGCATGCGTCTGTGAGATCTCAGAGAGCGAGGATCTAACCTTTCAGCCCCAATGACAGAAAGGCAGAGGTCAGTTGACACAAAGCCAAACCATCTTTAGGAGATTAAGACAAACACAAAACCCTTGTTCTATTGTGAAAACACAGAGGGGAGGTGCAATTGATAGGGGGAGTCATCTATAATCAGGCATTAGAATTGGTGGCCAGAGCAGCAGCTAATGGACATGGACATTTCATCCATGAAACATCATGAGACATTCTCCTCACCACACTGTGTTAACACAAGGTCAAAGGAGGAGGGCAATCGGACAAATGTGTGTATTCAGATGCTATTTTGACCAGTGGTCCTTGAGTGTGAGTTGAGGTTTTGCTAAGATGTTAATAAAATCAACGTCAAATATTATATTATTATATGATATTATATTATGTATTATATTTGCTAGTCAATTTAATGAGGTTATAATCAAACATTTTCCTCCATATTAGTGCAATTTGAGTCCAACTCACTGTTGGTGGCCCTCTTGAATAGTTCTAACTATATTTTGTGTAAGATTTGTGTTGCTTGCACCCACATCTCTGCACCAGTGACGAAAATAATGTATTTTGGCTGATATTGTTAGAGGGGTTTGTATTTATCTTTACTTTATGGACTCTAGTCATGCTATGAACTCCAGCTGGAAAATAATATACAAGAAAACGCAAGCAGAAATCCAGAATAAGCAAAAACACACACACACACACACACACATATATATATATATTTTGATGTATGCTTTTGGAGTTCTGCTGGAGTGTGCTTTAAATGAGTAGGCACTTGGGAGCATGAACTTGGGAGGCCCGATGGATGAACACTCCACTGTACTTCAAAGAAAATAGCAGAGCAGAAGCTTGGCATGTAAAGCCAAGTGATGAAAGTAAGCAGAGTGGGGCTTATCACAAGCAGAGATGATTAGGGAGAGGAGAAGAGAGGAGAGGGGTAAACACAAAATGAGAAAGAGAAAATAAAGTGGTGGAAGATAGATTATACAGGGAGTCAAAGAAAGACTCACACAGCCACAGAGACCAGCTCTGAAGCATCGGGGACCACCAACTGTTTTATTGTGCTACACTGAATATGCTCTGCCAATTGCAACCACATATTAACCTGTTATAAGCAACCTCTGAGAAATGTTATCTGGTATAAGTAGTATAATACTATCTCAAACATTATGGCCCCTAGAATTAGTATAGGTCACTGCTATGATCTTGGACAGCCCTGAGACACTAATCTGCAATGGTGGGAAATGAAGTGTACATTGGGTGATTTACTGTGCACTTGAACGAGACGTTGAGCCACGCAATTCTAAGCTTTCAGGTTAGTGGGAAAGTTACGCGGTGACAAGTTAGGTGACAGCAATGAATGTACGAAAGTTACAAAAGCAAATTACACGTGGATTTTAGGCTACTGTACTCTACATGATGTCCACAATCTCCTTTGTGAAGTCAAATCGTGACCATATTTTAACCAGTGGACATGTAAGACCAGCCATATCGCCCATCCCTACACACAACTACTCAATAAGTCCACAAAGTGAGTCTCTCCTACAATGAGCAGCGTAAGAAAGTGCTGCTTGATGACGTCAATGATCATCACAGTGTAAATTAAAGCAATATTTGACTTTTATAGAACATTTTCTCTTTGTCGGCATGCACACCCCCATCCAAAATTACCTGGGGATCCACCGTCACCACTAGCATTTAGGCTTCTTCTCCAGTTCTAATTACTGATAACGACCGACAAGCAAAATTGCCATGGCATTTCTTCTCTATGACGCAGAATGAAGTCACATTACCCGGATCTGCTTTTCCTACTTTGCAGACTAGCACTTTTTTGTTAAATTCAAACTAGATTTCAACACGGAGGTAAAGTTAGGGGTGCTGATGATGGGTCCCCAGAGCAGCCAGTTTGGGAGA
This sequence comes from Hoplostethus atlanticus, assembly GCA_034670405.1. Lineage (NCBI taxonomy): Eukaryota > Metazoa > Chordata > Actinopteri > Trachichthyiformes > Trachichthyidae > Hoplostethus > Hoplostethus atlanticus. The sequence continues at coordinate 12,157,148 of JAXDDX010000002.1, read as the reverse complement.
TTGTCTGTTCATGACCCTCTACAGATGTATGTAAACTGAAAATGAAAATATCACTAAATTATGGTGGTTTAGATTTAGGATCAGCTCTATGTTGGTCATGTTTACATTGCTTTAGGTGTAAATCATTTTAACAACCTATATGGTTTTTGTTTTAAGGGTGGATATTAGCATTATGTTTTTTGGTTACCATTTTTTTTTGTACCTTTGTAAACAGTACATTAAGCTTTACTGTGTTTTGAACAAAGGGGAAAGACTGTCGTTTCCTCAAAACAACAGAGGCATTTGTCTTCTCGTGTTTTTTTTTTGGGATGCTGTCAAGCGAAGCGTGTGTGTAGTCGCCGCTGTATTTCCTTTGGGGTTGGCAATTTGTTATCCCTGTTGTGATAGTGACAGATACAACCAGGCAACGGAGAACAGGGCTGCTGTGCTAAGACAATACATCACAGGAGGACTGTCTACAAGCACCACGGTGCCCTCAGGATGCTCTGGGCTGTCTGGGCCTCCTCAGAACACCCAAGTACTTGATATGTGTTTTTTTGTTCATGGAGTTCATTTCAATGGAAAGCGTTGAAGTTGAATTGCACAAATATAAAATCAGCATAAATCGACTTTAGGAGGATTTGTTGTTTTGTTGCATATTTCTCTGCATGACTCATCTTGTATGGCTCACATGCTGCACTTCTTCAGTCTTAGCCTCAGAAACTACGTAAGAAATGGGCAAGGGATCGGAAGGATGGAAGTTAGAGTTGGCATTGAACCTGGTCAAATTTGTAGGAAGTGATTGCAGTGTGTTTGTGAAGGTAGTCATTACACACAGTTAGTATGGGCAGGGAGTGCTGCCTCGGCATACACCTCCAGGTAATTGAGATACTATAACAAGATATATTAGTGCGTGCAAGCATGTGTATGTAGCTGTGTGTGTTTACTCACCCGTAGACTGTACTTCCAGGAGTCACCACCAGTTTCTTCAACAGCTGTTGAGAAGGCAACAATAGAGAAGGATAAAATGAGACAAGAAGAGAAGAGAAGAGAAGAGAAATACATGGCAATTAAAATCAATTTTTTGGCATCATACTTAAGCAATCCACAAAAACGGTAGAAAAGTAACTGCCTATGCTATAAAATCTATCATAAATGCCAATGTACGCGGTACAGCGGGTGAACTTAAGATTCACAGTATCAATAACAGACGGCCCAAACCAGCTGTATGGCTCCCTTGTGGCTGCATAAAACCGTGAAATATACAAGAAAGAGGAGAGAGGGAGGTTAAATATCATGAGGAATAGATGAGGAATGGACCAATAGGTGAGAGACTATTTCTGGTATAATGTGTCTAAATAATGCAATGACTGTTATGATTTCAGTTTGGGATGATTTGCAAAAATAGAAAGGAGAGAGAACAATGGGCAAAGCGATAAAGAGGGTTAGTGCACCTATAGGATCCAGTTAGACAATAGGATCAGTCATAATGCCTGTCTCTGATTTCTAAGAAACAGGAGGACTCTTTTCTCTGGAGAGAAGGGGAGAGCAGAACAGAAGGTCATATTTATGTATGCATCTGTGGCTATGTCACTGCCAGTAGTGCTGTTTTGTTTTCCTTTTTACTCCCCCATTGTGCCTCACTGTGTCCTGTGCACTGTGTACCATGTACCCGTAAATACAGAGTCAATCCGCCTGCCGACCGACAGCATCTCAATTCCCATCTCTTAGATGAGATGAGAAGAGTATGAGGATGACATGATTCTGGTGTCATCCTTTTCTTTCTTGGTCTATCTGAGTATCAGAGCTAGCCACTAGTGTCCCATTGGGGGTGTGAGAAGCTGCACTATGTTCTAATAGTGACAGGAAGATGAAAAATAGTGTCTACTAGTAGACGTTGGTCTGGAGCTTATGTCACAGGGTGCTCAGCAGAAGCATTGCACATCTTGTCGGTGCATGTGTGTCTGCATGTTTTCTTTATGTGCGTGGGTGTATGTGGTTCTGTGTTACTATCTGTTTGTTCCTCAGGATGTGCTCATACCAAAGCTCTCGGGGTCCTCTTCCCACATTGCCAGCTCCTCCTCTGTGAGGAGGAAGTAGTATGAGACAAGGCGGCGTCCGATCTCGGTCAATGTGGGGTGTGTGAAGAACGCCGTCTTTATCTTGTGAGCCTCCAGACTCTCTGGTTTACTGTCTGAGAGAGAGACAGAGAGACAGGAAGACAGAAAGAAAGAATAAATAAAAGACAATGACTACCCAATAGAACTACCAAAAACAATCTGCACATAATATAGTCATATTAGTACAATATTTTATATGATATAATCAACACTAAACTTAAGGAACAGTATCTTTATAGAGAAGTCCTAACCAACACCTTATCGGCTTATAGTTTCCACTGTTAACTAGAGTTGCCATCTTCATCAAATGAAAATAATGAAGACATAACCTACTAGGGGTCATGCTCTCCCAGGAGATTATTTTGAAAAACAGGTTATAAAATGCTCATTTCTGATGACATTTGAGAGAAGGATTTAGCCAAATCTCAGGTTTATCCCTAGTGGTCCAGTATGTGCTGTATACAGCCTCCATGTTCTGCTGCTGGACCTTCTATGGGGATGAAATCAAATTCACAAAAATGCCCCTCCCTTTGGTCTTACTTCCCATACACATAACGTGAGCATGTATAAGCCAGTTAAAGCAGTTCTGCTTATTGGCAGAACAAAGGCTGAGTGCTGTACTGCGCTATTAACAAAGCACTGGAGGCCCCTGATGGCTTGAAATAAACAGTGGTGAAGCCAAGCTGATGGTATTGCGACTTTCTGGCTTTGCAGAAACAATGTGGCACAGCCAAAACACTGTCAGTGGTCTACTTTGAAGGGCTAATGGTGGTTTGTGTTGGCCTCTATATCTTATATCCAAAATTCATATTTGTTTCTTTAGCTTTCAATTCAATCTACATTCCCCTAATCTACTTCCTCAATTCCTTTACTCTCCTCCCTTCTTGCTCCTCTCCTTCCCCCATCCCTCGCTTCCTACCGTCTATGTTCTTGGCAGGTTTGTAGGCATCATTCTTGACAATCAACTTGATGAGGTTCATGCACTGGACAATGAAGCGTTCGAAGGTCACTCCCTCCCCAGCAGGCGTGAACACGTAGCTGACGGCAAACTCCAGGGAGCGCTGAATTAGGGGTATAAACGCACATGGGTGGTTCTCCAGGAAGTCCAACAACTACAGGGATGGGAGGAGAGAAAAATACAAAATAAAATTAAGAGAAAGAGTGGGAAAGAAGCAGATTAAAAGGAGAGAGAAAGGCAGAATCAAGGTGGTGAAAGTTAGTAGGAGGTTATATTTGGTCTGCAATGCCAGAAATGTAAAATCTGTGCTTGTTGATGTAACAGACATAAAATTGTGTGATATAGTGTAGTCCCACCACTGCATCATGTGCATGTAATCTCACCACTTTAGTGTACAGTATGATCGTCTTCTCCAGCTTCTCTCTGCATGTGCTCTCTGGACCAACCTGACGACCTGCAAGACAAAACAACCACAGAACGTTGTTAATGAACAGCAGCAGTCCAAACTGTGCCCATATCTCCAGAATATCACTCGCCCACCCAAAAATATAGATTGGTTGGTGCGTGCTTTGGTGTCGAGGGAGTGGGGGACAGGTTTTACTGCTTTTCGAGGAGCCTGGACATGTCACTGGAAACAGAGGATGGAAAGAAATGATAAAGAATAAAGAAGGGCTTAGCTACACCTTAACCAACCACTTCAGTCTAATAGACAGATACAGGAATACCCGCTGTATTATAACTCAAGGATATTAATTATCTCTGACAGCTATATAGCCACTTGTGTTTTCAACAATCCGATGACAGGTAAACCCCACTGAAGGACTATTATCGCACAGGATGAGCCAGACATCAGAGTGGACAACAGACCAGACCCGAAAACACCTGCTTATTTAGTTGACCTTATCAGGCTTGCACAGAGCTGATATTTCTCCCTTGCTCGCCTGTGAGCTGCCTCCCTGTTCCGCTATCGGCAAGCGCCAAAATACCAACAGGACCCTGACCCTGTCTCCCCTGCTGTCACTAGAGGACATATTGGAAGTGATAGTGGTGCTGATATCTCCAATGATATTTTGCCTCCATCCACTACTGTGGTAGCTTGTGGTGCTTGTCTGAAATGTATCACTCACTCACTGGGTGCTGTTGTGACAAAGATGCGACAAAGCAATTGCTGTTTTCAATGACAGTCATGTTAGCTCAAAGGGTGTTACTAAGAAACATATGGTTGTATTACAGCTGGCCTTTGAAGAGTTTGCCATTTCACCATGTCAGTGTTATGGAGAGCCACCACTTCTTAGTTCAACAGCAAGTGCAGGAGCATGATATCCATACAACAAACTCTTATCAACAGCTCTTTCACTAGCTGTTGTGTCTAGACTCTGGAGAATACGTCAGGTTACAGTTAAAGGCAAAATCCACCCTAAGACACCAAAAATAGCTATTGGCAATGCACCTTGCATTCCTGGGTCCATTGTGTTGTTTGGTGGTATATTTTTCTTATTACCATGGATAATTTGTTGTGATATTTCCTGTGCAGTTTCAATGGTGTTTATAGGAGTTTCAGCCAGCTAAAACACCAACAGTAAACATCAGGTTTTTATTTTTTTAGGAAATATATCTGTGATTACTGAAAGAAGCGAATATCCACTCAACATCCATCATCCAATGCCAAGCTTACTTAAATCCAGTCACATACACAGATACTCCTGTCACAGCTAAATGGAAGTTCACACTTCATCAAAAAATAACTCCTGGAATGCATTCAACAGCACAGATTGATAAATAACAGTATAAGGGTATCAGAGGGTGGAATGTCCCTTAACAATTACGTGTTTTGAGTCCATAGGAACAAATCTCTCTCAAAATTCAACAAAAAGAAAGATTCCCTTTAGTCACGCCAAGTATTGGACAGTGAGCTAAAGTCGGTCCTCTTGGAGGTTGTCATTGTTTTAACATGGTAATGTGATGGCCTCTTATTACAACTCAGCCTAATCTTATATTATACTATAGATGAATCAAACTCAGCTTATTGTTCAGATGCATTTCGGCAGTTTCGCTAATGAAAATAATCCAAAAATCCAAGAATGTAACTTTGAATGTAATAACTCTGAGTTGGTGTTTTCAAATCGCGCTAGATCAAGCACTAGTCACCTGACTTTGTCCACCACAAGGAGGAACACCAATTCAGGAAAGAGAGAAAGAGACAAGTCAAAATATACTCACAGCATTCCAGGAACTGTTTTAGCCTTTCAAACACCGCATTGAGGAAGCCCTGGAAAGTAGGAGATAAGGAGAGAGGGTGAGAGAGTTCAACCTCTGACATTTTTTGCAGTTGCATCACTCATGATTGCTTCATCAGTATTGGCCAAATGCAGAAACAGGGGAATAATTAACGTTGCGTGTGTGTGCGCGTGGTCACACTTGCGTAAATGAAAGTGCCCACTGCACGGTATAAAAGAGAATCAATTTTCAGTAGCTTGGGATAGCTTGGAAAATTAGATGGTAGATGGAGATGCAGTTTGTTTAGTTCTTCATTAGTGTTCAGCCCTGAGGTCAACAAGAGTCATTAATCACGCATCCAGCCAACCAGGTCCATGGTCAGACAGCAACTATGGCTCCTGACCGAGTTAGACAAGGATGAGGGTGTCACAAGAGGAGGTGGGAGAGGATGGAGAGCAGAGTACAAGATGGGGATTGGTTAAGGATGGGGATTAGAAAAAGAGGGGGGCAAGGTGGATGAAAAACAAGAGAAGCAAAAAGACAGGAGGAGGGGCAGAATTCAATAGAGGAGATTAGAAAGGTCTCATGCAACAGAGGGGGCTGTGTACAAAAAAAAAAAGTTTAGAGCAGTGTCAGCTATGACAAAGGAAGACAACCAAAGAGCAAGAGAAGGGATGCTCACAGAACTGTTGGATGGAGGGATAAGTGAGGATGAAGTGAGGAGTGAGTAATGAATGACAGTAGAAAGGAGTGAGATGGTGAGAAAAGGATTGAAGGAGAAATGGAGACAGAGAGGTGGGCACAAAATGGGCACGTCAGCAGTAGGGTGAAAAATAGTTTGGGTGGTGTGACATTTGGGCCAGAAAGTTCAACTTGAGAAAGAATTAAGGGAAGAGACCTGGATGACACTTTTACAAAAAAAAAAAAAGTAAATGGTTTTGGTGTGTGTGTGTGTGTGTTTGAGGGGATGTGTGCAGTCAGACTGCTCCAGGCTTAGCAGATTATAGCTGTATTAGCCTGGCTCAGCTCATGGTGCACAAGTCAACAGCTACAAATCCAGATGCCTGCTAGCAGATATAGACATACAATGTACAATGCTCATAACCAACTTAACCTCGCTATGAATTGCTGTCCACCGGAGACCACGGATGGGACCATAGCCCCATTCACCAATTAAATTAAGTGGAGGTTTAAAACCAGATGATGATGCGTGTTAAAATGCACAGTTGCTACGTTCATTTACAAATGACAAATACAGTGTTACACCTTTTCACTATGGTATAAACACACCTGAGTCTGAGTGGCATTGCACTCATGTATATGGGTGTTAGGCAGTTTTACCTCTACAAATCTCTGACAACTAAAAAGTATCAAGTTACTATCTAGCATACTCCATTACAAACACATATAAGTAGTTTGGAGCATAGAATCATAACTTTCACTTTTGTTTTCATGCAACAGCACCAAAGCTCCTTCTTCCTGCACTGGCACGTCACTAAAAAGAAAGGTCTGTCTAGTGCATAGCTCTAGTAGTAGCTCGGTGATGAACTGTACTGGCTAAGTAAACACATTAACTAAATATTTTGTTGCGCAATTCTTAGTTACAACAACACTGTGCTTTGGTGTTAACAGAAGGAGTTTTTAAAGTCAATGTAGTTTCACTCACTCCAAATCATTCATAGCTCCCACCCCACCCCTCCATCCGAGCACCCTCATTTATATGGTTTGTCATTTCAATTTTCAAAAGAGGTCTTTATTCCAAAATGTACCTACTTCATCTCAAGGGTGTTTTTCCCACCGACACCCAAATAACCCACTAGATTTTGGTGGAGTAGTACATTTTGTTCTCATGTTTCATCAGTGCAAGTGCATTCCTCCGACACTCTAGGGGCCAAAGGTTGTGTTGAGCATGACAGTATACAAAAACAACGCTGTGGCACATCATGCAAAACTATGTGACGGGTTTATTATTATTAAGACGCATCATTACAGTTTGGGGCCACTGTGCTGTGGGCTGCACGCAATGACCAAGTTGTTTATAAGTTAGCTTCAGGTTGGCAAACTTATGTTGGCAGGCAACTCCAAGACACTCTCTTTCCTCCTTCAGTCCTTGGCACAATTATGAAATTGAAACAGATTTAAAAAATCAATTAGTGTAATAAGATTTTTACGACTGTGAAAGCATCACAGCATCACACCAATCATCAACGGAAAAGGAAAGATGACAGATGACCCAATCAATATGGCTGATAAAAAGAGTGTGACATATCTTTAATTGTTATCAGTTAAATAGGCCATTAATCATGAAAATGTCCAAAAAATAAGGGGTGACACATTTTTTGTGTGTTTAAATCAGGGAGTAATTAATAATATGCAAGATGATCTGACTGAGGATCAGTGATGGGCGGTACGAAAAAGTAATATAATGAGTAGCAACAAATTACTTCTCCCTGGGTAAGTAATACGATTACTTTTGAAATGAGTAACAAATAATTTTGAGTAACGAGGCCAACACTGCCGATTCAAAGAAAGCGCCATCAGTAGCAAGAATACCACCTAATTGTACAATCAATATCTAGTGGATAATCAGATGAATCAATGTTTTTAGGAGCAGGGTTAATTTGGGTTTAATCAATCACGGCAGCTCGTTAATTAAAATCCTATTATCCTTGTCTGAGTCACCTCACTCGTCCCCATTAGCAGCAATTAACTTCCTTCACACTGCAGTGTCATTTGTTCCAGGTCACAAAAAGCTGACGGTCGGACGCACCCAGATAGAAATGTGACTACTGTATGTGATTAGATACTGCAGATGCTCTTTGTGCGGGTGCGTGTGTGTGCATTTGTGTGAGAGAGAGGTGAGTAATTGGATGCTGGTGGGGTATGATGTATGTTCACCCACACTAAGTGAGAATATGATTGGCCACATCCAGGGGGGGGGGGGGGGATTTCTCATTCTGTTACCATATACAACTAAATATGACATCTAACTCTGATTACTTCTGCTCACTGAGCTGGAATAACCAGCGATATGTCAGAGTTAATGTCTTTTTAATGTGTGGATTTGTACCAGCATATAACATGTAGAAAGCCAGCCAAAAGCTGTCTCATTTGTGGTGTAATCCTGTTAATAGTAATAATAAACAGGTTTCTATCAATCATTAAATGCCCTTACCATCTCTCTGTTGACAGGGTAAGAGAGACGACGAGAGAGAGAAACAAACAAGCAAACAAAGAAATAAAAACAACACGAAACAAGTATGAGGGAGAGACAGATAAAGAGAGACAGCTAGAGAAACAGAGGGATCAACAGCAACTGACTGAACAGGCCAAACAGGGTCTGCCAAGACAAATGTTTGCAAACGTCATGTTGGTCCATCTAGAAGATTCATCTGTCTGTGGGGGTTGTAGGGGCCACTTGAGACCAGTCTAGTCACTTGAAATGCTGTATTCAAGACCTGTTTAAGGCCATGAGTTTAGATATTTAAGACATTTTAAGACTTTTACAGGACCTGCAGACATCCTGGTACAAGAATAATTTATTCTCTTGGCAGCAAGGTCAACTGACTCAAAGTCAATTCCAGCACATCTGAATAAACAATTTCAACAGTGCTTGTGCTTTCTGGAAATGTTCCAAAATTTAAATTACCACTTCACAGCCACTCTGGGCCCCCACTCTCCTCTAGCATCATTTTAATTTTTTATGATCTTCCACATCAGAGAAGAAGAGGTTTCCTCAAAAACAGTCACTGCCATTCTTTCAACAAACCACTCAATCACGACGGGAGAGAGGGGGAGGTAGTGAGAATCTGAAGCTTGAGTTCAAAGGAGGCGTTTTGTGCAAACGATTCCATTAACTCTGAGCCATGGGAGAACCCTCCCCGGACAGACCCTCATATGTTTTGTTTTTTTGCTGGGGAGATTTAGACAATTGCATTAACTGTTCCATGGATTTACACTTTCTTCACCCCGAGGGCTGGGAGAAGAGCTCAGAGAGAAGTCCTGACTCTATGAACCGAGACCAGGCTCAAGGCACTTTCAATCATAACCGCCATCCACATTTTGCACAGTATGACTGAGTAATTTTCAACTCAAAAGACCAATAGATGACTGGTTCTATACCAGCGGTAGCTAAAATGACTTTTTACGATCAGCCTCTCTTCCCTAGACTCACCATCACTTCCATGTTCTGCTGTGGCTCTTGGAATCCATGGACTGTCAATTTGCGAAGAACTGGGGAGAAGGAAGAAACAAATTTAACACATGTGGCACACGGTAGTGTCACTCATTATTTGGTGACCTAATATCGAGGGGAAGCATTGTGATAGAGGCAGTAAAAAAATAATTCTCAAAACATTTAAAGATAGCCAACAACATGGCCAAACAACTTAACTAGAGTAAACTGGACTTAATGAATTAGTGAATGTATTAGTGAATTTCATGTCTGTTTGTGTGCACTGTGCAGTTATACACCAGTGCATGAGTGTGATGAGTGTGAGCACATGTGCGTGCACAAATTTTGCTACCTTTGAGAGAGAGCACCGTCCTCTCCAGTGAGCTGAGCGCGGCAGCCTCGTCTCTGGTGTAGATCTGCTGGAGGAAGCAGTCGGTGTGGTGGCTCCATAGGGAGCAGGCAAAGCTGTAGATGCCCGATGCCAGCTGCCAACACACAGATAAACAGCACAATCAATCACACACAGATGAAATCATTCTGGATCAGGGATCACATGCACCCATGAGCATGCACGCACGCACGCTGTCGCCAAGTCCACACACACACACGTAAGGCCATTCGGGTGAAAAACACATGCAGACTAATAAGCAGAATTACATGAATGCCTGTGCAAATACAAATGTATTAGGCCCATACACCTAATACACACACACACACACACACACACACACACACACACACACACACACACACACACACACACACACACACACACACACACACACAGCAAAGAGGGACCTATGAGTCACAGGTGGAATTTGTCTCTAAATGAACTCCCCATTATATTCTCTGCCCAAACCAATTAAGTGTTGCATTCCATCCAGGTAGACAAAAATACTTATGTGTGTAGCCCGATGATAAACAGGGAGCATCTACAACAAAACCCTGATGATTTATTTCTTCCCTTCGATATAACACTTTGTGGTACAGTAGCCCCTTTATTGCTGTGTCCTTAGTTTTCTATTCCTCTGATAAATTATTTCATTATAAATCTAGCAGCACCATCGTGGAGCGTGTCATCTTGTTTGTAGCTTTATTCTATTCCATTTATTCTATTTCATACTGCAACAGACTATTTCAACTGCCCTACACAGCCCAATTAAGACACTTTATATCCATATGTCTAACTAAGGGACACACATCCCCTTAACATATTTAGGCTGCATCCTATTAAGTAAAATACTTAGAAATCAGATGAAAATGAGACTGGAAAACTTCAATATTTGGGCTACACCCCAAAGAAAGGCCTTTTTTGTTATTCCCATGCGGTAAACACTGTGGAGTTTGGACAGGAAAATCAGGAAATCAAAGGTTTGGAGAGGTAAAGTATGCTCGCTCAAAGAGGCATCCCTATTTTTACAGTACAGTGTGGGCTTTAATAAGAGTCTGTATACAGAAAACTGCAAGGCTGGCAGGAGCTTTCTCTGACGAGACTTCTCTACAGCTAGCCACTTTCCATTCCTCAGATCCCAGATTAATTCAACACATGGATTTTAAAAAAAATATGATAAATCAAATTTAGGAGACAGTCTCAAATTTCCTTTCCACTCTTCTCAGTACGTTCTGTTTCCAGGCAACCAGGTATCGCACATCAGAGCACCAATCTATCACAGATGGTGTGTGTGTCTCTCAAGAATTTGACTATAGGACCTAGAGTAATGCAACTATTATCTACACAGGCCAAACCTGGTCTGACGTAATCAGATCGTGTACACACAAATGACAGACTGGTGCACAATGTTCTCCAGAAGTTTATTCATTCATCCATCCATCCATACATTCATTCAAGTTCATTCCTCCACCCAATAAAAAGTTAAAAGATTGTGGTAAAGGGAGAAGGGAGAGAGGAGACAGATGTCAGAAGTGCTTTTCCTTTTTAATATGCCTCCCTAATCACCTCATACTGCCTTAACGGATTAGCTTAAGAAAGACTGACAAAGAGGTAACGAAGGAACAAAAAGGTGTCACAAAAGAGAATAAAAAAGGCAACAAGAAAAATCATCTCTTTACTCCTCTGAAGGTAAGAACCCTCATTTTTCAAATGATGCCCTGCACTGAAGAAAGCGTTTAATACTGCCAGACCTCATCTGCCCCCAGCCCCCTTGCATAAGCAGCAACACTTGCATCTGAATCTACCAAAAAAATTGCATACTTTTAAACTAAACTCTGCAAACTGCATGCACTGTGTATGACAGAAAAAGAAAGAACACAGGGAAGGCAGAGGGAGGGGAGGAAGACACTCACAGGGAGTACGTGGTTATTACCTAAATGATTTAGTCTTCACCTCAAAATGCTTCCCCTTTTACCCTGCGGCAATTGCCACTCTCACACTGGCAGTGGAAACACAAATATATAGAGCCTAATGTAAGACCTCAATTACAGTACTGTTGAGTGTCAGTCATTTCAATGTGAAATGAAGGTGTCATGAAAAATTACACTCCTATCCAACCAGGAACTGCAATTATAGTTCACGGCTGAAACTAGATTGTTTTTTTTTAGGTTTTAGTAACTTCTGAAATGAAACTGTGCCCATCTTTAAAAACATATTTCAATATCTTATTAGATCTATAATGTCCTACCTTCAACCCGGCTGGTTAGTCCATTCATTTAACTTTCAATCCTTTCTCCAATAGCAAAATAATCCCATTAAAATGATTAACTTGGATACTTGGGAGTAATTACTGTTGAGTCAACAAAAGGCACTGAGATGAGATTGATAATCCAGCGTATTTTTCTTTACTGGCTGTCATTTATGTCTTCCCATCTTCATATCTGTGAGAGGCCCATTTCTCTGTGCAGTGTTAGACAGTGATTGTATAGCGATAAGATGGGGGTCATTACAACCTGTGACAGCAGGCTGCAGCAAGGCAGTTTCATTTAGCCAAGACTTGCTGACTCATAACTACATATGAATGACCATCCTGGACAAGTGGAATGGTTAGTTTTCTCAGTTACTTTCTTTCCGCTGGACTGGATGCTCACTGCCTGCACCAAACTGGTGTTAAGTCACTAGAAATGGCACCAGGAGGACAGCGGGATGATTGCAGTAATCCCATTCAAATACTAACACTGAGATGGAAATCACAACTTCTTGGAACTTTCTACTTTACTGCTTCCATTGTCCCAACTGGAGAAATTAGTTTTCCAGTGCACCGGCTAAAAGTGATTTAAAACGAGGGTGCAAAGTATACAGCAATATAACATTTCAAACACTAAGCAGAAGCCATAAGCCAACCACCCCAGCATCCACAAATAATCACATTAGATTTTGCCTGTGCAATATTCACTCCATTTATCGGCCATATGTTCACTCTCCACCGTAATGTCTCCTCCTGGACTTTGTAAATATACTGTACTCTATCTTACTTAAACCAAGACATTTTATGGACTATACAGACTCAAGCCCAAGCTGGCAGGCTAGGAACAAGTATACATCTTCCCCTTCAATATAAAGAGATGGATTAAAAAACACCTCCTTCACACTGACATCTAAAGACTAAGCATTGTGACTTGCAATCAGGTACCCAGTGAAGTGCTTTGAACAGCTGGAAAACAACTGTGCAGAGAGCAATTTCAAACTCCATTATCACTGGTCATCTTCATCTATCGTCCTCGCGGTAGTTGTTGATAGTGTGGCACATCTTAGTGCAAAAGAGAACACTTCAATCTCCCGTTCGGGAGCTGAATGGCGTGGCAAGCTACAGCACCAACAGTGAATACACACACTTGAGAACACAGTTGGCTGGGATGGGGGTCAGGGCTGACATGTTGCATTGACATTGTATAGCGGTTGTATAGCATTCTTCAAAATTTGAAAAAGAGAAGTGAGGTAATGACATCCTTATACATTTCTGAACAGTTTCAAAAGGATGTGTGGCTTGGAAGGCGAAGGCTTTACACAAAATCATGTGTTCTGGATAGCTCTTTGTTTGTCTACATTGCAATGAGTGTATATTTGTGTGTGTGTGTTTATGCTCACAGGTATGTTTTTGTCATTTCACAAGTACAGACGGAGATGACAGAAATACAAATTTCAATTAAGGCAAACAATTTCCTCCATCTGTTGATTCCCCATTCCAGGAGGGAGAGCGCACAAACCAAAGCCATTCAAGACAAGTGCAGTTCATTTCCTCTGAAAATTTCTCTGTTTATGAAAAGCCATCCTGTGGGATATTGCTATTGCTACTGCTATTCACAAGCACAAAGCCACACACCGGTAATCATCTGTCCTGTTTCTCTCTCGCCTCACTGCATGTTTTGAGTGGCACAAACTAAAAACAAGCTCAACATAACTCCACCATTCCAGTTCAGCAGTCACAGAAAAACGGGACTTGCAACGCATACTTGCATGTATTCAACCACTTATGAAGCAACAGCATCCTATACTTTCCACCATAATGACTCAGAAAGTTTTGAATTGAAGTTCAAACGCTCCAGTAAAAAAGGTAAAAATGTAGCTGATTCAATCCCATGGACAGCCCAGCCTCAGGACCACTAAATCGTTCTTGTGTTTTCAGACAGATTAGGAACTTTCATTCAATATAGCATCTCTCCTTTCTCAGAGAAAACCTTGTGCAGTCTAATACCCCTTTCACACACAAATCCCAGGATTTACAAACACTTGCAAAACAAACACGGGTCATTCCCAATGAGGTTCCCATCCATTGCATAACCAGGGTTGACCCATTCACACCTCGGCTGAGCTGCATCTGACCCGGGTTATTCCCAGGTCGAGAGCAGAGTAGCGGGACCCGGGTCTGATAGCCCCGCGTTGACCCATTCATACCAACGCCTGAGCCGGGAATAACCTGGGTCGTTGCTCCAGCGTAAAAGGGGTATAACATTACAATGGCAAAGCTATAGATTACACAGGGATGTGAAGAGAACAACAGAAAAACTGTCCATGAAGTCTAAAATCTAAAGTCTGTGCAAAGATTACTGTATTCTGAGTGGTAAAGACAGAAGTTCTCCTACACAAAATCACAAATAAATTTCCTAGTATTTGTGTGTGTGTGTGTGTGTTTGTGAGAGCATAGATGTTCTCCAGGGAGGGACAGCCACCCCATGTTTGTGGCCTTCAGTAATAGCTATAGCTATATTTCTATAGTAATAATTAGCTGTTATGTAGGCCAGGCCAACAGTGGTGCAAAACAGGCTTGAACCAACGATGAATCACCACTGCATTTGTGACCTTCTTAACTAAGGCCTTAAATAGCTTCTGAAGGATATGACTAGAGATCAATCATGACCACAGGCGAGCTTCTGAAGGCTCTCCGCAGTATGAACATAGTCTAAAACCATCTGTAGACTTCAAACGTCTGTCACAACTGTCAAGTCCCGCAAACTTCCACCTAGTCACACACTTGAACACACACACTGTACAATATATGACCATGTATGGCCGAAGGTTCATGCTAAAACTACTTGTTCAATGGCCAGCTCCCGTCAGTCCCTGTGATGTCTGCTCTATTAATGATGCATCTGAATGATAGCATTTGGCTTCAGCCAGCCTATTGGGATCAGGCCTGACACGCCTGTGACTTAGATTATTTCATCTTGTCTTGTCAGATCAATGATAGTGCTCTGAACAATATCATCATAGCACAATTATATGCCCTAATTGGCAGCAGGGAGAGACCATTACTCACCGATTTCAATTTTCAATTGTACAATTGCATTATGAAACTTGCCACCGAGGCATTGGCCTATTAAACACAGTGAAGCATTTACAAGTACTACCTACTTGTGGTGCCATATTTGTCCATCCATTTTCAAAATGTGTGATTCATTTATTTGCCTTTCCCTCACATTTAGTCCCTACAATTTTCCATCATAATGTGAGGTAAAGGGAAAAAAGCAATAATGAATGTTCCCAATTTTAAGAAAAGGACAACATTTTATTTCCACTGATTGTCTTTTTTCAATGTTTTGTTGCCTAAGGCAGCAGATGACAAAAAGTAATTCCTCTGTCTTTCAGGTCCCCGCCTCACTTTCTCCCCTCCCATGTGTCCACTTGGTCAGGTCACTCTCTGTTACTTCCATTCTCCCTTTCCTTGAATACCCCCTTGACTGTTCCTTTAATCTTTTTTTTTCTTCCTCGCTCAATCTATTAGTCCTATTAGTTTTACACTCTGCTCTCCTCTTTTACTGCTTCACTCTCACACCCACATCATGTCTCTCTACCTCCCTCTCTCTCTCCCTATGTCTAGCTTGGTGTTGGTTAAGTGCCAGTGTTTACAGACCAAGCCTCAGCCAGTGGGCCAATAAAACCACGAGCCAGATAATGCACTGATGTCAGTGTGTCTGTCCTCCCATGCTGCCATCTACACAGAGCTCTACAACTGTTTTAGCTGAGACGAGGACTAGTGAGAAGTGCACTAGAATTTCTGCAAACACAAAGACGCATGCAAACACACATGCAAGCAAATCAGAATACTTGTGCATACACATGCCCACAAAGTTTTACAAAACACAAAGTGCAGAGTAAACAGAGAGAGATAAAGAGAGAGCAAGAGAGAGAGAGAGAGAGAGAGAGAGAAATCAAAGTGAGCTTCAAAGAGGTTAAAGAAAAAAGAAAAAGAGCACAGAAGTATTGCAGGCTTTCTGTTAAAAGTTAACTTTTTTTATATGTTTTCCTGTGCTCAGACATTACAGCCACACAAGTAAATTATGGGGGACCAATAACTGATTACTTTCTATCGCAATGTTTCAAAAATTCACACAGGTAGAGACCCTACCTCTCTGAATAGAGGTGAGAAATAAACAAAGGAAAATAAAGGAAATAAAGGAAAATAGGTCTGCTGTCATGCTTTATTTAAAATGATGAAGCTCAGGAACCACTGTAGCCTAGGAGGTATTGTTCAATAATGGAGAAAACTCTTTTTTATAAGTGATGCTACATGACATGCACAATCTCAGTATTTATTACCATGCTTGCTGTTTTGTGGAACTGACAGGGCCTAGAGGGCCAACCAATAAATGAACAGATTTCATCAGGTGAAAACCTGGTTCTATTCCCTCTATGTGCAATGCTTTTCTAATGTAGGGAAATGTGCACAGACGCTAAATTCAGATTCCCGCTTCCCGATGTTGTTTTGAAACCAGGACTGCCTGCACCTGAAAAGCGAGCCTATTCAAGCCAATCCTACCGCAACAGTGTTTGCAGTGGCCCAGAACCACTTTGGTTATCAACCCACTATGTTCACCCAGGGGGCTAATTTATTTCAACAGGTGTTCATGCTGCGCTGTAGCTCAGTGAGGATTCAAGTTGACTTTGAATGCTCATTCCTTTACTTACCCACAAGAATACAGTTGATCAAATTCACACCAAGTGACAGGATTCTGCCGCTGTAGGTCATAGCATTTTATCTATTACAAATAGCTCTCTGGCCCTTGGTATGTTCCCCTTGTGTTTAAAGCGAACAATAGTTCCAACCTTGCTGCAGAAACCTAGCCTAGTCCACTCAACCATTAACTACTATAGGTCTCTAAACCACCATTATATCAAATGTTTTACAAAACTATTTCTCAGTCAATTGTCTTTTTTTTAAACAAAAATATTTGAGAAATTCCATTCAGATTTTTGACCGCAGAGGATGTCTCAAGGATATCTCAGAAATCCAAAATATAAATTCTGAAGTGGTCTTATTTTGCCCACCTAGCTGCAGAAATCTTGTTATAAAGGATCTTGGTAGTCTATCCACCAACACAAGGCCAGTGGCCAGAAACTTTTTGGAGAGTACTTTTTGACAATTATTTGACTTTTGAAATAGGATAAAAGGATCGGTTCGATGCGATTTTAAGCCAAATTTTTATTGGGAGTTTTAATTTGAAAAGGAACTTCCAGAGAAATGTGTTCACAGCCTTGACAAAATGTCCTGAAGCACTGATTGTCAGACCAAGGTATGTGTATTACAAAACAAACTGATATTTTTTAGTCTGTGATCTTGCTTTTTTTGAAATATCATAATTTTAGTTTTATCTAGATTGACTCTCAGTGCCCAATTTTCACAGTAGTTAGTAGTAGCATCTCTCTGCAACTAAACAACATCTCCTAAAGCCTGGTCTGGTACTGCATCATGGTGTCATACTAAAGATAATCCTACTATGCATATTCTATTCATATTCCAAAACAGAAATGGAGAGAAATACATAAAGGCTGGTGAGACAACAGGGAAAAGGCAGAGTAGAAAACAGTAAGCCAGAGAAGGATGGTGAATAGCCCAGATAACAAAACAAATTAGACAAACAACTGTGAGATGTTGGGAAAGACATTCAATTGAGAGTGATGACAAAACAATCGACAAACAACAGCAATTACTGTGGACTTACATCCTGGAAAAGCCGTTTGTCCTGCGCCAGGCGTTTGGAGGCCAAGGTCTTGGTGACATGGTAGAAGGTTAGCAGAGCTCTGTGCTGCTGCAGGCCGTCATGGCCCTTCACTGACTCCAAAAGTATGGGGATAAGCTCAGGCCACTGCCTGGGGCAGTCCAGACGGGCCACCTTGGCTATCAGCACTGCGATCTGAGTCGCTATCTGTTGGAAAAACATACAGAGAAATAAAACTAACTCAACACACAGCCTGAAGACAGCAGAAGGTTATGCAAAATCAAACTTGGGTGTGAATGAGCCTATATGGACAACACTAGTGCCATCCAATGTCAGAGCATCTTTACTAGGAACAACATCTACACACTTGTCACCTTGTACTGTGTCAGGTATCCTGTTAGAAATTTGGGTGCACTGATGCATATAACATAATAGTCTTGGTGCGACCTTTTTGAGTTGCTTCTTTAGGGCGAGCATGGCAACCCCTTTCCTGTTATCTGTGCTGTTCTAGCCAATCAAACATCAGCTTGGCTTTGTTTACATCAGCCCTGTTTGTTTTTTTAATTGGCTGAAATCAAACTCCCGCTTCCTCTCACAAGACAGTGCTTTCTACAAGTGCCGACTGCCACACTTGGGTTTAAAGATGTGCTAGTGCAAGGGAAAAGAGCTTTGCTCATGTTGTAGTTCATCCAATGAGTCAGAGCCTCCCCTTGTGAAAATGAAACTTATGATTCCATGATCGATGCTGCTGGCAGCTATTAGCACTTTTTAGGTGTCAGAGATTGAGTGAGTGCAGTGCCACTCACTCAGCATTGCCCTACTCACCAGTTAGATTCAGCTAATGATAGTCGAGTTGAGATGTATGTTATTGTCTGGCAATCGATGTAAATAATTAGCATTGATGTTTATATTTTCCACATCTGGATGTCCAGTATATCCATAATAAAAAATGTAAACGAACGTCTGACATGGATGCGCTATTTAATCCTGGTATCAGCCTAATAGCGTATCTCTGTATCTCTAGCGTATCTCTTGCTATCACTCTGCTGTTCAGCAGAGTAATGGTACCTTAACTAGACAAAATGTGTGGCTTTGGAGAGTAGAGGTACAGATCACATGGTCCAGACACAGAGGTACAGACTCATCTTTCTTTATTGGGGAGACTTAATTGGAGCTACCAAACCATGTACTCCATTAATTTGGCAGATTACAAGGCTCTGGTGTACGCACTAGAGAACACACACCGTGTTTAGTGGTAACCATGGATTTGAAGGGTAGTTACGGTGCTCGTTGCATCATGGCGGTACATAATCTGACTACAAAAAAGGAGGTAATCAGTAATTTTGTGATTTGAGCTACCTTTTCGAGGATTAGTTAGGCTTTGGATTCCTTAATGCATAGAAAATTATACTATGAAAAACATTCACAATATTATCTCGGCTTCTCTAAACGACCAAATACTTCATTTGAAAGAGCAAACTAAATGAAAGCCGGAGCAGCTGTCTGCTCACTCTGGTCCTCTACAACACAGCAGGCTGAGCACCTTTTGGGAGTATGAGGACGTATGAAAAGTAGTCAAGCCCCTAGGTTAGAGCAGCAATGGCCACTTATCCTCTCATCTCCTCATCTTTTCACAGCACTACCTACAATCGCCTAAAACAACAACAATCGTTGCAACTTAATTTAAAAATTCCAAAAGGTTGATGGCGACTTCATTTGTCAAGTCATGTCATCTCAAAGTAAACTTTATTACCACTTTATTACACAACTGTCCAGGTAAGGGAAATTCTTCTGATTAACTAAGTTTACCTTGAACATTAAGAAAATCACTCACAAAATTCCATGGCAATGTTATGCTCCATGCACAGGTACTTACAAATATTACTGTACACAGGCCAAAGAATCCTATCATAAACAGAGCAGGTTGTACCCAGTGGAAGCGGGTCATTACTAAAGTGCCTTACAATTCCTTGAGTCCATACATTCCAGTTATGGTCAGTCTGCACCCAGAGGGACGGCACCCAGTCCCTCTGATCCACCATCACAGATAGCAGTAGCAGATGTCTACGACCCAGTGTGCTCCCTTTGTGGTCTCACTTAGATGTCAACGTGGCAAACCAGATACAAACATTTAAGCATATTACCAAAGAGGCAGGTGTGTGAACAGAATATAGAAGAAAATGTGATCCTTATTTTGCTTTTTTCTACAAAGCTTATTTGACCAAATTGTCCATATTTAATGTTCTCTCCAGGAATCTGAAGTGTGCTTTATTATTTTGTGATTTAAAACCCATTTACTATTTATATTATTATTAATGTAATGTTAATTGTTAATGTTATGACTATGAACCTTTAAAATCCATTTCCTTGTGCATGTGGTGGTATATTAGATGGTGTTTGGTAACAGTCTCAGGGAGAATCAGGAGGTTTCATTATATCAGTGTATGAGGCTCATTCATCAGTTATTTGTTGAATATTACTATTCATAATCCTAACTAATATCCCTTCATAGTACATCCTGTTTTATTCCCACTAACCTGGTTGACAGGCTCGTTGAAGTTTGTGATGAGACCAGCGCGCAATGACGTCTTCTCTTCCTCCGACAAAGCACTGAAAAAACAACACAAAAAGATGTTGAAAAGAAGTCGCAAGGGCAGGAGAGAGAGAGGGGACAGAGATAGAATTTGATTTTAGTACAGAAACATAAAATGAAAGACAACTGTAGATACTCTCCAAAGACATTAGACATGAAAAGGAGAGAGAGAGAGAGCAAGAGACAGTGAGAGGGAGAGAGACAGAGAGAGAATTGAATTTAAAAGTCCTTTATTAACCCACTACACCACAGAAACTACATTTCAATCCAACCAACAACCACACAAAAAACATAAAGTAAAAATAACATAGAACTAGGAGCCATCACCCTGCACAGTGCACAACATCCCCCCCCAGGCTCCAGGCTGTCCAGAAGGCCTGTAGGTTGCCCACCAGTCTATAGTATGCGTGCTCCACCCTCAGGCGAGCCACAGGCAATCCCTTCATCATAAGCACAGGGTCCACCAGCCCCTGACCCTGGATCTGGTTCTTCCTGGTCTTCCAGATGGCCAGCTTGGCCATGCCCAAAAGAAAATTAATCAGGCCCAAAGTCTGCTACCTCCAGGAAGCATACCTTAAGCCAAAAATAAACAACTGAAAAGAAAAAAAAAAACTCTCCTAAAGCCTGACACAAACCCTGTAACCAATTGTGTAATCCCTCTAATCGTGAACATTGGACAAAGGGTGCTCTAGTGTTTCTATCCCTACACATATGGGCAACCTCCCCAGTACTAGGATCCAGGTGCGCCACATGTCTGTTTGTAGCCGAGAAACAGAGAGACAGAGACAGAGACAGAAACAGAGAGAGAGAGAGAGAGAGAGAGAGAGAGAGAGAGAGAGAGAGAGAGAGAGAGAGAGAGAGAGAAACAGAGAGAGAGAGAGAGAGAGAGAGAGAGAGAGAAACAGAGAGACAGAGAGAGAGAGAGAGAGAGAGAGAGAGGAGGCAGAGAGACTTTGGCTCAACCAACTGATACACCACCTCCTCCTGTGAGGATATGATTCCAATTGCTTTAGTTCACCTTGCATATGAAGAGGTGGAAAATGCATAGCAGCATTATAGCAGCAGGGTGCCAAACGCTCTGACATGGCTGCATGCTGCTCATATCCTACGAGACGCCTTCTACTTTGAATCCAATTTCTAGCCCTGGCAGACCACAGGCTTGAATATGGTGAAGATGAGAATATGTCAAGCTGTTACGGGCTAATCTATGTCCCTGGATAACACTCTGGACCTGCCCGTTGCCTAATTTTGTCCTGCAAGCTTTGGCTATGCTCTGCCCCCATGCTCTCTTTTACTCAAGACATGAGCATAAGCTTTCACGCACAGAGCAGAGGGGGGAGGAGGGGCAGGTGTGCTGCAGGGAGTGACAGTGTGAATTAGTAAGAGAGGAAAATTTACCCTGCCCTGTCTGATTCAACTGCGGCTAAAGCTGGATTGAGAGAGGGAGGAGGGTGGGAGTGTTGGATGAGGGGAAAAGAGTAAAGGGATGAATCACCCCGTAACCTTGGGCAGAGAGGAGATATGGGAGGAAGATAAATTGCAAGAGAGTAGAGGGTGAATTAGGGAACCAAGATTTACTATGCATGCACCTCGCCCTTGGGTGTCAGAGTTGAGAGTGTCAGAGATTTACGGAATGGACAGAAGGAGGAGGAGGAGGAGGAGGCTGGAGAAGAAATATGGATTGGTTTGAGACATGGAAAGATGTAATGGCATGAGCTAGTGCGTGATTGAGCCTTGTTTGTGAGCGAAAGGAACCAGAGAATCACAGGGTCAAACGAGCCAGGAAACTGGGAAACTAGGAAAAGAGAAAGGTAAAGACAACTTGGGAAGTATGGAGACTCTGGCGCCATCCAGAGAAAAGAAAGAGAAAAAAACCAAATCAAATTTCAATGCAAAGTTCTCAGCACTCGGGCTGAGCTGTAAATTTACAATGTTATTACAATGTTAATAGTTCTGTATCAGTAATGTCACCAATACCTAATATTGCTTGTTCGTTGTACTTACATATTAAAAAATGGGGAACGGTTTACACATTTTTGATCTCAAGATTCAGATCCCATCGTAACTAAAAATACAGGTAAATGTTTGCTCATATGTTCACAAGTAGTAAACATATGAGCAACTCAGGTGGAAATAGCTTCAGTTATCAAATTATTATATAAATAGCTGACTTGATTGGTAAGTGGGGAGACATCTCAAATCAGTCAAAACGTCAAGGCACATACCGTAATCAGAATGTGTTTGAAGCAAGTCGGAGAAGCATAGGTACAATGTGATGTATAAGTAAGTATAACAAGACACTATTGGTACTGAATCGCAATACAATGAGTCACAATAATTACAAAATCAAAATAATATATATAATAATATTTATTGTGGCCTATATATTGTGATGCTACATGCATTGTGCAGTCCCATGCAATACCCAACCCTAGGCTCAAGGGAATGGCCCAAAGGTAATCGTAAAAAGGACCCAGGGAACAAAAGCCCTTTGCGCAGCAGTCTAGCAAATTAAATGTATTGTATTGAACTACTGACAAAAAAAAAAGAGACAGAACTTTCGTGAGAGGAGAAAACTTTGGAAACAAAGCAAAGAACAGCAATAACTTAAAATGGTCAAAGAATGGCTACAGAACTGATTGCCTCAGGCCAGCCTGTCCTGCAGGTGTAAAGGTAAATGTCCAATTCAAATCCAACGTGAGCCAGCTAGTCGGCTAGTCAAGGACAGCCCATAGCTTTGAATACGCCTGAAAGCCAATATATACAGTACTGTGCAAAAGCTCCCTTTTGTCATCATTTTGTAAAGCATCTTCTTCTTTGCTTTACAGAATTTGTTTACATGTGCCTAAGGCTTTTGCACAGTACTGTAAATCTAGAAATAATTGAGATACAAAAAATATATTCAGTATAAGATCACAGACCACATTGAAGTGATAATGGGTGAAAAAGGGTGAAAAAGACAAAGAAAAAAGCTGGCGAAAGAGGTGAAGACAGAACTGCAAAGGAAAGCTATTATTTGTAAAAGAAAAAAAAATGAGGAAAGATGAAGGAAATACAGAAGAGAGAAGAGGTAAGTCAAATACTGGAGAAAGGAAGAGAAAAACGTGAGAATGTGTGAGAAATAAGTGGAATGAGAAAGCCACAGAGAAATACAAAGACAAAGATAGATCAATGAACAGAGACGGAGGAAGAGTGAAGGAGAGAAAAAGAAAGCAAGCGGGACAGAAAGAGAAAGAGGAAGAAAGAGGTGGGAGGGGGAGCTTGCACTTACTGAGGGGCTACTCTCCTCCAGTATCTGTCAATGCCATTTTTGAAGTAGAGCACAGCCAGCCACCTGACGTTCACATCCAGCATGTGGTTATTGAAGATATTCTATGGAACAGCAAGACAAAACAGACTTAGCTAACATTGTAATAAGTTTTACACACCAATTTAGTTTCATTGCATCAAAGTGCTAAGATTTCTGAACCAGAAAATGCAGCCATAACCCTAGAAAAATCAGCCTGTGTGGCATAGTAATACATCATAACTAAAATGTGTGCAATCATATAAGCAACATGAATGTGGTTTCAAGTTTTATTTTGCTGTAATAAAAAGTACAGAGCATCCCTCTTGAATGTCTTGAAGGAATGCAAAATCATTCGGTCCCACAAATGTGTAACAGTAAGAGCAGTTGTTTCATCAAGGTCTGCTTTATCTTGCATTTTCAGTGGACAGCATGGAACAAAGACAGACACACATGTATTTATATGCCACCCCTGCTAAAACTATAATATAATTTATATTGATTTCAATGTACTGTTTAATCTGTAAGTACTAATTGTGCTAAGTGCTGTGATAAGTTTCTGAAGGAAAACCTGACACACAAACAACTCAGTATTTTGGTCAAGAGTGGTTTACAACTCAATGATTACATCCAATCCCCAACTGTCTGCCCTCCACTCTCCTCTCTCCTCTCCCCCTGTTTCCTTCTATTGCTCTACCTATCTCTCACAATTTTATGTTTTGTGTAATGCGGAGAGAGCCTGAAACTGCCAGCATGTATTGTCATACCTCAATAACCATGTTACCCATCAGAGCTGCTGTTATGCTGTTTACCGGATATTTCTCCCCCTATTTGTCTTATCTGATCTGCAAGGACACACTACCTTGTCGCATGTAGCCAAAACCACAAGATAAAAATCACACAGCAACAATTTTATTTGAAAATATATATAGGCTTACATTTTGAGGGGTGGGGTGGAATCAAATATCTTATGTCTTGTTTTGTTTATTGTGCGTATAATCCACTGAAATGAAATTAAAAACTCAATGCCACCCTGCTTGCTGCAAAAAACACCACATTCATTGAGGTTTCAATGAATTCAAGTTTCAATAGTTTTAATTCCAGTGGATTATGCGATATAATCCCTCACCAGCAGGACAGAGTAGAAGCCTGGCTGGGTCTCCCACTGTCGAAGCTGCTCCTCTGCAGGCTTCAGCACAGCCGTATCCTGACTGGTGGCTTGGGTCAGGGTCTGCAGCACCACCGAACTGGCACTGTCCATATCCATAGCTGGATATACCTGGAGGGGAGGAGAGGGCTGGAGGGGGGAGGAGAGGAAGAAGAGGAGAGGAGAGTTTCAGTACTCTCAAGTAGTTTCTAGTAAAAGTTTTGGTTGGGTCGACTCTTTGAGGGGGAAATGAAAAACCTTTTGAAAATAGTTATTCCATTGGGACATAATAATTTGCCAACTGAAGGCTGAAATGACATCTTCCATATACATAAACAAAATGTCAGAACAAGGGATGTTCTTTCTTTACTTCCCCTGCCTTCATCACTCCCTCCCCCACTTTTATTAGATCACACAGTGCTAAAATCACTGTCAGCCACAGTGAAACAAGAAACGGCTCATTCTGTCAAAAGAAAGCACACCTGGCTGATGGAAACACTACGCATAACCTGTACAGTTCAAAGAGTTGTTCTATGTCCTAGATAGAAGCACTCCAATTTCAGAGGTCACAAAGTGTTTTCAATTTCAAAAAGGGACTAACTCTATGAGTCCTCTCCTCTTCATCTCACAAAAGTATGAGTAACAGATAGAATAATGAACTACCTAGGCCTAAACTTGTGTGTTCATGAATTCTTCCTTAGGCGTTTATATTTTAACATTGCTGGTGGAGTTCTTCAAGAATGTGCTGTTGAGGCAATACATCACCATTAACTGTTGAGGAACAAATGGCATGGTTGTCTATTTCTTCCCACTTCATAACATAGCCAACTTCTCTTCTTTAGCTTTGAATGCATCCCGGTGGTTTCAGAGAATGTCTTCAACTAGCATTGAGATGAAAAGCTTGGAAAACTAGAAGGCTGTGAATTATTTATGGTTGTCAACTAATAATTCCAAGATACAGCAGTTAGGAACTATACGGAGCAGGTCTACCCAGATATGCCAAGTTGTTTTGGAAATACGCTATTCTCTTTTCACAAATAGGCCAAATTCTCTCACTGAGCAATGGATTCCCCAGAGCATCTCACTGTCTGGAGAATGACTGCCATCTGTCATCGGTGCAACTAGGCAGCGGTAGTGTGATCGAAACATGCTTTCATTAGTGAGAGAGTAAGAAATCAGTTCAGCAAGGCTGCCATCTAGAGGCAAGAGCCAAAGATTGCACTCAATAATTCAGTACTTTGTGTGGTGCATGTGTTTTGATATTTTGCATTTGGGAGTTCCCCACAAAAACATCCAGTTACAGCACTTTGACGACTACTATTAATAAGGAATGAACCTTCTTGCTTCTATCATATCTAATAAAATACTTGAGGGTGGGTTGAAAAAAATATACAGCAGGCTATTGTAAGACTTCATGGTGTCAGCCACAACCAAGTGAGCAGGAGGCTACAGGAAATCCTCTTTCTGCAGTATATAAGGCAGTGTCATTGAGGCTGCTAATCTCTCAAAGGCCTAACCCACAATCTCTCTTTTTGATACAGTTCAAAGCAAAGAGACTACGTGCCTTTGGGATCCAATATATAGAGATTAGCTGTTGCTGTTTGCAGTTGCAGACACCATGGCTCCATAATGTCACTCACTACATTGCCCTAAAAATTAGGGTCTCTCGACTTGATGATGAAAACATACACCTTGACCAAACAACAAATGAGAATGCCAAAAAGTATGAGGAGTTGCACACAGCTATCCACGACGCCATTTACAGAGACAGGTGTCAAAACATACAGCTCATCGTCCTGATAGAAACAGCCTGATGACAAACTAACAGGATGTGTGACAAGAATCAACTCCAAGGCACTGGGAATTTAGCTGGATGGGTCTACAATACAACAAGTGCACCAGGCCCTAGTACAATGAAGATGATCCTCCTAGATTTTTGAGTTATTTGGAATGGGAAAGAGTCAGGATAAGGGATGAAACAGAATTTGATCTGGGCTACCAAGGAGTAACCAGAAAAGAGGAAAGAGGAGATGATGAGGAGGCTACATTCACTCAATGTACATTTCACTCTCACTTACCCAGCTGAGCTGCACTTACAGGAAAAGTAAAGAGGGTGAAATTCTCAGACCATAGCAAGGGATGTTCTTAACAGGGAGGCGAACCCAGCCAGCTGGATAGCCAATGGGATGGCTTGTTCGTTTTGTGACAGCTAACCCCACAAGGTTAGATATCGGGAGCAGAGTATATGAGCCAAGTATACCAGCCAAGTTTGGGGATTAGTTCCATTTTCCCTTTGTTAATAATATGGACAGACAAAATTATTGGGTCAATAATTTGTTTTGTAATTGGATTTTGATTCCTTCACTCCTGGGTATGTTTTGTTTGGAATATACTTACCATCACAAATCTGGATATCTGACCCAGGCCATGTCATGAATCCTGAACTGGAAATCACTGAATTACACTGAAAACTTAATAAAAGTTTATGCGACTACTATTCAGGCCCAAAATCTAAAAGATCTAGATCTGGGTTTTATTATCGTTTTAAGCTTATGGACTGTGCATAAGCAGGGTTAGGGTTAGGAAATTTCATTTGTTTTGACAGCGTCCCATTCTTTCTCTTTTTATTCTCTTGCACAAGTTAATAGGCTGTGGCTAATTAAGTAAGATTAATATCTTGCAACATTATTGGACCTCAAAATCCTGTAAAAACGGAAGAAATGTCTGTCTTACCTTGAAGTTGCAATAAGCGATTTTCTTGCCACTAGAGGGAGCACTATGGGCTAACTTAGAGGTCTGCATCAGGCTAGAAATTAAGCCCTAGCCTGATTGTGCCCGACGTCTATACGGCCCTACCCGAAAACGGCCTGACAACATCTAGTCAAATTTGGACCCGAGCCCGACAGCTGGAAAAGCCAAGAACAACACATACATGGAATAGCCTAGTTGTAACCTATGTCCTCATCATGACACTTTCTGGTCACACCACAGACATTACAGTAAAACATGTATCTTGGGCATTGATTTGGGCTCAACATAGAGCTACTCGCCGTCCTTAATCTTTTTAGTTTGAACTGTGCGACGTGATAGTGTGCACGTGCACACGCACCAAAACCTAAGAAGTTCATTTTTTTATTAGAATTGTAATATTTTTTAATTTATTACTATTATGCATTATTCATTCATTTGTCACTTCAGTTCAACAAAAGTTCATAACAGCATTTTATTGTCATCATTTACTCTAAAAAGTTGAGAATTTGCCTTAAGAAGCTATATGCCTCAAGAGACATGGGCAGATTAGTGCTTTTTGCCTGGACAAAAATAGAGTCACTTTCAGCCCCATTTGTTGCTTCCCCAACAATAAACCCTGGATTAATGGAGACATCAAACTGCTGCTGAAGAGGAAGAAGAGGGCTTTCAGGATGGGAACAGGGAGGAAGTGAGATGTATCCAAAGAGGTGTGGAGTGGTATGAAGAAGATGACAGGCTTCAAACAACAACTCCGCCCCGCATGGTGTCGTTCCAGAGTGCTGCAAGGGTGTGCTGACCAGCTGGCTGGTGTCTTCCAGCACCTCTTCAACCTCTCTTTGGACCTATAGAGGGTACCCCCCTGTGGAAGACATCATGCATCGTTTCTGTGCCCAAGAAGGGATGCCCCAGTGCCCTCAATGACTTCAGACCAGTGGCACTGACCTCTCATATCATGAAGACCTTTGAGAGGTTGGTCCTGCAGCACCTGAAGCCACAGTGGCAGCCTCTCTGGACCCCCTGCAGTTTGCATACCAGGCACACCTGGGAGTCACCTGTCATCACCTACATGCTGCATAAGGGGTACTCTCACCTGGAGAGGCCTGGGAGCACTGTGAGAATCATGTTTTTTCGACTTCTCCATTGCACTTAACACCATCCACGTCATGGCACATTGGATTACGGACTACCTCACCAGCAGGCCGCAGTTTGTTCGTCTACAGAGCAGCATGTTGGACACGCTGGTGAGCAACACGGGTGTACCCCAGGGAACAGTACTGTCGCCATTCTTGTTCACCCTCTAGACCTCTGACTTTTGATTCAATTCTGGGTCTACTCATCTCCAGAAGTTCTCTGATGATTCATCCATAGTGGGTTGCATCAAAGAGGACAATGAGGAGTCTGGTGGAGAGGTTCGTCGGATGGTGCGACAACAACAGCTCAATGTCAGCAAGAAAAGAAAGCTTGTGGTGGACTACAATAGGCGACCACCACCACCTGTTATCCTCCAGGGTAAGGAGGTGGAGGTGGTGAAATCGTTCCAAAAGTTCCTGGGGGTGCACCTCAGCTACAGTGTTTCGGTTGTCACTCTCAAAAAAGGAACATTTTATGGTACATTATTTTTCTATGAACAACGGTTGCACAGTGAGGAAAATTAAACAAACAGACAATTGCCGTCGCAACCTGCAGACTGCAGACGTAACGAAAACGAAGTTACACCCGACCAGTGGTGCACCAGCTTAAAATGCCGTGCGGCAAATGCTGTCACGAGAGCGACACCGGGGGCTACCTACATCAATGGGGGCTACACTAACTTACATTAGCTAAACAATGGCCGAGGGACCACAAAGAATGACCAGGGCGTTGTTAAAGACGACGGATATCCAATCTGCAAAACATCTGCAAATCTAATACACTAAGTAATAACTGAGTTAAAATTATATAATTACTTTAGTGGCAAGTTACTTAATGACACATTGAGTTGGTAGGGAATTCAATTTAAAAGTGTCACTTACAATCAACGAAGTGGCGGTGAGAGTTGGGCTTTCAGTGCAACGTAAACCAACAGCAGCAAAGCAGGAAAAGGAGCACTGCACCATTTATAAATTAACGCTCACCAAAACGGCATGTAATCCCACCTCAAGGGCTTCAGTGTGACCATTTACATCCTGTTGCTTCCTCCCATCTGTGTTGAGTAAACGCTTGGTGTGGTAGGTAAATATGCTAAAAGACTACCTCAACATTAGGAACTTGTAGACTTCCAGCACTATACCATGGGGTCTGACTGAGCACTGAAAATGTGAACATGCTCACATTTCTGCACTATAATATGAACTGAAAGGACCGTAAATAATTGTGTAATTTGTGAAAAGGGCCCTGATGCATACAGAGGTCCTGCAGCCTTTGACTCCTTGTTTTGTTCAGAAGGGAAATACAGAGCTAATATGTAGCTTATATTTAATTTAATTTAATTTAATTTAATTTAATTTAATTTAATTTAATTTAATTTAAGAGATATAGACTTTGTTTCTTTTTATTTATTTTCACTGTTACTGTATTATTTATGTTTCAAAAGGCAGCAACTGTTAAAGTCAAAAGCCAACTAGATAATTTTTTCCACCATGTTTTACAAGTTCTCAAAAGAAATGTAGAAAAAATACACAAACTGAAAATACTAAACAATTTTGTAATGTAATTTTGTAAGTTGATCAAAAGAGCCCTGCAGACAGAGGTCCTGCAGCCTTTGACTCCATTTGTTTTGTTCAAAAAGGAAGTACTGACATGAATGTTTACAGAAGTAGCTTATATTTAATTCCAAAGAGATATATAGATTTTTTTGTTTATTTTTATTTATGATTTTGTACTGCATTATTTGGTTACTGTATTATTTCTGTTTCGAAAGACAGCAACTATTAAAAACAAAAGCCAACAAAGAAATGTTGTGGGGAAAAAATACAATAAAACCTCTAATTAAAGAATGCTCATGTGATTTTATACATCCGTAGTGTTGTGAAATAAATTAATGCATAATAATCATGAAACCGAGATTTTTCCTCAGACTATAATCATACCATCAAAATCTATAATCGTTGCATCCCTAGATACAGCAACCTCTTCCAGAATCCCAATTATGCCTCCCAGGAGACAAAGCATTGTTGCCACAGGGTGTCACTAGAGCACAGTTTGGGTTGACACACAGATTGGAACATTCTTATATTAAGGGTGTAGAAATCTTTATATCCTTCATCGGATTGTAACTGGCTAATGAGATTATCAGGGTGTTACCTAAACTGGTTGCCTTGTTTGCCTTCTTTGTTTTTGAAGTACTTCTTTACACTTTTGATTAATACCAATACCAACAACATTGATACCTGTATTGTCTTAAAACTTAAGTGATAGATAGATACTTTATTGATCCCTGGGGGGAAATTCCAGAGGCCACTGTATGTCACTGCAGCAAACTTTAGCAACCAATACATTACAGTGCAGATATACATTATAACCCTAGTTGTTCTGATTAGAGTGAGAAATTTGCACCAGCAACCAGTGAGATGCTGGTAAATTTTGGAAGTGGCAGGTTAGGTTTGTCTACTCTGGTGACATTGCCAGCTAACCAACTATCAGAAAAGAGTCCCATTGTATCTCTAGTTGGCGGGCAATGGTGAAGGGAGGTGTCCATTTGCTATCCCCAATGTCATACCTGCACTTGCACACTAATCCCAAAAACGTTTTGATTTGGTGGTTAGTGAATGATACTGCTTGTCCTGTCCTATGGGGATGCCTCCAGACTCCAGAAGATAAAAAGGTTAGTTTTCTGCCCTGGTTGTGATAGTCTACTCTGTTCAGCTAAGCTTGTGCTAGTGTACTTTAGGCTATTTTGTCGCATTTGAATAACTGTGTTGTGACAGAAGTGGCTTTATGTCTGACTGAGGGTGGAACTTAAATGTTAATAGGTCATTGCTGTCTGTCAATAACCTTGATAAATTTGCAAATGGAATGCGTATGCCTCATGTATAATGTACAGTAATCTTAATGCATTGTGTACTGCACAGGTGCAACTATTATCCCCATCAAATACTTTCAGCAGGTCAGAAACATATACAGATATGACATGTATGCTAAAAAAATCAGTGTAGAAAACTAGCTCTCTTGATAATCTTCGTGCATCACATGAACCTGCAAGCTAGCTTACAAGCGCTTGCACACTGCAGATAGTGATAGCTAGCTTACAATTTACAAGGCACCAATTTAGTATTGTTGTTGCATACCTGTGGTAACCAACTGAAAGCCTACGATTCCGTTTGCTGCTATTATTATTGTCTAACGGTAGATAAATGTCAAGAGTTGTGGTTTCACATAAAGGGCACTGTCTTGTCTTTTTTACGAATTCCATGGCCTTGTTAGCGATAGCCACCATGAATCTGTGGCAAAAGAATGGCTAAATTTAGCTAGCTGTCAAAAGCAGGTAGGGTGAACAAGTTAGCTAGCATAACTTTACAGACCAACTACGATAGCTAGACGCTGCTAGCTCAGCCCCCAATAATACGATGTGGTTGAGGTTGCTCTGGTAAAACTATCCCCAAAATGGGCTTCCTACTCTATGTTTCATGGGCTTATTTCACATTGTA
Source organism: Hoplostethus atlanticus (assembly GCA_034670405.1). NCBI lineage: Eukaryota > Metazoa > Chordata > Actinopteri > Trachichthyiformes > Trachichthyidae > Hoplostethus > Hoplostethus atlanticus. The sequence goes on along the minus strand of JAXDDX010000002.1, from coordinate 12,124,910 downwards.
GTGTTATGATGAAAGAGTGAACATCATAGCACAATCACGTCTGCAAAAAAACGTGTCTGTGGGTCGGTTCGTTTTAAACCTTGGCGTGAACCAAAACAAACTTAACAAGCTTAACGGCATAGGGACCGAGAATATCAGAAATTAAACCTGTCCTGTTAAATTATTGTTGATTCACACTTGAGTTTCAGTTCCTCCTGTCAAAACTAAGCGGCCTCGGTGACACTCTCTGCAAGTCATGTAACGTTAACGTTACTGTGAAAATATACTACATATCTGCCCATCCACCACCAAAAACGGACGACACTGCGTTACAAATCGTGTGCACCCTAAAATAGATTTGGGCTAGCTAGCAAGCTAATCTTATTCCATGGAAATGCAGGGCCAACAGTGTCATTAATGCTGAATAGCGTCTTTTCCTCCGACAATTACGCAAATATGTCTGAAGAGAAAGATGGAACTGGACTCACCTAAAAGAACGACAGTAGAAAAACAGAAACTACGCTTCTAACAGTGGCTGCTACGGCACTGCCAATAGAAACACACGCTTGTGGGAATGGGAATGGCGCGAGCAACACACACACACACACAGCAGACGCGGGTTGATGATGTAACTGCCTTACTGTAGACGTCCTGTGATCATGAATGAAGAGAGTGAGCCTATGAACTGTGCAGATCTGCATGGGTTATTGTGATCAGAGGGAGGAAACAGATAGCCCAAGATCATTGGACTAGCAGTACAGTTGCCAAGGTATGACGAATAAGCATACAATAAAATTATCGACTCCGATCTTGTTTTTGACGCACACATTTGTTACAAAACCAAAACATTAACCACGATGCATTAAATGACACATTAAAAAATGACCATGCTTAACACGTTACAAGCCATCTCAATTGCTAAATGGCAAGGCAACTTGACTTGTGTGTGTGTGTGGGGGTGGTGGGGGGGGGGGGTGTTTGTGTGTGTGTTTGCAATGGGAGTGTCCTCTACCAGTGCTATTCCCTCGTTCTGTCATTCCAGTTTTACAGGATCACTGAACTAAAAAAAAATCTTCAGAGCAGAGGCACAGACACAGAGACAGAGTTTGTTCTGTCAGGCAAGCATACTCACAGTGAGCCATGGATTTCATGGAACTGCTTTTTATCTCTCTTGGTTCTGCAGTTGTTGTCTACTATGGAGTGAAACTGTTGCTCTTCAGTAGGATGCTTTATCCCAAAGTGTGGTTCCCAATGTCCAGGTCCTTCTTCACCTCCAAGGGAGAGTGGGCAGGTGAGCTGTGTGTGTATGTGTGTGGGTGTTATATATCTTATATGTGCTTGAAGTTAGATGTGTGGGATTATTTTATTTTAAGATCATAATGAGTGCTTCATGGAATCTTTTTCCACTGTTATTTAACAATATTAGGGTGATTGAACAAACTCACCAATGTCCTGCAACACATTCCTGCAATTTCAAATATGGATTTTGAATTTTATTGTATTATGTTATACATATTGTATAACTGACTTGTTAGCTGAAAACCATGTCAACTGTCACTTAGCTCCAGCTACACATGCACATATGTTTTGGTCCTGTCCAGCTTTACAAACCTTCTGGTCTGAGCTGTTTGTGACATTGTCGGGAACAGTTGGGAAGCTGATTAAACCTCATGCTATGATTGCACTATTTGGGGTTGCCCCACGCCTATCACCACTCTCTGCCTTAGAAGTGGATCTGATTGCCTTTGCCACTTTGCTGGCCAGACGTCTAATCCTACTGAAATGGAAATCTTCTGTACCCCCTTCTCACAACCTTTGGATTGTTCATGTTTTTAGCTACATCAAATTTGAGAAGATTAGACATACAAATGTAACTCTGTAATATGTAATCAGGTTAGTGGTCATGAGGAGTGAATCACACAAAGGCTTCTTCCTATTTTCTGGATTAATTTCGACACTTTCGAACTGTGATATGGAGTTTAAATTTGTATGATTATACCTCACTTTATTTGTGTGATGTATAGTGTGACTAAAATGCCTTTTATATATATTTTTTATATCTTTATATATATGTGTATATATATATATATGTATATAGAATTATCATTAGATTTATGTAATTGATTAACCAGGTTTTTGTTTTGTGTTTTTTTTGCGTGGGGGGTGGTTGTCGTTGTATTTGTAATTGTATATTTCCTTTGTTCGAAAATTTTATAAAAAGAGTTTATAAAAAAAACTGTAGCCTGACGTAGTCTCAGATTGAAAGGAGCTGAGATTACTGGTAAATCACCATAGAATCCTGCTGTGCACACAACAGGGTTAAGTTTCAATGATTGACCTTGTTAATCCATGTTCAATGTTGGATCAACATTATTTCAGGGTGCAAAACTACTTGACATTGATTCAATATTAGTCTGCTATGTGGGAGCTCAGCCTCCTCTTTCCCAGTAATTACTCTGAGAGATCCCAGAGCAGTCTCATGTTCTTACAAGATCTCCTTTGGCATCTTCTGAAGAGCTCATCCAGCCTCCCACAGTGCTAAAGCTGCCTCATAAAGAAACCAACAATGCTAGGCAGATCTTTCTTTTCTTTCCTAAGCTCCACTTTCATTCAATTCCAGCACAGTGGAAAAGCACCAATTAGAACAGTATGTTCTAGGGTGGATAAACTTGTTCCTTCTGCATTCACACTGAGTCATCTCTCCAGACTACTAGAAACCACTTTTGCATGGACAGTTTCCTGAGATGTTGTATTGCATGGCGTATAGGTTAAATGAGGACAAAGCATGTATGAACTTTGGACGTGGATGTGAGTATGTGTGTGTGTTGAGAGAGAGTGTGCAAGCATGTGTGAGCATCTGTGTGTGTGTGTTAAGAATAATGCTAGCACTGTATAATGTATAAATGTGTGTGTTGTTTTTTTGATCCAGAGTTATACATTTTTTATGACTGTGTATTGTGTAACTTACTGCGCAGTCTACAGTGGGCCTATGCATTTTTTGTAGCTGCTTTGTCTACATTCTTGTTTGTGTTCACCTCAGTGTGTGATGGTGCTGCAGCACTGATTCCCTGCTGGTGGGAGTTTGTTGCTGTGCATCAAAATGTGCTTCACAACTAAGAGATTCTGTTTGAAGCAGCATAAAAGATGATATGGGTGGAATGAAGGAAAACAGAGCGTTCTGGCGCTATGTCGACTCAGAGGATTCAGGTTACTAGGAAGCACAGAAAAACTCTTTGAAGACCTCTTGGCTCTTCAAGCCAAAGCCCACAGATTTGAAGTGGACCTCTGTTGTTCACTGGGTCACTAAGAGACGTTCCATTTTCCCCCCACAGCCTTTGACTTGTCACAGAGTAGAGCTTTCTCATACTTAACTGTATGTATGTATGCTTGTGTGTGTCTGTGTGTGTGTGTGTGTGTGTGTGTGTGTGTGTGTGTGTGTGTTGTGTGTGTCACAGCCAGGAAATTGGGGAGAAAACATTCAAAAGCCATCTAATAAGGGCAACTCAACTCAAACCAATCCACATCAAAAGCCTCTTGGCTTCATACATCTTTATATCTCAGTTGACAAGAACAAAACTTGAGTAGGATAGGGTGTGGATACCCATCACCCCCAGTGCAAAAAGTCCATCTGAAAAAAACTCTAAGAGTATCTGAAAAAAGTCTAAGAGTATTTTTGAACTCTGTAATCAGGTCAGTGGTCATGAGGAGATGGGAAAGTGGTAGGATGGGGGAACAGATAGAGAGACAGGCGGCTCCTGTCCGTTCTCCGTCTTAGCAATGTCTTTATCAGAGCTGAGGAACATACTGTGTTAGTGTGGGTACACTGTGTTAGAACACGATGAAGTTGCCATAAACAAACACACACACAGGGATTTGATTGTCAGCAGAGGACGAGAAATTAGATAATAGAGCTTTGAACCACAGCGCCCCTAGTGTTTAGAATGGACACTGCAACAAGCTGTGAAAACTCAGTCAGAGACGGTGGCTCTTGGTTATTTGGCCAGTAACGCTCCTTCTCCCTGCCCTCTCTGTTTCAGTGGTGACTGGTGGGTCAGATGGGATAGGGAAAGCATATGCCTTTGAGGTAAGCTGAGATTTGTAATTGTTACTTACTGTTTGTTTTTGAACCTATTGCAAATACACCTGAACTTGAAGATTGGCACATCATTCTTTATCTCTGTGCATTATCTTTAGGTTTATGTTTAGATAAGATAACACTCCTACAATATGACTTCACTATTGATGTATGATTATATCCTTTTTAATACTGATATATATATATCACTGATTTCCAGACAATATCTGAATTGTTTTCATGCGATAATTTCCACCCATCTGGTACTCCATGCAGGTTAAAACTAACACTTAAATAATTGTAAATACTATTTGACCCAGGTCTTTTAATCTGTCCTCTGTCCATTTCTGTATCTGTGTTCTCTCCTCCTTTCCACCTCTGCACCACTGCTGCCCCCAGCTGGCTGGTCAGGGGATGAATGTGGTTATCCTGAGCAGAACCAAAGAGAAGCTGCACAGGGTAGCCAAAGAGATAGGTGAAACAAAATGATTACCTCATTCATGTAACTGCTGGTTTCTGTATGTACTTATTTTTTTATCCCAATGCCATATATGTGAAACATGAAACATGAAGAGAGATAAACATGCTTTGTCATTACGTGTAGCACTAAACTATTTGCTATCTTTTAGACTACAGATATTGTTGACTTGTTACCTTATCACTCTTCATAGGTGAGACTACCGGGCAGAAGGTGAAAGTGATGGTAGCAGACTTCACAGAGGAAAGTGTCTTTGACGAAATTGAGAATAACCTCAAGGACTTGAACGTTGGGGTTTTAGGTGGGACATTTTTCCATGACACAAACACTTGTTATTATCTCCGATAGTGTTGTCCACTGCTGGACTGATGTGGTCTGCCCTCTACGAAACTGAATGTTTGAATCTTTTTTTTCTATTCCAGTCAATAATGTAGGCATCCTGTCCAGCTCCACCCCCAGCAAATTCCTTGAGACGCCAGAGCTGGAGCAGGTCAGGAGCGCCACAGCAGTCCATACTTTATACTGTGTGAAGATACTGAACCACTGATCTATGGGTTGCTTCCACTATGGGTTGATTCCACTATGGGTTGCTTCCACTTGCCTTTGTATCCCAAATTCACTTCATTTGCTACTTGGTTTACTTTGGCTTTGGTTTATGCTTACTATCGCCTCATACCCACGTTAGGTTGCCCTTTCTTTTCTTGTCACCCCTGTACTGAACTTCTGATTGCCCTACAACTATCCCTCTGTTCACCCTCTTAACCCTCCCCTTGTCCTCTTAATCTCAGCTGTATCTGTCCCTTCACCTTCCCCCTCCCTTAACCATCAGCCAAGAGAGCTGACTTCACAGTGACCCATGTTGATGTATCCTTGCAGACAATTACAAACGTGATAAACTGCAATGTGAAAACAATGGTCAAGGTAAGTGTGTGTATTTGCTATTACCTTTTTTTAACAAATAAACTGCATTTTTGCCTTAAATCTGAAATAGTTACTTATACTATTTCTCTTTTTTCTCTCTCTAGATGTGCAGAATAATCCTTCCAGGCATGGAGAACAGGTTTGTTGTGTTTTCTTCATTAGGTGTAATGTGTAATAAGCTAAAATCAGAAGTTGCTGAAGACTGTTTGTGTTAGGAAGGTGAGAGCACAACTGTCTTTTGCTCTGTGTGTGTGTGTGTGTGTGCATGTGTGTGTGCATGTGTGTGTGCGTGTATGTGCCTCCACAGAGGGAAAGGGGTGATCGTGAATGTTTCGTCTGGAGTGGCCTGTGTTCCTTCCCCCATATACACCCTGTACAGTGCATCAAAGGCAAGTACAGCACCACCAGTACAGTTCTGGTTCCCCCAACTTACTTTGCTTGTCAGAAACACTGGGTTGTATGATCACGCACTGGCTGAGCGTCTGTATGTGTGTGTGCGTGTGTGTATGTCTTCGTTGTACCTCTATAGGTGTTTGTGGAGAGATTCTCTCAAGGTCTTCAAGCTGAATACAAAGATAAAGGGATTAGTATACAGGTATTTTGATTCATATCAGGATTCAACCTCCAGTCTGCACTTTGTTTTTTGCATTTTATATTCAGACTCCTGCCAAGGCTTTAGGATGCCCATTATTACCTCTGTCACCCCCGCCCCCCCCACCCCCCCTTGACCCCCTGTCACTCTTTCTCAGGCAGTGGCTCCATTTGGGGTCTCCACTCTAATGACAGGCTACCAAAAGACCAACATGGTGACTCTCACAGCAGAAGACTTTGTTAAGAGCTCCCTGCAGTATCTCAGAGCTGGAGACAAAACATACGGCAGCATCTGTCACATCGTCCTGGTAAGACACACTGGCAAAATGAGCCAGTAATGCCACTTAGTCATGCCATGGCAAGGGACTAATTTGTCCTCATGATTGTGTCTGTGTGTGTGTGTGTGTGTGTGTGTGTGTGTGTCTGCAGGGTTGGTTTGTACAGTCTGTTCCTCTTCAGATTCTCCATTCAGAGTCCATGCAGAACATTTTCAAAGGCTATGTCAAGAAGAGAGTTGAACCTGATCTGACATCCATCTTCTGTCAACATCAAGTGTGACTCTATATAGTGATAAGTAAATAACCGAGAATGGTAATGCACTGGCCCATAGGGCTATTTGGTTGCCACCGCCATACCATTTCTGCTAGTCCAAAATCAAATTTTGGCGAGCCCAGACTGAGAGGTGCCAGTCACAGGCTGGCATGCTTGTAAAATTCCTTTTATTGTAAATAAAATGATAATTTCAGAATTGGTGTTTGAATATGTGTTTTCTGTTTCCCATTTAAGCGTAATGACCTGAGTTGTAACCTATTTCATACGGCTCTAATGGTACCCAAACTATACATGCTAAATGTACTGTGTGTAAGTATGGATGGATGTATTGTGGCAGATTGGACTATCTGCCACAGAGAAACTGGGGAAAGGACTATGGTTCCTGCACCTTGCCCCAGCTGAGGGGCATTACTAATCAGCCAGGTGGGAGCTGCCAGGTGAGGATCCAGAGAGATCATCCAGAGAGATCATCCAGAGAGATCATCCAGAGAGATCATCCAGGGAGGCTACTGAAGGGGTCTCCTGAAAGATTTGATTTGGATATAAGTTGTATTTGAGATGCAGTTTAATTAAAATTACTGTTTTGTTTGACTCCTGCCTGAAGCGTGATCTGTGCCAGGAAACTGCCCTCACACTGAGCTTGTGACACCTGTCAATCCCCCTGAGGTGCCACAGTATGTCTGAAAGACTGTATGGATTGAAAGAGGGATGGGTGGGTGGATATAGATCATTCCAAGTTTGTGCTGCAAAGTACTTTTGTTAATAAGATCACCTTGTTGATAAGCTACCCTCAGCAAAGTGTGTTTTATGAATAGTATAGTTTGAATCAGTTGTTGGTGCTGAAAGACCAGGATCAGAATGTCCTCCGACTCTGTGTTCATCCGTCTATAGCACCAGTTTGTTCCAAATGTCTCAGTCTTCTCTGACATTAGAGAAACAGGAGCACCGTGTCACTCCAGGACCACAAGAGACACAGTTCAGACCTCAGCAAATGTGAAACACAGTTACCGCTGTCCAGTTAGAGGTGAATAGTGTGTGTGTGTCCAATTCCCTGTAGTCATAAATCACTTAGAAGAATGAGTGAAAATGAATCTGGCATTGTATCTGCTGAACTGCTAAAGATAAGCTGTTCTGTTATTCACCCCTACACACCATGCTGTGACACGCACACAAACACACCTGTAACTGTCATTAGCGTCCTTGTCTTCCTGAGATGGAGGGAACATTTGATCAGATGAGTACCCGACCAGACGGGTTAACGACAGTGTCAGTCAACAGTCATATAACCAGGAAGACAGTTGGGGGGGGCGGAAGGGGATGGATGAGATTCTATCTGGTTCCTGAGAAATGAGAATCCTCCAGGGACCTGGGTTTGATTTCCTGCTGCTCACAGGATGATGTACAGTGTTTAAAGCGTGCACAACTGTTCACTCCATCACACGTGCATGAACGTACATATGCAGAAACAGACGCACACAACCATTTGGATTAGTATATACACTACCTGGATCTCTAAACTAAAAGAGTCACTAATCAAATGACCGGGCTATTGAGACAGCCAGGATGGATGACCCTCCACAAGAGAGATAGTACAGGGAAGAGGAAAAGTGGCTTGGACAGTGAGATGAAAGAGAGGAGGGCGGTCGGGGTGACCCTGACCTTCTGGGTATGACCGATGCCTGGCCTGGCTGTTTGTGAAATCCAGAGAATCACTCATCTGCCACACTGAATCTTTATTTAGCCTACGTTGCACTTAAAATACAGATAAAACAAAAAGTAAAAGCAATTAATTCAAGGTAAATAGAAATGTAACAGTAAACCACAAAAGGGAGGTCAAAAACAATTCATAAACATCATTACTTAAAACAAAGTGTATAAAAATTTGGTTTAACAGTGATTAAAATATGCTATTTATTTAGCCAGCCTAAGACATTAAAAACAACCGCCTTATGGTCAGTCACACACAATTCTCTGCAACATTGGGGGAAATTCAAATGACTATACAAGATGAAAGATCCTGTACGTTCCTTTGGATGACTAGGTTCTCTTAACGCATGTTGGTGAAACATTACAAGATGATAAAATCTTCCCAGTGGTCCCAGATAGCTCAATGGATAGAGTATTGGCCCCAACAGTGGCAGGGTTGGAGAGTTTACCCACATTAACTTTTAACATTAACATTTTAATATTGGTGTCAGACATGGGAAGAATACGAGGCTGAACTAGGATATCCTATTGGAGAATCCCCCACATGTAACATCAGAAATCAAGATAAAGTGACTTGATTTTCTGCATTTTTCACAAATACAACCACAAACTAAATACTCTATAAGATTTAGGATATATCAGTACTCAGTAGAAGCAAATACTAAATGTTCAGTTTTTGTAAATGCTATCAGTAGTAAGTAATAAGTAGTTGTTGGTTGTGGTTGTTGTACTTGTGGGAATCAAAAACTGTTCCCGGTGTGTGTGGTAAGCGGGGAGTCCACATGATCAGGCCCCACACATTGAAAACATAATATTCCATTGAGATGATGGGACTTTCCAGGAGGTGTGTTATCTGTAATGTGGCAGCTGGAACTTGCACCCCTACATCAAAGTGTGAGCTAGGGGCAGCCTGCAGCCCACCGAAGGTTTCTGAGTGAACTTTGGAAGCATTGCACTATAAAACATATCAAATACAGTTCATTCAAACAGTATTGCCAGGAAAGGATCTGTAAAATGTGACTACAAAACCAATAAGCTGACAGTAAAGATACTATCAACTGGCTGCCCCTTGCCAGTTTCCAAAGGTTTCCCTGAGATAACTGAACATGACCCTTGGACACGGAACAAACAAACTTACAGCAGTTTGGAGTCTACAGTCCAGTTAGTTATTGTATTTGTGTGTGGCAAGTGGTATTCCATGGAAATTGGATATAATATCATTTTGAAACCCCCAAGAATGAGATTGATATGGGAATATTCCTTTGACCATGTAATAATTACTATTGCCACTAGAGGGCATAATATGTAAAGGTTTCATAATAGCTTTTGATTCATGGTTGGCTCTGCAGGATGTAGAACACACACGCCTTTCCAAACTGATCAAGAGTCAGCCTATTTCCCTCAGGTCTGAGCCTCTAACCTATACTTGCCGGGGGTGTGGTAACTGGGGAGTCCAGATGATCAGGCCCCACACATCGAAAACACTAATATTACATTGGGAAATTGAGATGATGGGACTTTCCAAGAGGTGTGTTATCTGTAATGTGGCTACTGTGCACCTCCTCCAAATCCACAGCGTGAACAGTTGAGTATCACCTGCAGCTGAAATCAAAAGTTGTTTACCCTGTTTTTACAACAGCTGGGACTTTCCTCACCTGAGGTGCTCTGTAATTTTGCGGTGCAAACACATTACAGCACCTTTTAATTTTCTATTTTCAAAGAGCTCTCCAAGATCAAATTAAGTTCTCTGAGTTGACACGTCAATATCACTCCTGGCATACCAACAGGCTATGCAACTCACTCCAGAGTATGTACTATGACTGTATTTCTCTCTCCTCCTTCTTGGAGTAATGGGTTTAACATCAACAAGAACATAATTTAGCACAAATATGGCATGACAGGGTCTTCAACACATCGAACGCCTCTCACAGATGAGAGGTTCATAAATGAGGGGTGGCACCGGAAAGTATCTTTTATTGTTTTCATTTCACTGGATGACCATGGCCTACGTGGGTGGTCAGGGTTAGAGGACAGTTTGTAGAATGTGTGTGTGTGCATGTGTGTGTGTGTATGTGTGTGTGTAGGTGTGTTTGAGCAGGGAGAAAAAGGGGGAGAGAGGTGCTGCCTTTGAGGATGCTCCCTCTGTGACTCCTCTCTCCTCCTTGGACACTGGCTGCTTGTTGTTTCAGTAAACAGAGGAGTCCAGGGATGGTCCAAGACAAGCACGCAGCCACCGCGGCCCACCCAGGAGCCAAGGTCAGGACCACTAACCTTCAGACACACACACACACACACACTCCAGGTTGACGCAGGAGTTGGGAGTTTAAGACTGGAACTCAAGAAATTCCATCTAACATGGTGATTGTTGTATCAAGCCTTTCTTTCCCTACACTGTCTGAACGCTGAACTCCCGCTGAAAATATTTGAGTGACTTATCAGGAAGCTACAAAACCCCAATTACCCATTACATACAGTATACTATGCATTTCTGACTCCATATTTCCTTCAGTGGCTTTCCCTCTGAGCATTTTCCAGCTCCAGAATGTGCTGCGCTTGACAGTATGACACACCAGGGTAAATATTTGAATATTTATACTAGCTGACATATTTCTGTGACATAATTACCACCTTGTCTCTCAAATTCTGTTCTTGAGCACGTTGAAATTAATTCTCACGGAGGAGTTTTTAGGGGCCAATTATTTTCTCGCAGGAGTAACACCAGCTACTGCTTCTCCCCTATCCACGACGGAGGTCTTTGAAACTCAAGGAGATAATTCCAACCCTTCATCTTCTCCAAGAGAGCAGGCTGGCAGGGATAAGGCTGCACTGTCAGCAAGCGAAAGCAAACTTAGATGAAAGTCAACAGAAGGAGCGAGGAGAAGAGAGGACGGGGGGGAGAAGAGTGGAGAGGAGAAAAGGGGGGGGAGAAGCAAAGAGCGAAGGAGGAAGAGATACAGAGCGAAAGGGAGGGAGGGCCTAACAGCCCAGTGCTCACATATGGCTAGTCTTTGCTTGTGTAGCCTCACTTCAAGGCGAAGGGCCCTGCAAACATAAACAGTGGAGGGACTGCAGCTGGAGCAGGGAGGCAGCCGCTTGCTTACCGAGACCCCTCTACACTAAACAATGGATCAAGTGACGCACGGCCCTTTGGCAGCGCAACAGAGACCCGGGCGGCTTAGAAATGCCTTTCTTCTGTACGTTTATGTCTCTCCTCTCTCAATATTTACCCCATGGGAAAACACACAATTTTCCATTCCTTTTGTTCTGACAGGGGAAAAGAGTAGGCCTCCCTCCATCCTTCTTTCTCTCTCTCTCTCTCACCTTCAAGACAGGAGGGGGGCCAAAGAGGACAAGTGTCTTTTTGTCAAAAAATGTCCACAGGAGTGGAAAGGGGGGGGCGCTCCGTTTTCAACAACTGTACAACTCCTTGCCTCGAATCCCATCATTTACTCACTCCCAGAGCTCTGTACAGGTGTTGGGGAGTGAATAGGTTCAGGCTCAGTCCTGGACAGCCTCTCCCTCGGAGCAAGTTCATTGAAATTCAGACAGTCTATTTCCAGCCGTGTTGAGGAGAAAGAGAGACAAAATGAGGATTAGTCTTTCTCTCTCTCTTAGTGCGTCTGTGTGCGTTTCAGGAGGAGAGGAGACAGAGAAATTTTGTGTGCGTTAGAAAAGAGTTTGTGCGAGTGTGTGAGTGTGTGTGTGTGTGTGTCTGTGTTATATCTCTTTTATGTTGGGGCACAATAGGGAACGGAAGGGCCCAGGAGCCAGTGAATTAGCCCAAATTACAGCTAACAGTTGCCTAGGTAACTGGATAGGAATGAGGGACGAATAGTGTGTAATTTCCTAATGAAGGGGGAGATTTCTTCGTTTTCACATTCAGGGACCTCCTCGGCCCGTTACCGTAACAACAGAGGAGCTGCGTGCCCCCCCCCCTTAATGGAGCTGTTTGCTTGCTGAGTCACCTAAATGTGCCCCGTAGGCCTTAGATACAAACTATTTATCCCAAGTCCTCATAAACACCTATGATGACCACTTACATAATAAACTCAGCCAAGTACTTAATGAGAGCTACGTTATCATTACTGATGTCCGAAGGGGAATTACACACTCACATACAGGGTCCTTGAGCCTTTATGCTAGTTTGCTCTTTTTTTTTCTCTTCGTCGGCGACAGTTAGCAGATCCTCTCAACACACTAGAGAGTGAATGTGCGGAAACCTGAGCCGAAGAGGGATGGAGGCCCATGCGGGCTGCAGGTCAGAAGAGGTCAGCAGTCATTCACAGCTTTTTACCAATCAAACCAAACCAGGTGTCACAGGCTGACTTCTGCAAATAAACCCCCCGGCAAGGAGAGCAAGCAGGGCCAGGGCCGTCCCTCTGTTGGTCTGTCTTGACTATCCAGATTTGTAACAGGCTCACAGACACCCAGGTTACAGTGGCAGCAGATGTAAACAGACTTCTCACACGGCCCCTGACATAAAGAGATGAGACACTAATGGAAGAACTGGAAAAACAAGCTGTCTCTTTTGGTGTTATTTCCCACATCCCTTACCGGGTGTTCATTTGACTGAAAAAGCAGGAAACGGCAAGCTGCTGCACCACACGGCATGAAATAAAACACAATCATCAAATGGGCCGAGACACTGAGAACAACATCCCAGTCACTCGTCACTCATTGTGGCTGCACTTCTCACTCCAGATCCTCGGTGGAATCCTGCAGTTCGCTTTAAGGAGAGGAGAGCTTTGTTTGCCACTGGGGCATGTTAGCCGGTCTCTGTTGGCCTCAAATCACTGTCAGTCAGTTTGTGAGCGTATCTATTGTCAGTAAAATGATAAGCCTCTCCGCTATTTCACTTAAACCAGACTATGACGACACAAAGACAGATAGGGATCTGCAAATCTCAGGCGTGGTTGAGACAGGAAGAGGGAGGCAGAGAGGGAAGGGGGGGAAGGAGAGAGGGAAAGACGAGAGAAAGGGCTTTTTATTCTCTTTCGTCTGTGATTTGAACAGGTGTGACAGATGTGAGGCCTGAGTGCGAGTGTGTGTTTGAAGACACTCGTGTTCTACCTCCCAGAAGGACTACACGCACACACACACACACACACAGTACTGCAAGGCCACATGTTCTGTTGAGGCACGTACTCCTTCTTGTTTATTGATAGCTATCAGCACTTTCTCATTTCTGCTAAACAAAACACAACACTTACACAGAGCAGCTCTCTTTGGGGTTCTGCTTACCTCAGTGCAACAGCTGAAAGGGGTCAAACACAGCCGGGAGGTTCAGCACACACACACACACACACACACACATAAAGAATTCATGTTGTACAGTGTTTGCACATTACAACTAAGTTATGAGTTTGATACATTTCAGAGAAAAACTAGGACCATTTTATCACCATGACAGCACTTGGGATGCGCTTCAGTTGACTGAGACAGTGTGAGATGGATGGATGGATGTTAATTCTACTCCCCTCTCCTTCTCCTCCCAAACCCACTAAGTCTTCAACTGCTTATTGTTATTTCACTAATGGCGCAGCAGCTTCCATTCTGAGGGCGTTTAAAGCGTAGCAGAGCCAAGCCACAGACTATCAGATTACTAAGCAGAGCACCGTGCCCTCCATCTCCGCACCACGAGTGAGGTCTGAGTGGGCGAGAGAGAGAGAGAGAGAGAGAGAGAGAAATCCAGAGTGACAAAGAGGTGACAGCTATTAGGAAACTTTAACTGATCTCTCTGTGGGGCCACCAACAGTCCTGGGGTGACGGTCATGGTATCCAATGATGGTAATGGCTAACGCAGGCAGCAGGTTGGGTTTCCTCTGCCCACTTAATATCATATCGCATTAATAGATTGAACAGTAACACAGAACGTCTATTACGCATGCACCGCAACAGGCATAACCCAAATACATTTACACGCTTGAACAATATCACCACTCTGTGCACATATAAGCCTGCAGCCAATGATATCGCCATATATAACAAGATGCTTGTTGGAGGCTGCAAAAATGTTGCAATATGGCGGCTTCGGCTTTTGTGACTATAATTGGGCTGGAGATTTTCAAGTACAGACATCTTTTGGTCACTGCGCATTTCAAATGTGTAACTGATATAGAAACACATTTTTTTTAATGTTTGGGTACATTTTCAATTCTCACTCCTGGGGTTATGTGTGACTTTATTTTATCAACATTTACCAAAAAAAGCAATGCGTGGCACAATGCAGTGTGAACAGGTCAAAAAAAGAAGATTTTTTAAAAATTCTCACAATGACCAATATACTGTTTATTCAAGTAACAGTCATCATTATCTTAGTAACTTTCTAATTCAGTGTACCTAAAACATTTTCAGCTTGGCAGATTACCAATAGCAGTAACATTTTAAAAAGTAAAATCAATATAAAAACATGACCTTAAATCTGTGTTGATGAAATTCAATGTGAAAAACCTGCTTCAAACATTCATTTAAGTGTTTTTTAGTTTAACATTTCCATTTAGAATTTGCCTGAAAAAAACCTAAACTAAACTGCATCATAGAAAAAGTACAAATTGAATACAATCTAGCGTCTCTCCTGTATCATTTCTTCCACAGGAACTTTTCATTAGTCTTCCAGAGTCCAACAGTCTTTTTCTCTTCTTCTCTAGCTTTAGTCCTAGCTGTGAGGTTGGTGCTCACGCACACCCTCTCCACCTCCGACAGGTCTGTCAACCTGTTGATACTCTCTTCATTCCCCTCATTTAGGATGTCCCAGAAGTCTTTGCGGCTGCCCTTTGACTTCTGAAAGGGTGGCGTGACCTGGTGAGTAGGTGGTGTGTGTGAGCTTGGAGAGGACAAGGAGTGTGTGAGGCCTGTAGTACCAGTATCAGTAGCGAGACCAATTCTAGATGGAGAAGCTGTGGTAAGACTTGAGGTCACTGTGGATGTAGGGGGCATTTTTAGGCCCCCCCTCCGATGTCCACCCCTGGGTTTAGGTCTAAACAAGTCATCCAGGATGGAGGTATCTCCTATCAGATCTGTGAAAATGGAACAATGGTTGGGGGTGGATGGGGCCTTTTCAAGAGGAGACCTGTTCTGAGGGTTCTCTCGCTGTCCTTTAACAGTTTCACTAGTTCTAGAAGAGGATTTCAGCTCTTGCTCACTTATCTGTGCTGTGGATTTGGATGGTGTGGTGGACCAGCCATGGCTGGGATCCGGAGAAGAAGGGGTATCTCTGTGTCTGTGGTCCAGGAAAGGAGCAGCCTCTGCAGGCCCCAGACTACTGCTGATGGCCTGATCTGAGCCAAGACCACCACCAGCTCTGAAGGCTCCAGAACTGGAAACACTACTCCTCTTTGTCCTCTTGTGTCCTCTGGCATTGCAGACAGTCTCCTCTTGCTCCTCTGACTCAGGGCTTGGAACATCACTCAGGGGCTCTAGAATATGCCTAAGCGGGGTTCTAGACTTCTTCTGGGGTTTTGGAACATTCTTTTGTGGGGTTCTAGACTTCTTCTGGGGTTTTGGAACATTCTTTTGTGGGGTTCCAGCCTCGGAGTGAGATTCTGCAACAGCTTTCCGTTGTGTTCTTTTGGTGGATGGGGAGTAGGATGAGGCGGTGGCAACTGAAGGGGAGGGGGTATGTGCTGTCCTCTCAGGCCTAGGCTGGGCTGAATCAGGTTGTGGGAAGTTGTTTGTGACCGTGTCGGCCAGTTCAGGGTGGCTCGGTGAGGTGTAGTGCTGCCGTAGCCAGGCCAGTCTCTGGGCTGAGCTGCTTCTCAGAACCTCTTCTGCAAACTGATGGATTGAGGATAACTTGAACTTTGCTGCCATTTCCTCCAGCTGCTGCCTACGTACAAGCACACAGAGGACACATCCAAGGACACACAAATGAGAGCATGCACACACAAACGTCAGGTGTCAAATAAAGGAGGTTATAAGACAATGAAGACATACCTTTATAACCAAAATCACCTTTTAATATCCCTTTCATTTGACTGAACTGTGAAACACAAATAATTCAAGGATGACATTTGGCATATGTGCACGAGCTAAATGGTAGGAAAAAGCAACAATACAGCAGCAACAGACCTATACCATTAATCAGATATCCTGTGGTTCCATCAGACTTAGCCTCAGATGAATGGTTCTCCACATATTTAGGCTCATATCCAGCCAGTCATACAGTATGAGGTCTCTTTCCCCAGCTCCCAGCCGGTCATTAAAACTTTGGTCTAACCAGACTGTGGGACAGAAATACTTCAAAGCCACTAGTGGTACAGCAGCATTATAAGGTGTTGCTACCATTTGTGGCTTTCATTGGAAAAACAATAAATAAAAGCAACGGCAGTAAAAACCGCCATGCATGCGGATTTAAATCATTTAACAGCAAAGTTAATTGACGGGGGTATCAATATAACTAGTGTGTGTTTTCACCCCCTAGTGAGCCTCTGGGCAAAGATAGTCTTCCCCTGGGGAATGTGATTGGAGCCACAGAGGTGTCTGTGTGTGCCTGAATGTGTGTGTTTTGGGGGGGGTGATGCAACAGGACAGAGGTGTGTATCTGAGTAATGTGTGTTTGCGTGTGTGGGTGTATGGTCGAGTGTGTATGTGTGTGTGTGCGTGTTAGGACGTGTATACATGTGTGTGTGGGTTTGGAAGTCCTCAGGCGATCATTTTTGGGTAGTCTCAGGAGGGCTGTGGTCGTGGAGGGGAAAACTCCTGCACTGTTGGACCTGAATACAACTGGGTAATCTTTGGCATGATGCGGGGAAATAGGTGGGAGGGAAAGCTCAGAGGTGGTCCGTGGTCCGCGCACACACACGCACACACACACACTCCCTGAAGCCCAGGTGGGGGCGCTCAACACCATAACTGTGGTGAGTTTTGGCCTACTTCCCTACACTGCCAGGAATTCCTCTCCTCTTCCCTCCCCTCCACTCCTTTCCCTCCCTTGTCCTCCCTTCTCCTTCTCGTCTGCTTTCGTCTTCCTACACTTACTCTCGGTCAAACACTTTCTTCATTTCCCCTCTTCTGTTCTATGCTCTTATCTGCAGTCCTCGTTCTCCCCATCTCCTCCCTTTCTCTGCTCATCTTTTTTCTTCCATTTTACCCTACCTATGCCCTCTCATTGGTAATCCATCACCTCCTCTCTTCCACCACTGCATTCTTTCTTCTCCCTTCCTCTCCCCTTGTTTCCTTTGTCCTATCTCCTCTCCTCTCCTTGCCCCCACTCCCTTTCTCTCAGTACCTGCGAATGGCTTGGGGAGTCTGTCCAATGATGATGGTTGTGTGCCTGGTATGGTGAACAGTCTTGGTAGTGAAGGTGACGGGGTGGTCCACACTTGGCCTCTCCACCCTGACAGTAGCAGGGCGGGGCGGGGTGTCTGGAGGGCTCTCAGACAAGCTCTGGTACAATCAAACAAACATTATCAGTGTGCAATCATTTCAATTCAACCAATTCAAAATGCCAATTTAGAAAATGGATTTGGCCGAGTCACATTTGAAGCCGTTGTATAATACCGTTGTATAATACCGTTGTATAATACCGTTGAACACACTACCGACCACATAACAGTTAATTTCATTATTAATGAGCAACCGGTTTGTATAACTACTGTTCAAGAACTATATTGCTTGGCAGAAGAATAACATTTAATTAGTAATTATGATCATCATCACCAATAAACATCATTGGTTAAACTGAAAGATTCATTGAACACGTTCTTTTAATTACAATGGTATGATACGGCCATTTTATAAAAGCAATAAGCCACTCAAGGATGTGATTTTAAGCAATTTCTGCTTCGCACTGTGTCTAACAACGCCTCTTAGTTGTGCTAAAATCACTGTAGCATGGCCTCTCCTGGCTTATTGCCTAAAGAAACTACAGTTCCATACACAGCATTCATTCTTATTTCTCAGTATGTTAAATATGATGATTTCTCATGGCATAAGTCATTCAATTATTAGAATTTTGAAGAATGTCAACACCCTGAATGCATTAATTTGAAAGTGAATTGAACACATCCCTATTTTGTGTTGAACATTATTCAACACAAAATATTATGCTTATATAATAACTTTGAAAAGAGAGCTAAGATATTCATGGGGAGAAGTTAGTGTTCAACTTTGTGATCAATAAAGGGGAACATTTTAGATCTCAGGCCATAGTTTAAGCAACACTTTACTAGACCACCTGTAAGGGTGTATGTACCTCCTGGGTGCCTAGAAGATGATTGGCTGGGAGCTGAGAGTACATCCTACGTTCAAACACGTCTCGCAGAGCGGCTCTGCTGATTCGCTCCTCTGCCTTGCTCCCACCCACCACGTGTTGGTTAGAGTGGGTATACACGACCTCCTGTACAGCACCTTTAAAAACACACATAAATATCAAAAATATTGAGATAAAGTTTGATAACGCTTAAGGCATATTTAAAGGTGAAAAAAACTAAAATTAAATAAAAAGGGAAATAAGCACAGAATTGTACCTAGCACATTGTCAATGGTTCCACCCATTCTTTTGAATGTTGGGGATGTTTCAGCTTTCAGCCCCGTAAATGAAACTGCTTCAGGCCTCTCTGGTTGTCTCTCTGTGCTTGCTCTGCCTGTTTGTGGCAGCTACTTTATGTCTGTCTGGCCTACCTCTTTGTCCAGCTCTCGGTTGGCCAACTCTGGATCTTTCTGTATGTGGAGTTGGGAATTGGCCTCCTCTACATATCCCTCTCTTAACAAGAGTGTGTTCTTCGTCTGAAGAGGTGAATGTCTCTATGTCTTCAGTATGTTTGGACCTGGCCTGGTCCCTTATACTAGTGATATGCCTCTTTCTGCTGCTGCCAAGTCTCCCTCTCCCTCCTGAATTTAAAGCATCCATCCCGGGCCATGTCTTTGCCGCTATGTCCAAGTCCTCAGATTCATCAGAGTAACCATCAAAGTGGTGTACTCTGGGAACTGTAGCTTTGGCCTTGTTACATTTCTCATTGTCTGACCCTGAGTTTTCATCACTTTCCTCATCCATGATGCTTTTCCTCTTCATCCACCCTTTCAGGAGAGGTCTCTCTCCCCGAGTGTTGTCACTCTTTTCCAACCGAGTAACCCCCTCCTGTTTTCCTCCATCTCCATTCCCCCCATCTTCTCTCTCTGAACCGCTGGACATGTCCCAGTTTATTCTTCTCGATTTAGGGACATGGACTGCCCCATTCCATAGTGTGCTAGAGCTTTTGGAGACCACAGCGGAGGTGCCATCCTTCTTCCCTGAGTTCCCCGGATCCTCCCTGTTCTCCTCCGAGGCGCTTCCTTCCAAAGACTCCTCACTATGACTACTGTCCCCGTCCCCTAACCCTGGCTTCACTCCAACCGTCTGGAGCAGCCTGGAAAAAACGTGCTGAAGGAGAGTCAGTCGGCCAGGAACGGTGGATGCATTCCCTCGCCCAGTCCCATCCACCGCACTGAGGTCTGAGGCCTTCCTCCTAGCCCCCTGCTCCTCATCATCATCTTCACTCCCACTGCTGAAGTCCAGCACCCCTCTGGGCATCTCTGATGCACCTTTGTTCTCCTTGGCCATTTTATCATTCAGTTTAGTGGCATTTGTAGGTGGAGTATCTCCAGATTCCTGCAATAAAATAGTAGAAACAAAGAGATTGGCATAAAAGGTCATTATCTAAAAGAGCAAGAGACTGACATGAAAAATGTATTTATTAATATACTAAGCTAAGAACACTAAGCTAAGAGATTGTGCCAAAAAGCTACAAATCTTGCTATTCCTTTGCTCATGCATTCATTAAGTTGACCAATCCATCTGAACATCCATTGTATAATGCCAGCCAGATGCCTGTCACAATAAATCATAATAAACATCAACATGACACATACCCTCCATCATGATGTAATATGGACAAAACAATACTGCTCACTGTAAGGGTCATAACGTTTCCTGGAGTTATGTGAACAGGGGCTTTATGGGAGCGACCACCAACAGTGATCCCAATCTCATGAAATTTGCCAACCAGATGACTCTCTAATTCTGTGTGTGTGCTTGTGCTTGCGTGTCTTCAAGTCTCTACACGCCTCTTTGTGTGTGTGTGTGTATTACAGCACCCTAGTGTATACTGTATTTTCGTAAGAATCCGAATGGCCTCAGTGGTGAGGCAGGCCTGTAGAGCAGAGCCTTGGCTGGGAACTGTCACAGGATGATAAGGGGCATCACTGTGTAAATAAATAGGCAAGAAGCAGAGGATAGGCTTCAGTGTGGTCTGCTCCCTCCATTAGGACACTAGGTAATTATATCCAGCTGTTCAACACGGCATCAGAGAGAGACAAAGACAAGGAGCGAGGGAAAGCGAAAGGATATGAGGAAAGATACGTGTATTCTAAAACACTATGTCTATTCTCGAAAAAAAAAAATCATTACCTGAAGCTCATCCTTCAATATCTCTAAAATATAGAGAATTCACTAACACAATTACATTTTTTTCCACAAATGGTGGATATCTCAATTTACAAAAAAATCTCTTCGTATACAGGCAGACAGAGAAAAGCGAGAGGGTAGGAAGAGTATACAAAGGAGAGAAGAAAGGTCGAAGAGATTGACAGAAAATGCAGGGATATGGCAGAAAAAGTTAATTGAGGTTGCGTGAGTTGGTTGACGGACAGACAGGAAAGGCCCCTGTGTGAGGTATCCCCTCTTTCACATGGGAATGGGGGGATAAGTGGGCCGCCTGGGAAAGGCGAGGGAGTGAGGGCTGGGAAAGATGAGTGCCCTGTGTTCTGGGTCCCTGAGAACGTCAGAGTTACTCACGCTAACTCTCTTCCTCTCCTCCTCCTTCTCTTCGCCTGTGTGTGTGCTGGTTGTCATTACACCGGACTCCACTTGGCCCTCTCGCTGTGAGGAAGAACCAGTTTGAGCCCCACATTCATATTCAACAAAACAAAAACATCTCAGAGTACAACATCCATCCAAACTTCATATTATAAACAATAGGCTCGGTTATCTTCCACTTTCCAACATATATATATACTATATATTTATGTTTTAGGCATTTAGCTGATGCTCTTATCCAGAGTGAATTACAATGAGAACAATAGAATAATTCCTATATCAATAAAAATTAAAAGCATCGTGCAGAGTATTCCTGACTGTAGATCGGCAATACAAGACTGAATTGGTAGGAAAACAAATAAAGTAAAAGCTAAGGAGACAGAAGTTGTCAGGAGCTAGTAGCGTGAAAGGGGCTATCATTCAGTGGGAAGAGCGCTACATGAGGCATTTCTTGAAAAGATGAGTTTTCAGGTTACGACAGAAGAAGGAGAGTGACTCGGCTGTTCTGACTGGAGTGGGAAAGTCATTGCACCATTAGGGAGCCAGGAGAGAGAAGAGTCAAAAGAGGGTGGAGCGATGAGCAGGCCGGTGCAGTGGCTGTATATTAATGCTAAACTACATTACATCGCAAGATAAAAGTATGATACTATCAATCAATCACCAAAACCGCATTACTAAAGGGCTATCTGACCTCAAGTATCTTGCGGGTGAGGCAGGTCCCCTGGGTCTGCAGCCTGAAGAGATTCTTGATCCCAAACAGCTCCCCCTTATGGCCATCAGGCCCCTGCACTGCTTCAAAGTACCGTCGGGCACTCTCCCTGCCAACCACCGAACACTGCAATTGCTGGAAGATGGTAAAGAAAGTACAGCAAGTAATTACAAAGATATTAAATTCAACTTTATTCTACACTTGGGCAATTTAAAGGACACAATTAAAGGTACAATCAATGCTAAAAGCAAGACATAGAATTACCAGACAGATTACCAGATTAACACTTGGCCATTTGCGTATTTAGTGTGCAGGCAGAGGTCAATCTTACACTGGGCTACCAGAAAGCACCTACCAGATGGGAGGAGGTTGAATTTATTGTTTAGTACATGTGACTTGTCATCTAATATCGCCTGGGCCTTTCTCAGGACCTGCTGAGACTCTACCTGAGACTTCTTTGATATAATGCAATGATTCTGGAGCACATGCTGGTAAATTTTACACACATTAAAAGGACAGTTAAAAAAAACCCGCCCCAGTCACCACAAAGCAGCGCCCATTTTTAAGGCTGGGGGTTGGTGCTGAACATTACACTGAAATGAGCATAGTCCAAAATAACATTTCATTTTAGCATTTTTACAGCGCACAGTCATAATTATATGACTTGTGGTCACCATTTGTGCATTGCATTGTGTTGTCAGGCTTTTGTAGACCTTTCGGTCTAGACTGTCCCCACAGACATCTAATTTGTGGCAGACATCCTAGGTGTACTGAAGGAGATCACCGTAGTATACCAGAACTTTCTACACAATGCAATTATATGGTTCTAATAGTCCGGTACCTGTTTGTAAACCTTGTCTGAGGTAGATAACCTCCTCGACTGTCCCCAGTGAGATCAGCCTGAGAACAGTCACATCCCTGCACTGGCCAATACGATACGCCCTGGGGAGACACAGTCGCACAAGGACATAATGGTACAAAATGCAAATATATTGGTACAAAACTCAGATATATACATTTTGGTATCACATGCGGCATCAATGGCTGGCTATATTGGGTTCTATGGTGCTTCTTGAAGCAAGTTGAGGCAAGATAAAGCAAATACTCTGAGCAACTTCAAAGGCTGAAACTGTATATACAGCTACAAACTGTGGAAAGGCTGTCGAGGATTGGCCCAAAACCTACCTATCAATAGCCTGCAGGTCATTGGCTGGGTTCCAGGTGGGGTCAAACAGCACTACCACATTGGCCCCTACAAAGTTAAGACCAAGACCACCCGCCCTGAGAGAACAAAGAGTCAGTGATCAGCAGATTCAACACTTTGAATATATTTAACATTAAGCACTTACAGAAAAAAAGAGCTGAAGTAGAAGCAATTGTAGCAGACATGGTACTAAATATTTTCTAAATCCCACACAGCCCAAATTAGCGCAGCTGTAAAACCTTTGGAAAGACATTAAGTTGTCAGCAAAACGGAAAATGTTAAACACAAGAACAAGAAAACACTGCATGTTGTATTTAACTAAATATCGGTGGTGGTGGTTGTTGGTAGGTAGACTGACATAGTGGAAACCAGGCAGAGGTTAGTGTGAGGGCAGCTGTTGAACTCTTTGACAATCTTGACTCTCTCTTTGGCTTTGGTGGTTCCATCCAACCTGCTGTAGTCCAGCCCCTCTGCCATGCAGTAGGTCTCCAGCACGTCTAATAGCTGAAAGATTGAAAACACACACATCCATTGTATAAGCATCGATACAGTCTCAATCCACTTTAACCCTATGATGTGAATGTATTCATCATTAAGGCTGAAGGGATTGAGCGGGAGCTAAAATGTAGAAGCAAATCTAAGCAAATAAAAATGTTATATTTTTAGATATACTATGAGGGCAATATTCAGCCTTGCACAATCAAGACAATATGGGCTCTATGACTCCTGAAAAAAGCAAAACATAGGGCCTGAAAAGATGACCTCATAGCAGCCAGAAGCCAGGAAATGTTATCATACTGTCTCAGGTACAAACAACCATTAGACTTTGCACTGCAGCCAATTATCTTAAAAACTCTAATCGCTCTCACATATAAAACCCCAAAGCTTACCTATTAATCTAGTGTGTCATGAGAAAACCATGTCTCTTGCTACTATTTTGTCTGTAAACAAGTCATCTGCTCTAACAGCGGCAGCAATTAAGACTGTGTGTTCAAGCCTGTTGCTGTGGTGAGGAGTTGAATGGATGTGAATGGGAGTAAAGCCCTGAATCCAGAGAGAGCACTCCAACTCTGACACCATCTAAAATCCCTATTAGATGAAATCATCACAGGCATCGAGACATTTTCCTTCGGGAAAACGTACCCTGCCAGTCATCCAACTCTCACACAACATATATCTTGCACGTGCACCCTCACAGACACACAAGCCTAGAGGTGAAGCGCACTTGAACACATCTCTTACCTTAGTGGAGAGAGAAAAAATAAGCACTTTATCTCTCCTCTGCATATAGTATTTCACCAGCTTCTGCAGGACCTAAAGAGAAGAGAGATGTTAACCTAAATTGTATTCTCCTGTACCAATGAGGTGACTGCACTTTGTTCCCTGTGACATACCTTCATTTTCCCACTGTATATGGGGTCTGACATGGCCTCGAACGCTTCGTTTTTGCATCTCTGCACAAAGTCTGGAAACTTTTGGAATACCTTCTCACAGATGGCACTCACATACTTTTTCTGGGAGAAATAAATGGTGAGTGGTGTTAGTGAACCTGAACCATCACTGGATGTAGTGTAGTGTCCACTTCGTCTGGAAGAATTGTGAGAGAACTGTTATGAACTCTTATGCTATATCAGTTTGCTTCTACCTGTTTTTCGCTGGTGCCAGCAGTGGACTGCAGCAGTGCTACATGGTTAGCAACCTTCCTCAATATGGCCAAGTAAGTAAAGTACAGCTCCCTTATTTGCACACCCTCAGAGTTTGTCTGCAAATAGAAGAAATGGACATAAGTTACCTTACTCTCATACACATTGTATAGAAGAAATGCAATGGAAAACAAGTGACTTAGACACTTTGATTGCAGAATAATGCAAAAAATAAATATATAATAAATAAAAATAACTTGATAGTGTTGGAAAGCAAGAATTATGAATTATGAATTATATGCCCTAACTTTGTAACAAATATTGTAACAATAGTGCACAGTGGTAACCAAGGAGTGAACTGACGTCATAGCAGCAGCTCCTGCGGGTGCGTCCGCTTTGACAGTCACATTTCTCCGAAGAGCCCAGCAGTAACGTCACATCCTCGGTGTCCAGCACCGTTTGATACACCGTCTGCTGGAAGTCTGTCAGAGAGCAATACACCACCTAGGAGAAAACACAACACAGCACAAACCTCTGCTTGAGTAATGTCATGATATTATGCTTGTAAACGTTGTTGAGGTTTTACAATCTGAGAATCTAAAGCCATACAAATGATGAACTGTCGAGTCAACCCAATCTACCCTGTCATCCTTCTTAGGCAGCTGTTCTTTGATCAGAGCTTTAGTCCTTCTGAGGAACCAGTGGGAAATCATCCTGGCCAGGGCTCTGACAGCCTTCCTCCCCATAGCTAGGGTGCGCTTGGTTGCACTGTGCCTCTGTCCATGCTCAATCGGATCAGAAAACTTGTTCTTGAAGTGTCCTAAGCTGCCGAGACAGCCAGGTATGGCCCTGAAGAGAAATAGTATTTCACAAACAAAGCAATACAGGAAAGATAGTTTAAATGATTTTGCTATTGACAAAAAAGTTGCAGATTAAACATGCTTATAAATGCAGTTGGCATGTTTACTTTCAAAGTGCCCTGTAATGTAAAAGGTCAAGTAAACCTACCAGTCCATGACACACCAGAGCTCCTCGAGGTTGTTCTGTAAGATGGTGCCAGTGAGACCAATTCTGACCTAATAGAAAAAAACAATAATGATACAGTACAAACGTAAAAAATACAGGTGAAAGACTATCATGAAAAGCAGCACCCAAATACCTAGGGGGAGGATTTAGTAGCATCTTATACACATAGTTAGATAGATATGCAAAACGTAATAAATGCTCTATAACATAAACCACTCTGACCTGACATCTCAGCTCCTTCATAGCCTGGGTGATTTGTGAGTTGGGGTTCTTTATCTTGTGGGCCTCGTCCACAATCACAGCAGACCAGTCTATACTGCGGGGAAGACAGAGGTGTCTTTTGATTACAAGTGTCAGCTAAACGTTTATCTCGGAAAATAAAGTGCTGAGTGTTTGAGTACCATGCGTACCTACCTATTGAACTGGTCCAGGCAGAGGCGGAGAGTCTCGTAGGTCGTGAGGGCAATCTCGGACCTTCCTTTCCTGATGCGGGCCAGCTCCTCCTCTTTCCTCAGCCCGTGGACCACCACACACTGGAAGTGACCCCAGGTGTCCAGCTCATCCTTCCAGTTATAAAGCACCGACAGTGGGGCCACAATCAGGAATACCTGGGCCGGATCACAGAGATACCCTCATGATGTTGTTGATACATGCATATAACCTTATTCTACTGTTGCACTTATTGAAAGGGAGTCTGGGTGAAATAAAGCACCAGCTAAATGCCTAAAATGTAAAACTAAATGGAAATGTAACATTAATAAGAGCAAGAAGGATAGCATGTGTTGTCTAATTATTTATATATTTGATTTACTATAAAAATAGATACAATATTTTTTTTCCTCACAAGACATCTTGTGATTCTTAACCCTTCTTTAGTTCAGTAACATATTTCAATACCTACTTTGTTGGGCTTAATCTGCTTGGAAGACATCTGAGTCAGTAAGAACTGAGGCCTGTTGTTCTCAATGTCCTTCCATGTGCCTGTTTTCTGCAGCACCGCAGCAAGGAAGCCAATGACCTAAGATGAGAGAGAGACAGAGAGAGAGATAGAGACAGACAAAGAATAAATACAGAGTCGTTTTACAAATAATAGAAATATTGTGAAGAATTATGATATCGAGTTATCACAATACACAATTATGTTGTTTAAATGAATGAAAAAACAAACAAATACTAATTAAAATCTTTCCAGAAATTAGATCTGAAACGAATTATGGAACATTACTTGAAAATTAGGGTTTTATCATACTCTATATTACCATGCAGTTCAATGTGATGAACATCAATTTGATTATTTATCCTGTGATTTTGCATGTTATCAGATATTGTTATATATCAAAATAATCTCTTATGATTACTGTGATATTCATTTTGTCCATATCAACCAGCACTACTTTGTACCTGTACAGTCTTCCCCAGGCCCATGTCATCCCCCAGGATACAGCCTCTGGAACAGATGTACTTGTCATAAATGAATCTTATGCCTTCTCTCTGGTAATCCCTCAGGTATCTGTTGATGGTGTAGGGGACGCTCTCCCCACCAGCACCACTCTGAGACAGCTCAAAGGGAACGCAGGACCCAGCATGTGTGCTGCTAGGAAACAGAGGTTTCTCCTGAGTGAAGTGATTTAAGCCTGGTCTCTGGAGTTTGGAGACAGGTATGGCTTCTTCTTCCTCCTCCCCCATGCCATCTTTGTCAGGATCAGTGAACACCACCAATGCTGTGGTATCATTATTGTGAGAGGTGGAGACGAGTCTCTGGATTTTGGCCTCTTGCAAGGTGCCATCTCTCGGGCTAGGAGCCAGGCAACTGTCACCTTCTTGCCATGTTGCTGTTTAACAACATAAACATTTAGCATTTAGTTAGTTTGGTGTGCTATGCAACATAGCTTACAATCACAACAATGCTGACTTAAATAAATGTAGACAGACAGCATTAGCGGGGCAGGGCAATGTGTAGCACTTGCCTATTTGAAAAGACATATCTAAAAAAAAAGAAGCCAGGACCAATGTCCCCATACACAATGCTCTCTCAGTATTAATCACATTGACCAAATACTAATATCTTGTCAGTCATCAGTCATCAGTATACACTTAGGTTAGTAAGTTAGTCAGTCAACATATACGAGTGTCGAGGTTTTGTGGCATTACTTAGTTGCAGGGATTTTGCCAGACCTTAGGGTTTAGTGAATTAACACGCCTGGCAGACAGAAAGGTAGATATAATTAGTAAGATTACACGTTTCAAACCATTTATTTCAGCCGTAGAAGATGAAGCCATCGCGATGCATTGCACGTATGCTCTCTCCTCTTCTTGCTGTGGAGGAAAAGTCAGCTAACTTTAGCTTTAGCTTGCTAGTTTGACTATCTTAGCTAACCTTAGAACCGAGGATAACACTACATTAGCGACGTTTTTTTTTAATCAGCTAACATGAACAGAACACGGAGCTAATGCTAGTTACGTCATCCTGGGGGGAAATGTGTTCCTACTTTACCTTCCGTGTATGTTCAGTTATCTACATCGAAATGCCCAGACACTCAGCAGGACCAGTAGCTCTGGTACTAACACTGTAGCTCGCGCGATGTTTATCTATTTTCACAACGAGCGCCGCACTTTCCACATACTTGATCGGCTTTAAAAATAAATAACAAATGTCTTATCTACATATTACAAGCCTTTGCAAGACGTTATTTACAAAACCTTTGCATGCATTCATAATCCTGATCGGAGCTTCTTTTTTTTTTAATTCACTCGCTCAGAAATCTTTAGAAAGTGCCACATACGTTTTAAATTAGCTTTTCCCGACATACCTGTAAAATAAAATAAAATAAAATAAAATAAAATAAAATAAATGTTGACTGCTCAGTTGAGTGTGATGTTTCCAAAGAGTTGTCTATTACAACATGACAATGTTTGACATTCTGAGAGTTTGGCTGAGCTGCTTGTACATTTGAGATAGGCTTGTAAATGGTCAGTTTATGACCATGGCATAAACATGTTCAAACGTGTCAATTTATGCCCATACTTTTCATTGTAAGCCTTATATTACCAGATGTTAGACATTATTAGACTATAATATGCTTGAGTCGTATTCACAAGAGAATATGTATATATAAAAAATCTAATATTGCTTTTAGTATGTTTGAAACCTTTATCTTTATCAAACAAAATATGTTGGGTCAGCAGGGTGTAGTAGTGAGTAGTAGTGAGTGGGGGGACCACCACAGGACCCTTGTTCAACATCCATCCTGCTGAAGTGTCTTTGAGCAAGACACTAAATCTCTGACAGTGCTGTGCTGTAGCTGACCCTTTGCTCTGACCTCCCTGTGGAGGGGGGTAAGACTGCTGGTCAGCAGAGATGGGGACATTCATTCATTCATTTTCCATACCCGGTTATTCCTATTCAGGGTCACAGGGGACACAGGGGAGTCTATCCCAGCAGGCATGGGTAGCTCACAAGTCCATCACAAGGCACAGATACACACACTCCCCTGACCTCCTGTAGGCAATTTAGGCCAATCCACCTGGCTTGCTGTGTACTGCGGGAGGAAACCCAGGTGAACACGGGGAAAACTGCACATAGAAAGTACCAGGGGAGGGAATCAAACCCAGGACCTTCCTGCTGCACCATTCAGCATCTAAAAACACGTCTTTGAGATGTGTCTGCTGAGGTGATTTCATTTTTTTAAAGGTATATGGTCAACCCACTACAAAGAAAGTTTTGAATGTTGGCTTACTGTATGGGTGGGGAGGATCTACAATTTGAGGGGTTGCTCTGGCTATTGTCTATGCCAGCATAAAATTTGTTCATCCATCAAACTTGAACACACATTTTATCCTCAAAGACACAAACATTGCTCATAGACATTGAAGACACATCCTACCAATGAAACAGCATCATTATATCACCCAATGTTGCTGAAAAGTCAAGATGATGAAGATGAATTGATAGAAGGTGAGAGTAGAAGCAGCAGTTTAATAAACACCTTTGAAAGACCAGGATGTGGATGGGCTGTGGAAATGTGGAGCTATTTTTGGGTCTGATGGCCATCAAAAATCTTACTCTCAGCTTATCTGTTGCTATGCAGAGTAGACACACAGAGTAACACTGTCTCAGTCCTCTATCCCCGATTTGACTTTCTATAAACGTTGGCCCCAGCACTCCAGATGAGGCAGGACTAAGTCCGCTCCTCGCCATGGTACACTGCCATACAAAAATGGAACTTTTTGTTCCTGTTTTCTCAACACTGAGAATTTATAGGGCAGCTGCCGCAGATGTTCCCATAAAGAAAGCCCAAACACTGATGTCAAACGGTTTACATACTGCGCTAGATCTCACACACACTTGTTCTCTCACTGAACCGCAAGGGCCTTCCCTGGCCTCATTTACAATAATACATTACGGCTAAAGCAGATAGAGTTGGAGTAAATAGATCTGTGGTTGGAGATATGGAGTTCTCAACAGTCTGTTTGACAGATAACTAGGGGGATTTGTTGAGTGGCTGCTTCAAGTAGAACTAAATTCTCTCTGGTTTTGTTTTCTAATTTAATCTAGTTTAGGTTTTTCAAACTTAAATTTGGTACTCCCTCAGCATAATAGTTATATTAAATAAATGGTATACACTTGGGGACAAACCTTTAATGAAAACCTTCAGCCATATTTGGTTGATAATATGATTCAAGGGTCAGATTATCATGAATAACCTGCAACAGGTATAGTACAAAAAGCTGAGGAGAGTTAATATTGTCAATAAGGAAAAATCAGTACAGTACAAGACAGGAAACGTTACCAGTTGACATACCAGTTGAAATTAATATTGCTATAGTCTTGAGGGAGGATATGATACACATATCAGCTTTTCATACAAATTCTCAATAACTCTTAAGCCAAGAAACAGTGATACAGCAGTACTGCATTTTTTAGTAATGGGATACTAGAAATAATGTATGTAATACAGTTATAACAGCTTCATAATTTGGTGAAGGGCCCCTTTATGCAAGGGGCAATTCCACTACATTCAATAAAATCTAAGGGTCATCCGTTTCATAATTTGTTGTAATCAGGTCAGGAGGATGCCATACCCTCACATCCTCCGTGAAATTGCCCACTGGCTTAAAGAAACCCAGCTGGATTGACTTAAGAGCAGACCTTTTCTCTGGACTAGGTGTTCTCTGCTGCTATACAGTATATAGCTTTCATCTCAGTCAGATTAATTTGGGTAAATCGAGGTTTGATTTGAATAAAACATGGTGTTGGACCAGACGTTTGCTGGACGTCTGTTGTTGGTCATAATCAGTGGTTGGAGAGGAAGACCTGAATGGAGGTCTTGTCCGCCTCTTAGGAGCTTAGGAAACACTCCATCTGTGTTCCACCGCCTCTCTCCCATGAGTCAGAGGGTCCAACCTGGGCCAAAACCAATTACCACCATGCCAAAAATGACAGTTTCAGCTTCATAACCATTGATTGCAGAAATGGAAAATTAGGTTGATATTTCATGTTTTTTTGTTCTTGCTTTCCTATCCACTTCATTAGTTTCTTAGTAATTCATTCACGGTGTGAGAATGTGTCTTCACTTTTGCTGAACTGAACACGGTTGGGTGTGATGGCACGGACAGTGTTTCTCATGTCTAATATTAACATGTCCCACATGTTTTTTTAATTAAAAGGATTGAATCATAGTAGCCAAAATATTGTGGTTGCTTTTCCCTCCTTTCCTCTCTCACAACCTGACTGAACTGCAGTAGCCGTGACATCATTGTACTCCAAATACTATTGCACCTGATTGCGTAGTCACCATTATAAATTAATATGAAAATATTTTTTTAATGACCTTGCATTTTTTTTGTAACAAACTCAGATGAAAATTTAGTATGAGGAATTTATGGAATGTAGGAATGTAATAATTCAGCTTTTTTTTTTAACTGGTTTTAGTTTGCTGCATTTGTCTGTATGTGAGAACTGATACTGATGACTGTACAAGGCTGCACAAGTTGAGAATCTGATTTTAATTTGTTTGTTTTTTTCACTCCATCATCACCATTTTATGCATTTTTAGGTATCATATTTGCACTGAGTCCCTTTTAATTTTGTTACTCTGCTACACAATAACAGTTATTGAAATGAAATTACTGCTGAATGGCTGAATGTGCAAATTGCTTCTCTTCTGAGAGATAGGGCCAATCCAAGTCCACTGAAACACAAGGTACACCAAGGATCAGTTTGAGACTGATACCCACAGACGTCATCTGTTCTTCATGCCACAACGTGCCCGAGGTTCCTTTCACTTATGTTGGCAGAATGATAGTTGTTCAAAGGCAGCTATAATATTGAATTTATATTGTTTAATACATTACATTACATTACATTAATAATTTAGCAGACGCTTTTATCCAAAGCGATTTACAATAAGTACATTCAACATAGGTAGGCAAGAAAACTACTAGTCACCAGAAATCGTAAGTGCATTTCCTTCCTAAACAATCGTCATCAGTAAAGGATAGCCACTGTAAATAGCTTCTATTCAGGAAGGATGGAGACAAAAAGGGTGCTGCCATGCTTTTTAATTAAGTTGTACAATACTTGAATCTCTTCCAAGCAGCTTTGAACATAATCCAGTTTCTCTCTCTCCCTCTCCCCCACCTCTCTCTCTCTTTCTCTCTCTCTCTCTGTCTTTTTCTCTTTTTCTGAGGCACTCAATTATACAACCACAAGGCACACACTTGAAAGGAAACCCTCCGAACATTGCTGCAGGAACTCTCCCTAAATGTCACAGGGCTCTCAGACCCACAGCTATAAACATGGGAGGGGGCGATGGAGAGATTAAGCAACCACATCTTCCTCGCCTTCTTCTTCTTCATCTTCATCACCATTGTTGCTGTAACTATCACCTGTGATTAGAGAGTCCAGCTACCTCTGTTGACCAATTTGGGGCCACAGACAGCCGTGATTACACAAACGATTCTGCTCAGTGAGATGGGTTGTGACGTCGAAGCCTCCGATGACCCGAATTGGATGGCTTGTCCCTTTTGTCCTGCAGTGAAGCAGTGCAGCAACATATTTATGATCAAACTGCCTCTCATTACACTGCAACCCCATAGAGGAGCCTTTTGTTTGTCCACTTGGGCCACAAAAAGCACATCAACCAGAAAGTATAACTGACTGTGGCGTATTTGCGTGTGTGCGCATGTGCATATGTTGTGTGCATCCTCGTGTCTGTGTATTGCTTCTGTTTTTCCAGATCTCTCGCTATCAAGACCTCTGCGGGCCTCTTGACACAACTGATTCAATGGCCAGTGACAAAAGTGTGAGACCACGGGACAGAAATGCAAAAAAAAGAGGAAAGAACGTTACTCTGTCCTGGGTACAGCTACTCCTCCTCCTGTCAGGCATGATGGAAATGCACAAAGTGCTTGGTCGTGGAATGAAATATCTGGCCGCTAGACAGTTTCCCCCTCTCCCACTCCTGTGAAACCCCCCTAACCCAATGCGAACACCGACAGGGACCCAGAGAGCTGCATGACTGCACGTCCCAACAATGAGGCCACACAAAAAGCACCAACTCAGCAGAACTGGACATCCGTTTCTCAGGCGTTTAAGCATGCAATTATGTTCCCCTCTGCTCTCCGCTCCACAATCAGGATCAGGGGGAGCACAACGTGAAGTCTGTAGCAGTTCAATTCCTACAGGGGTGATGTGGAGACAAGGGTACTCTGCTGTCTAGATTGGAAGGATTTTGTATGCAGGGGTTGTTGTGTGTTGTGTGTGAAGGGAGATAAAGTTGAATAGAGCACTTGTGTGTGTGCGTGAGTGTGAATGTGTGTGAGCGAGAGGAAGAGAGACAGAGAATGAGCAAGAGAATGTGTGTTTGTGTGTGTCAGAAATTGAGAAATTGAGATGTCCCACAATGGGGTACATCACATGCATGGTTGTCTGTGTGTTTGTATCTGTATGCTTTAACTTATCCTTTGTGAGAGTGTGTGTTTGTGTGAGCCTTTTTACATGAGAGTGTGTGTGCATGCTTGCATATGTGTGTCTGTTTTTATGGGATGTTATCCGGGGGGGTGGGGGCAGTCCTGCCGAGGGCTAGGCCATGCGTCCATGCATGCAGCACACACATATTCCCCATATGGGGTCCAGAGGGGCAGGCAGGGCCAGGCCAAGCCCTGCCTATGGACCATTTAACGCACATTGCTTTCTCTTTCATGGCTGCAGTCAGAGCTGGAAAACTTGAACAGTGAATCACAGAGGAAGGCCTCACAAGGCAAAAGGGTTCCAGCGATGTACAATATCTGTATTTATTGGCATATTATTCCAGTTTTCCAGTTTTCTTTATGTCTTTAATACGGGAGTGCACTGTCTATTTAAACATGTCAAAAGCACAGCACAGTACGGCCTGTCAAGGTAGGCTAGTGGAATACAACCACACATCCACTTTTCAGAAGTATGACGTCCACATACATTTTAATTAAAATGATTAAACTTCAACTGGCAGGGTGGCCTGGGTTATGAGTACACTGCATCATATAAACGCACACACACACACACACACACACACACACACACACACACTCACCTATGCGCACACAAAATGATCAAAGTCATACTCATATCTTCAACCTAGAATCACAATGCACTCCCTCGTGTTGACAGTGACCTTGGATCTCAGTTGCCTGTTAACAAAGCTCTCTCTCTCTCTCTCTCTCTCTCTCTCTCTCTCTCTCTCTCTCTCTCTCTTTCTATCTATCACTCTCTCACACCCTGTCTCTATCTCCCACTTCCTGTCCTCCTTCTTTGCTCCAGTTCTCCATATCCTCCCTCCCTCCATCCCTCCCTCTTTCCCCTCTGTCTGTGTGTGGTCTGGAGACATTGTAAATCCCCAGTTCACACACAGTGCCACCCAACACGACACTTAGGCCTCCTTATCCACATCATCAGCTGTCTGCTACCATGTCAGACCAACCGGTTCAAGGCCATTCATGCCTTTAGACTTCCTTAAACAAGCCTTAATAAACTCCCTGCACTGACAAAAAAAGACACAATGCACAGCCACTTTGATCTATATGACAGTAAACTTGTGTGCTCCCACCCATTATAAATGTGGTTGTCTATAGATGCGTCCTTTGTCCTCGTCAAATGGTTCGTAACTGTCTTTGTATGAGAATTGATTGTGGATTTGTCGACTCAATGATGGAATCATGGATACTGAAATTCTCAAGGAGGTGAGGTGCCGTTCCTGCTCTTGACTTTTCCTTCACAGCCACTAGAGGGAATCGCTTTAAGAAATGATCTCCTCTCATTTGACTCACACTTTTCTTTCTTTCTGCCTGCCATTCTACACACAGACTCTTTCCTTCCACCATAAAGACATCCTGGACTGAACCTGGATGTTGCACAACTGATTACTAACCTAGCTGCATCATATTCCCAAATATTGGTGACAGAGAAGGATTAATCTCATTCAGCTCTGAGGCCCTGGGAACAGTGGAGGCGTTGAAAAATAAAGGCTAACACCCCGTGTCCTGGCCTGGCTGGCTGGGTGGTCTCAGAGGCACAAATATCATACTTAGTGAACATCCCCTCCACAGTTCACATCAGCATGTTCAAACAAATAGAGGGGCAGAACAGACTGCCACTGCTAGACTGGAGATAGAGCCAAGCAACGACGGCACGACTTGGACGAGAGAGAGAGAGAGAGAGAGAGAGAGAGAGGGAGAGAGAGAGAGAGAGGGAGGGGGGGAGGAGAACTAGGAAGAAGAGAGTGGTAGAAAAGAAGAGGGAATAAGGGAGGAGGGAGGAGGAAAAGAGAGAGGGAGAGAGAGAGGGAGAGAGCCTTGCACTGCTCTGTGTGTGGTCTGAATACCTCCAGGCTTGTTCCGGGGTGAGTGTATGAGTGCGCCCTTCCTGGGCCCAGAGAGGAAGGGGGAAAAAATAAAAGGAGCAGAAAGAGAGAAGTCTGCACAATAAAGGGAATGTTTGCCTTTGCTTGTGTATGAGAGCAAGTGAGTGAGCTCTTCTTTTATGTGGAATAAGCAAGCAAACACTGGCATGTTTGGCCCGCCATGGGAAGATTACCGTGTTATTTGCAAATATATCAGCTTCCCACCAAACAGTGTGCTTTTCACTAGGCCGTTACCCAGCGTCCTCTCTGACAGCATGTTCTCTCATATGACTTACAAACTAACTGAGTGCAACTGAGTGCATGCTAGTGTAGTGGAGTTTTGCAAGATAATGTTTACCTGTTTTTGTGTTCTTTTTCAATATACTGAATTAAATTGTACTATATATAATACTATCTAATATACAACTCATGCTTAGTCTTCTTTATTACCTTCTATGAGAATGTATCCATGATTTGCTTGCCTTTAAAATGCCCTGTGATTACCAACCCCTAAGTGAAACCTTTACCAATGTAATTACTAAGCTATAATCACAACATCAGTGCTGTTGCATCCTGTCACAGATGCATACATCATCAAGCTATTTACCTTGGATCAAGCAGCCTCGCTGCACACAGAACACATAGCTGGCTATGTGGCAATGATGCTGTTGGAGGGAAACATGACAGCAGAGGTATGGCAGGTAGGTGTCATAATGCAACGAGCAGAGAGGCGGGCAGGACAGAACGGGCTCTGTCTGGATGGAGGAAACAGTCAGGACTGATTCTGCCTCTGTGTTTGCACAAGCTCCCTGTTAGACACTAATTTGCAGCCCTTACTATTTTTCTTCTTCACCATGGAATACACACACACACACACACACACATACCCATATAGTGCATGTAGGCCATGGTCACAGACCTACTACCAACAAAAGATACACAAATATTAGTATGAACACATTTGTACAAATGAATGCACAGGCATGCACATGCACACACACACACACACACATGCAGCACAGATACACATATAGGTACACAAACCCAATCAGAGTGCACACCCACATACATCAAACACACACACGTTTAAGCAGACCTCTGAAAATTACTCCTGCTCATTTAAAATCAACACTCACTGGGGCCTCAGAACCTGAGACCATTTCCAGAGACATTTTGTCCCCCGCCATTGAAATGTGGGCTGCATCTCCGTCTTGGTGACTGCAAAGCCCAGGAATAAGGAGGTCTGGTGCTGAACAGAAAGGGGTACATATGAATCCACTGCTGTGTGCCCTAAATATGGAGACCCATATACCACTTCTTCAAATAAAGAGTGTAATTGGGATCCATCAGTCATCTTTTAGGGTTGAACCAGAGGTTTTTCCACCTTCGACCTAAAGGGGAACAGATGTCAGCACACAAACACATGTGCGTGAATGAACACACACACACACACACACACACACACACACACCATCTCAGGCTTAGATTAAGAAATAGCATTAGCTAACATTGAGGATTTGTGACAATTTTGGAGAACACAGTTAATATGCCTTCCTATGAAATAGATACATGCACACAAACAAATATAATAGATCTGTGTTCACCAACAATCTAAACACACATGTTGAAAAATGAAATTGGGAGTGCAGTTCAGTTCTTGTTCAGTTATAGGATGCTTCCTTTGCAAAACTTTGAGAAGAGTAGAACTTTTATTAATGCATCTGTGCTGTATGATGCAAGTAAACCTCTTTCAACAGTGGGTGGATTGAAGCAGATTAATCTGACATGCATGCAGAATCAGTCAGGATGGGGCATCTGCTGACAAAGGCATGGGGTGTTTATTTAGTCAGGATTTATTCTTTGGAAACCCAGCATGTGTTGAGGCCATCAGCAGCAGCCCCACATGGCCCTCAGTGCAAGCAGGATGTCCTGTCTGACAGATAGAAATAATCAGCTTCATTACTCACTCCACCTCGCTAACACACAGACGGCTAGAGACACAGACACGCATACACACACCAGAGGCATACATACCCAAGTATGGCTGCACACACATAAGCACGCATGCACAACCCCCGCCAACACACACACACACACACACACGCACACACACTGGTACCATTGGTCCTGGCCTACCCTTCCATTTCCCCCCTGCCTTTCAGACAAAGCCTACTTTCTATACCGCAGATGCTGTATGAAACGTATTTATTTTTCAGTCAGAACCGAGCCCTCGGCCTGCTTCTCCTCCCTCCATTCCAGTAAGTCCACCCTGTGCTGAAACAGTGTGTCAGACGTGTCACAGTAATACTCAGGGAGCATGCAGGGCTTACAATGAGACAATGAGAGTTTGTTAGCAATGTGGAGCTGTGCCTAAAATAGGTTGTAGACTATGGTCATTTTTGTGTGACATCCCACATGTTGGTTAACCCAGTGTCTCCTAAAAGGAAGACAGAGAGAAAGTTAGGAGGGCTTGACAGAGGTGAACAGGGAGAGCGCTGAGTGGATGCCTGGCACCTAAGGGTTAATTGATGGGTGAAAGGGAGGATCAGGAATGCTTGCTGTGTGACACACACACACACACACACACGCGTTATACACACCTACGCAGAGTTATACACACGCACATATTCTGTGGTGCCTGGTAGGTCTCCTCCAGGGCCTCATCTTTACTGCGGAAACCCTTGGAGATGTTCGGGGTGATGACGGGTCAGTGGTTTAGCTGTATGGGTATCATTGTTCTCAGACTACTTCACTTTTCAGGATCGCTTTTAAACATTAGCAGCCTCATCTGATTGGGCGACAATACAAGGGCAACATTTTAATGCAATGGAGATAGCCAATATTCCCCTCAACAGGAATGGAGATTTGTAAATGTGGAGAAAAATGCTGTCAATAAGGATCAAAATGAAAAATGGAAAAATGTTGTGGGTCATAAGTGTTGGCATGTATGACAACATAGCAGAAAGGACATGTAGGACAATGTCAGATAGGACAAGATCTCAGTGGTTTATCTAACTACGTGCTCTGGGTGTCTTAGTGTGTATTATTTAAGTGTGCATCATACTTAAGTATGATTGTTATAATAATATGTGATCATGTCAAAATGATGAAAAGCAGGATATCAGACTCATGCTGTACCTAATGTCTTCCATGGTTGTTACTTGAGCGAACCATCATATCATAGTGAAAGGGAGCCTGTTGATTTACAAGGCTAGGCAGTAGCCTAAGGTGCATTCCCACCTACACTTCATATGATTCATACAGGTGTACCTGCATGGGAGACCAGCGTGTGCATTCATGTGCATCCGTGTGTGTGTGTGTGTGTGTGTGTGTCTGTGCGTTTGTGTGCATTAGTGTGAGTCGTTGTTTGTGCCTACATGTGCCTGCTTGTGCGTGTAAAGTCACATCCCTGTGTTCACCCACCAGTCCATCTAACAAGACACATTTACTATTAACATCCAGTGTCCAAGAATGTTTATGATAATCTGTTAAATATAATGATAGCTCGTTTTGTGTCCGTGAATTAAGGCCTTTCCTATAAAAGGAAGAGAAGGAGGGCTCCCCTGGGGCATGTTTGGGGCTCTCGCCATGGTTGGAGAGCTAGACGTGCATTCTGTATGTGCGCTGCGACTTTACACTGTCTGCTAAACACAAGCCAGAAACCCCATCTGACATTCACTGGATTTCTATTGTGAGACGTGGAAATTGCAGTTCTGTTCTATTTCATGTCTCTTTATGGGGCGTTGCCGCATTTTTTGGACAACCATACTTCAGAAAAAAATGATAAATGATAAAAGCACGTTATTGCTGTCTCACCATCAGTGATTGTAAAAGACACATTGGTACAACAGTATGCATTTTTTTCTAAACTATGTGTGCTTCCACCATGGGAATATACAAATCATGCTGTCATCACTGACACCACAGGTTTTTATGAAGCGCCTCAAGAATAGTGGAGTTATTCTCATGCTTATTCCCATTATCTCAACCCCCTCATCCTGCTTCTTCTCCTCCTCCCTCTTCTCATCCTTGTCCTCCTTTTTCCACAGTCACACCATCAATCAGTAAACATCACAATAACCATTTTCCGACAGTTTCATTGGATTTAAATTAAAGTGGTGTCATAACTGAGCGTTGAATGTATTGTAAACAATCTACCCTCTACCCCCCTCTGCTCCCTTCAAAGTCTGTGCAACTGAGTATATCTCTGAAATAAATGATAAATGAAGATAATGCTGAAGTTGAACCACAAGCTAAGCATGAGGGTGATACAAATCTAGAATATCTGAGATGCTAGAAAAAAATGTTTTTCAAGTACAAGACCCTCCATTGCCAATCGCCTTTGGCACCTTATACATGTCGACTGTAATATGATAGCAATCTTTGAACGTGGCATTTTGACAGCTCATGATATAGGTTATGTTTAAGCATTTGTTCCAGCCAGGGTCAATGTTGTACATACCATCCACTTTGATTTTCTCCTTCTGACGGTCTACAAAACAACTCTCGGGAAACAATGGAGCCTGCCGGGCCCCTCAATCAGAGCCCAGGCACAGCTCGACCAGAGCCAGATGTGGCTCTCTAGATGCTGATTATGTTTGTCTTGTTTACAAACGGAGCTCAGAGCAGATTCCTCATTTACTGGCCGTTCCTTTTTTCTCCATCAGATCTATATACACAGACCCCCACTTGGACAGAAACAGCAAACAAAGAACATTTTGGTTCTGTCATATACAGAGCGCTGTTTGTTGGAAAATGTCACTCTGGTCCATGGTTTATGGCATCAACCACCTGCTCATATCTCTTATCTTTACTCACGAGAAACTGTGCTGCAGTCTTTGAGTGACACTTCGGTGGTGACACGTCTCCTCACACATGGAATACCACTGATTTTCTGAGTTTCATAATTCTTACATGCTATTCCAAATAATTCAAGTGTGTGAGTCTGAACATACACTTGTTGTAGCTATCTCAATCACGTATATATCTAAATGAAAATAGTTGATATCAGTCAATTCAAACTAGTAGTAAACATTATTAGTCACTAGTACCTAGTGGAGAGTACCATAGTTGGAGAGACTTTCTGAGCATATATTGGAGTAACCTCAATTGAGTTGTATTTCCCTTTGAGAGTAAAATATCCACTAATATCAATATCAATACCAATATTGAATGTACTGTTCAATTTATGTCCCTGGGTTGGGTTGGACTGTGACGTGAGCGGTGGTGGTGGCAGACTGAAGGTTAGAGAAGCAGGATTATGAAGGTTTGAATGCATGGAGCGGCTGAGACAAGCTGGGTGAGGGAGTGAAGGTGAAGAAGTACTGGTCTCCCCTATCGTCACAACTGTTGCGAAACTGCCCATGAGTAAGCTGCTGACTGGGTATGGTTGTGGTTGTACTCCCTGGGCAGCTCCCATGTGTGTAACCCTCCGCCCACCTGTAACAACTCCCCCTGTTGCTGTGAATGAGAATGCATTTTAAAATAAATAAAATAAAATAAAATAAAATAAAATACATAATCAGCCCTTTGTTACAACATATCGTGTACTGGGCCTCCTACCACAGTCCTAGCTGGGTCATGTCCTTCAGTATCTACATCATTAGGTCCCCACCGCTGAGCCTCCGTATGAGGTCAACCAATACCCCCTCACC
Organism: Hoplostethus atlanticus; assembly: GCA_034670405.1. Lineage (NCBI taxonomy): Eukaryota > Metazoa > Chordata > Actinopteri > Trachichthyiformes > Trachichthyidae > Hoplostethus > Hoplostethus atlanticus. Next base: position 12,083,700 of record JAXDDX010000002.1, on the reverse strand, counting down.
GCCACTCTGGCAGGAAATGACCTCACACACAGAAAATGAACCCGCACCATCAGACAATAACCCCTCTCACCTAAGGTCAAAGGTCACCGGAGTCACGGGGGAGTCAGAATGTTTGTGTTTGAAACGTGTGTGGGGGCAGTCTCTGATCACTTGTCAGTGGCGGACAGTTGAGTGACTCGTGTATTTGTGTGAGTGATTCTGTGGTATGTCTGGCATGTGCGACTGTCTGTGTATGTGGGCAAATATGTTTTTTTGAATGTGTGTACATGTGTATCCCCTTGGGCAGGTAGAGACATATAACTTTACCTTTGATCACTGGTCTGTGCCGTGCATGTGTCTTTGTGGAGGGGTCACCAGGTATGTGACTATGGACGTGACTATGGGTTATATACGTATGAGATGGTCCGTCTGTATGTCCTGTCTGTCATGCATCACCTCTCCAGTGAGCGATACACACTTCAAGTACGGTTACTGGAAGACTTCTTAACATGGATGTACCCATTTCCTCTCTCTAGAATGCATGTATGTGTGTGTGTGTGTGTGTGTGTGTGTGTGTCTGTCTGTCACTTTCGAGTTAGGGTTTAGGTTTAGGGTAGAGGTAAGAATTATTGTTAGCATGATGTTGAGATAGAGTAAGGTTTAATACAATATCAATAAGTTGGAGAAAGACTGTAGTCAGTGCAAGGTCTTCACAAATAAAGCAACAAGGATTATCAAGATTTAACATGGAATAATAAGGGACACTTAACACTCATTGAAACGAATACACCCAGTCACACTGATTTAGCCTACAAAGAGCACACTGTGCACCAAAACACCACCAGAGAGGGAGAGCCTTTACAGACTGTAGAAAATAATGGACAGTAACCGTAACATGGCCCACACACTTTCTGCTGGTAGTTTGGCAGCACCCAGGGGGATTTCTGTGCCAAGATGTCAAGCTGGAGTAAAGGCTCTCACCCACTTCAAGATCAAGGGGAAAAGCAGGATAAAAGCCCGATCTGACCAGGTATTTGTTCTGTGTAAAGTAAGGCCATTTCATGTGGGCTACTCATACCAATATCACACACCAGTCATCCACAAGATGAGCTGTTCTCTCTTCTATACAATTGAATGTGTCCTTTATAATTGGCAAAGGTACATAGCCATAATATGACTGAATCATTGGTCTCTACCATTCAATTCGGCAATAAAATTGACCGCGCTGCCGTTTGCTGTGATGCCGCTCCATCAGATCTGGATGTCCCACCATAATAAACTCTTATGCACTCTGTATACGCTGCTTACCCAAACTCGGCATCTATTGCACGTCCCAACCGTCCTGGTAGGGGGATCCCTCTCTGAGTAGCCCCTCCTGAGGTTTCTTCCAATCTTTCCCTAAAAGGTTTTTTTTGGGAGTTTTTCCTTGTCCTCTGTGAGGGTCCAAGACTGGGGGATGTCGTGTACTAACCATTTACTGTTTCACATGTTGGGCACTGTGAAGCCCTTAGAGACTGTAACGGTGATTAAGGGCTGTACAAATAAATGTGATTTAATTTGATTTGATAAAATCTGGATTTGGATGCAAACCAGTAGTCCTATGGTCTATGTGACTGAATAACCATACACTGAATAACAATACGTTATGCATGACATATAAGGCTTTATTAATCACTATATGACATTGATGAACACAAGGTGGTGTTCTTCTGACGCCAACCCTTGGAAAAAGCCTGTGGGGACATTGTGGTTTGTATTGGGTTAGGCTTGAGGTTGGTATAATTGTAACATTTCTATCACAAAGGAGACAATCCATATAAATTGCCACGCATGTGTGCACACACACATGTGCAAGCACATACACGGTCCTATTTAGCTCATAGCTCAATCCAGACCCTGTTAACAACCATATCGTGTCCCCATCTTTTTCTTGTTTTGGTGAGTCAGCACATCAGCAGATTTCTGTTTTTCCAAATGACTTCATAATTGAAGTCAACTCATCATTGCCGATTGTGTTCTACGTCCAGATGCTTAAGGGGAACCATTCGTCTTGTTTGGAAGTTGACTGACTGTGTGGGAGTTTCGTGCCTTTAAAGCCTGTTTACACATAGAGCCAGAGTGTATGCCAGGATCAGGGCGGCTCCATTTTGTGAGTGTTCTATCAAAATAATGTGATGTGAGGACAGGCATGAACAATAAGGCATCTGCAATCTGGATGAAGTAAGAAAAGTTCCTTCAATCTGTTGCTGAAACGTTTTGGTGTTTCTGCTCTACACACCAGCATGGTGGGGAGAGGACAGGTAAGGGGGTGAAGGGTGTGTGTGTGTGTGTGTGTGGGTGTGGGTGGGTGGGTGCAGGGTGGTGCATTTGATAGTGGTCAAGTGTCAGGACCAAACCTACAACATCACAACACATGAGCTACGGCCCAGCTAGGTGATCCACAAGGTACCTCGCATTAGATTTGGAACAAAGCACTAAGTATGTACTCAGTATATCTGGTCTAGAGTTGATTTGTACCCACATGCCTATTTGTTTCAATAAATTATTTTATGTCATGAAATCTGTCCCGACCTCTTTCAGCTCAAATGTAATTCCTTTTATTTCCAACATAAGAATATGAAAGGAGAAGTTTTACAACAAATATCCACAGAATACCGTCACAACACGCTTGACAGATCAATTCACCAACTAATCCCAAACAATGCTGCTTTTGAGATGAACAGACAAATTTTTCAGCACTGCCAAGTCTTTTGAGTTAGCACCTTCTCCGTGAAAAGCGAGGCTGGATTCTGATAAACTGTCAACGGCACATTCAGTGTATACACAACAGCCCTTGGCGGTCGACGGCAAGTCAAAGCAATAATTAAAATGCAGCCAATAAATGCGCTTCTATTACATCCAGCTGTGTTTACATTCAACCACTCAGTCTGGAAACGTTGAGTCAATCTCCTCTTTCTTTATCTCTATCTGCGGACTTTCTTGCTGTCACCACTTCTAACCTCCTTTAATCTCTTTTTACCTCTGCCACCTTTTCTCCTTTCGCATTCAGACACACCTGGTTTATAAATGGTACTCTCTCTCTCTCTCTCTCTCTCTCTCTCTCTCTCTCTCTCTCTCTCTCTCTCTCTCTCTCTCTCTGTTGAACTTCATCCTCAGCACTCTGGGCTCATGTACACTTGTTTGGAGGTTTCAGTGGCGATGACGCCAACAGTTTTGCCAGGATTGTGAGGTTGTTTGACCAGAGGGTGCCCACGTCTCCACCAACGTGCAGAAATTAGGCAAGCAGATTGTTAGCAGGCTGTAATTAGGAAACAGGGAGGTTCACCGAATGATACAGGCATGGGTAATTATGACAGCTATTTTCCCCTTCCCATCCCAGACCTCACAGTAAGCCCACCAGACGTTGAATCAAAACAGATTAGACACCCACAAACACACACACACACACACACACACTCATGCACAGGTTGGTGTGATGATGTTAAGATTACAGGGATATGTAATGTAGGTTTCATGATCCTCCGTCCACAGATGTGCTGCTATCCCGACCATAAATTCCCTTCCTCGTCCTGCTGTTGCTATCTCTGGAGATGTCCTGGATTGAGTTGTGTTTGGGCTAATTGGCCACTTAAACTATGACCTCATGGTGTTGTGGGGGAAAACAAGCAGATGACGACGACGGTGATGGCACATTGATGAACACTCGGCCTGCAGAGAGTTGATACAGACACAGTGGTTTGGCTGCAGGTGCCGTCAACACATACTCTACAGGTCCACAGCACACTCTCACACACTGATATTGAAATGGATGAACGCTATTCTCTCCCTCTGTCTCTCTCTCTCTCTCTCTCGCTCTCTCTCTCTTACTAACTCACTCACTATTTCTTTCTCCACTTCTTAAGCGTAAACGGGGGGATAATTTATCAGCTTCCCAATTGCACATATTTCAACCTGGGAGGAGCAATTTGTAAAAATTGATTCAAGGTCCAGCTTTAAGAGGCTTATGTGTCCTCATTAGCCTTCTTTTTACCTCTGGAGACACTCAAAACAAATCCAGCATCCATCACAGCTGCAGTAAACCACATTTCCCAGCAGATACAGATCTGTCCGGGTGCATGGTTTCCATGACAACTGACAGCAAATACAATCATAATTGAAAAGAGTCAAGGACATCCATATCACTATGATGAGGATTTGTTTGTCCTGAAGGGGCTCTCAATCACACATTGTCTAATTCAATGTATTGTGTATTGCATTGTCTGTAAGTGAAAGATTCTCCATTTTGTTGGTCACGCTGTGCTCATTCCTCTTTTCCACTAAACATGACTGACTTCACCAAAACAGAAATTACTTCCAGAGATATTGATAACAAAGTGATAAGCTATATAATTTCATACTGAAATGATAATGGCATTTTAGGTGAAAATGCTACTTTCCCTCTGTTGAGAGTTTCTGTTCATCACTTGGGGATTGAATTCTGATTTCAAAGTGCACCATGTTCAAACTTCAACAAACTTTTAAAACAGACACTGACTCCTGTAAAAGGTTTTGGTGCTATTAGGCACATCTCAGAACAGCTCTGCTATTGCAAACAATGCTTAACGCCATTTCATCACCATTGATGGGACTCTTATTCCAGACCTGTAAACGGCTTACACATGAAGCGAGGCGATTACTGACACACCACTGATCAATAGCTTCGTTGGGTAGTTTAGAGGTGTTGATGATAAATGCTAATAAAATAAATAAATATTTTTGAGGTAAATGATCATTTTATAAATTGTTTTTTTATTTTATTTACAATTGCAGTTTTGAGAATAGATTAAGTAAGGAAGACAAAAGTATGCATCCTTCCTTGTTGAAACAGTTTCTCTTAATGATGGTTGAGGCTGCTTGTTTATTGGGTTGAATTCCATTCAGGGAGGTAACAGTTCCCGCCATTGTTAAGACTCATCTGAATAGGAGGTCTGGGTGAGTAAACAGAGGTCTGGACAGCTCATGAGGTCTTACCTTTAAATGTGTCAGTTTTTCCAGAGGGCATCATTAAGAGACCCACATCAGATGAAATGCAAGTAAGCAAACACTCTACTGAGCTGAGTGTGTGCAGTTGAAATGTAAGTCGCTGTAAATTAGTGTTTATAATAAATCTGTGTTTATTTGTGTGGTGGTGTGTGTGTGTGTGTGTGTGTGTGTGTGAGTTCATTTGTATGAAAACCATGGAAAATCAGTTTTTCTACTTTTTACAGAATATAGAAAAATGGATATGTTGAGAAGCAAGCTCCATCTGCCCTCTCTCTCTCTCTCTTTCTTTCTTTTTAACTCTCTTTCTGTGGAGCCACAGCATTGATATTGTATTATGCTGCTTATTTGTTGAGGCCGTGTGTATACATTCATAGCAGCACACGTTTCCTGTTAACGTTGGAGGCTGAACTCACTTCCAAAAATTACAGCTTCTCAGGCCAGTTCTGCAGAACAGACCACTGCCTTGTCTAAATAACAGCCTGCTCCAACATTGTCTATCCCAGACCTCAAGACAAATACAGGCCAAAAGGAGAAGTGAATTGCTATGTGGAGTCCAAATGGGATTAATGGTATAGAAAAGTGGTTAAATATCCTCAAATCAATGTTCATAATATCCAACGAGTTTAAGTCTCTTATTTGCAGTCCCACACTTTCTCTTAGGCGCCCTCTTCCTCTCGTTTCTCCGTTTTCACTAAGCCTGCCAGCTTACTTTTCTGAGAAACATGGCCACAAGGTATGCATATTAATAATATGTTAAGAATATCCAGTATGTAAGAAAACACACACACACACACACACACACACACAGATCACAAGGTCCTGCCCAATCAAGCCCTTTAATCCAGTTCTCAGAATACTGTACACCCACTTTCTGTATATCTTTGTTTCTTTTCTTTATGAGTATGATTGGATTCATGTATTCAACTGAACAATGTGTTCTACCTGAAGCACCGCTAAAAACACAGAATCAACTTGAATGAATTCAAACATGTATGTTACATGAATGTGGCCAGTTTGGTCAGTTTTCCTGTTCTTATTAAGTCAGTCAAAAACAGGCATTTTCTACGATATCACATTGTGGTGCCTTCAATCGATTTCTCCGTCTTGCTGCTGAATGGGGAATGGTGGAATTGCCTGGGGATCCTCTCTGGGTTCTCTCTGAGCTGCTCTGATTGTGCATACAAAGCCAGTCGGAAATTGGGAGAGGTAAACAGAGGCCAGGCGGTGCTGCAAGCTGTCAAACAGCTCTGTGTATGATTGAAGACAACCTTGAGCTGGAACATAAACATCCCAGCAGGCTCTCACCGTGCACTCAGCCCCTACCGCCTCACAGGCATCCATGATAGGCCAGGGGGAGCCACGGGGAGCCAGCAGTTGGGTTGAGATGGAGAAGGAGGGGATAGTTTTATGGCTTGGCAGAAATTTTGAAAATGGTACCTGTATAGCGCTTCCAAGAGGGGGTACAGGAGGTGTGCTGAGAGGGAGATGTTGCCCATACACACAAACAGAAACACACATGCATGTTCAAATGACATGCACACATACACACACACACACAGACGTACTCTCACACATCTATGTCCACATGCATGTGCACACACATGCTTGCACACATGCACACACCCAAACATGTATGCCTCATCATAAAGATGTACAGACAAGGCAATTGGATGCATATTTCTTACCATTATCACTGTGCAGCGAAAGCCACGCAAGCTCTATGAGAATTCTGTCTGCATCTCTCAATGAATGGAACACACCACATGATCTTTTAATCATCATGAACCCCTCACTCTCAGGCATCCATATTCTTTTTTCTTTTTTCTTTTAGGCCTTTGGAATGGAGGAGAGAGAGAGAGAGAGAGAGAGAGAGAGAGAGAGAGAGAGGACATTCTTACTTAATTGGGATCTTGAGTGCATTTGTTTCTAATAAAGAGGTGTGCTTTGTTTGCATTCTCTCTCTCTCTCTGCTGCTTTGTCTTTCTTTCTTTTTTCAATGTGTTCCCTGAGAATGGTTATAAGTGCGAGTAGCTGCCTGTTCACACTGCACCACCCTAACCTTATGATAGCTAGAAAAGACAGCTGGCCCATCATTCCCATTCATAACTACTCAATTAAGAAGTTCCCTTATTTAGGGCAACAGTACTTCATGTACTACACAGTTTGTCCACACTGATGTGTGGATGGATACTGTTGGATACTGTTGCTGTTCCCTGTGGCTACAGAGAAAAGTCTGACTCTCTTTATATATTAGTCAGAACAAACCATCAAAATCAAAACTATAAGTTGGGGGTTGGAGGTTGATAGTCTCAACGTATTCATTCATTCACTTATTCATTGTCTTTACCCAATTATTCCTATTCAGAATCACAGGGAGTCTATCCCAGCATGCATTGGGATAAGGTAATGACTCTGAAATAGATCAGAAATTACACTGAATCGTGAGATAAATGCATATCTCCAGATCAAATCAATTATCGAATAAAGTGAAACACAATTCTGACAAGTCTGACAATGAACCTGGCTAAAAGACTGAAGGATATTAATTCACTGGCACACTGCAGCTTTAAACTGTAATCCACCTGCAAATCATAAATAAGTGCATGCACTAAACAGAGTTTTTCCGTTTTTTCCCATGGCCGCTAGCCAGCCACCAGCCTTGAGGGGTGTGAAGGGCCCTGCCAGGGGTCAAAGAAAGTGATTGGTTGATGAAGTCATTCTGGGATTAATGCCCAATTCCTCCAACTCCCAAATGGACCCTTCGTCTCCTTTCCTCATTAAAGGATCCATGTGGATCTGGAAAAGGACTAGATAAATATGGGCTATAAAGGAAAGGGAGATGAATGTTGATCAGTAGGATCCCTGGAGCCACAAAACTACAACTGAGGAGTTTGATTCTAAACTATTTTTTTATATTAAAATGTAGATATATATATTAGCAACAGTCTTATGATCTAATCAGTAATGCTATTTGGCTAGTACATGTAGCGCAAATAACTTACATGACACACGTTTACAGGAACAACAGGCAGGGCCGGCGCTCCCTATAGGCCTGAATAGGCAGATGCCTCGAGGAAAATAAATTGTGTATCGTTCTTATTTGATACAAAAAAGAAAAGGGGCCTCCACAGAAGATTTTGCCTGGGGCCTCCAGCAGTGTAGAGCCGGCCCTGACAACAGGACCTCACATTTAGTGCATGGAGACAGTACTATACAGTAGACTATACACATCCCTCCACATGTAGACATTCAACACTATTACTATGCATTCTATCACTACACTGCATTCAGAGTGCATAGCATACAGTCCGGTTGCAGCTGTAGAGAGTATATGTATATAAACAGGATTATATACTATATTATATTATATATATATATAAAATAATTTCTGAGGCTGAAGTGGCATAGTGTGCAAAGACTTGTGCAAGCATTATGAGCAGTGCAAGAGTGTGCAAACCACTCTGGGTGATAATAAAGAGGATGCAGTAAACAGTATCAGTAGTAGAGTCAGGATTGGATGCAGGTAGTTCAGCAATAAGGGGACATGAGCAGGTTGGCTACCAAATGACTGTGACTAGTTGCAGTTTTGTCAGAGATTTATGTTCTACTAATGAGTAATTATGTGGTGTTCATCGAGTCATTCGTCAGGTGGCACCATTCGCCAACTACCTACTCTAGCCAATAGCACTATGTGGCATGTCTTTGGGGTTATCAAGTGGGCATGAGTCATGTTCCTGAGGAAAACTGATGGAGGAAGAATTTCTCCTAGGTTTTCCTAAAGGATTTCTAAAGTGAACAATTAGTCCATCTGATACATATTAGCACATGACGGTAAATAAAAAAGGAAATATGTTCATGTTTGGTTGAGGGTGTTTTGGCATCCTATGTGCATACGTATTTTATTAGGTATCACAGATGCTTGCAATATAATCTCCCTGAGCATTTTTACTGGCATATCTTTACAGCCTCTACAGTACTTGAAGGAGAGGAGCGTTTTCCGCTATCACCTACGGCACTTTGATGGAGTCCTACAGTGTTACCATCATGACAACAGGCTAAACGCATCTACTACCCAGATATAGTGGAGTGATTACGACTCTTGCCTTTGGAGCCATAAGTACACCTATTAGCTATAGGGGCATATCCCGCTGTCACATTCTCACCTGTGTCTTCCCTCACAGACCTGGTTCCATGCGGAGACATTATGGGACACCACAGCCGTTTCTTTTTCCCTCTCAGATACATATATTCCAATGGTAGAGGAGGAAAGTCTGACGCTATTTAAGCAATTTTATTCTGCAATCAGTGAAGTCTCCTCCTCTGTATCCAGCTTTCCTAGTGATTTCAAAGAACAAAATGCTTAAGGGATTGAAATGACAACCTTGTTTAAATAAAAACCTTATAGTCGTGCAGCCATGATCTACACTTTTCTCAAAGAAACCGTCTTAAATGAAGCAGGGTTAACCCAAATAGAGGAATATGCTTGAATTTAGTGACTTTAAGCTTTAAATTGCCATCACTCCAAACGTCTGAGTTTTCAGAGGCTATGCAATATTATATAAATAAATGTTTGCATGTGTCAGGATGTGCATGTGTGTGTGCCTGCCTTCATATATAGACACATGTGTTTCTGTGCATCTCGCTGCCTATACAGATGTGTTCATGCATACACGTGTGTCTGTGGGCGTGTGTATACGTGTGTGTGCATGCCCTCATATGTACACGTTTGAGTTTGAGTGTGTGTATGGATGTGCGCGTGCACGAGCGTGCGTGTGCGCGTGTGTGTTTGTGATTGACTGACTGAGACAAGGGATGCTGCTGTGCCTGGGTTAGTGCTGTTTACAGTTTTGGGATAATCACGTGACAGGCAAAGGGTCCTGCCTATGGAGCAGACGGGACCACCCACGTGGCCAATAGGAACAGCCATGTAATTGTGAGTGAACCTTTTCCAGCGCAGAGCAGGATGCCTGCGACCAAGACGGATTATGATGCGTCCGACTCTTTTTTTCTCCTAGCGACAATAAAGCAGCTCTTTTCATCTCCATCATAAGTGACAAGTTTCGGACTCCACGGGGGGCGGATATTATTGATTTGTCCAGAAACCTTACCCCACCTCGACGGAATATGGTAAGTGCCCGGCTGGCAACCAGACAAGAAGCTGGAGCGCTCTGATGCCTCAGGTGTGAAATGTTGGCCGGTTGATAAGCTGATATTCTGGTCCATCAAGCGGTTACACTGGCTAATTACCACTCCAACACGTGTGTTTTACTCTTCCTGTAATACATTTTTGTGTCAGTTGGTTTAATGGGTTAATGTGTTTTTCCAACAACCAGTTGACAACTACCTAAATTCTAAGATATTTCTATTTTTTCTGAGGTGTGCTGAGGATGAAGTATTTCGAAAAATCAAATGCACTGAAAACAATAAACGTTTAAGGAAACAGATGTTGCTTTTGCAATGTACCTTGATAGCTACGCCTTTGGACACTTGGTAAAGTTGATGTTAGTTGTCTAGCCCATAGCCTTTTAAATTTAATTTACTCTTAGTCACTCGAATTAAAATCTTACTCGTCATACGCAATTCAGTACCGTGCTCCTTCACAACAAAAAACACTGGAATGAACGCATTGATTGACGCGGGTTGTGGGTCTGTTTGCAATGAATGTCATTCCATTGATTGGCGTTAGGATTAAGAGAACATTACAAGTCTGCTGTAACCCCTGCAATCTATTTTAAAGAGCATGGGGGCTTTGTAAAACAATTAAATAGTCGGATATAGCCTAGTAGTCTACGTCACTGGTAAAGCCCACAGTACAGGCTGGTGATCAACCATAGGAGTCTGCTGCTCAATTTCAGATTTCAGTGCGCATTAACATTACATGCGTGCGTAATTTGCACAACAATTGCATTGGGATCGTCTACCCCATTAACAATGTGACTTTAATCTCTTAAAGTATGAGGAATCCTATATTACTATTGAACTTGATCAACATAATACTGAATCCATATTGTAATATATGCATCCATACATCCACATTAAGTGACATGGGAAAATTAATCATATAATCCACCTATATGCCTAATATGCCCCCCAAATGTTCCTTTTGATTATGAGAGAAAAAGGGCAGCAGGTCTAATTCGTTTTTTTCTAGACTGATATCAGGAAATTATTAATATTCTCAAAGGATGTTGCTTTTTGCAACTAATAGGATACTAACATAACTCATTTAGGGACTTCGGATGTTGTATGTGGGCTGTGGGTGGAGGATTAACTCTGTATCACCTCATCATAGAGACATCATTGCAATTAAGATATGGCTACCTACAAATGCTTGTTATATATTATTTGATCATCATAACAGTATGCCTGAGATTGTGAATCCACATTCAAACAATGCAATATTTGTAAAATCATTCTTTGCGTTTTGCACTGTACTTTTCATAGGAACGTTCAATTTAATGTATGAATAACAAGATATGACCATTTATTTTGCACACTTAGTGTCGTTGCTGTTCGTTATTATAGACTAACCTGTGCTACAGTACAACTGACATTATAACGCCGAGACTGAAATTTAGGACCTCCCCTTGAACCGCTGTAATTTGAGGCCCAAGTACCACCATCATGGTGGTGGTAGAAAAAAATCAAACCTAAAAAAACTGTAGTTCTGACATTCCTCGGGCCCCCTCCGACGAACAGACTGTGTACCTTGCCTTATAGACTTGGGTTTTCTCAGAGAAATGATCCCTTTAAGCGACGCGGCTCTATGTGGAAAACCAAAAACCGAACGCACCAAGAGGGTTTGGCTCTCTCCGAGCCTCCCCTGAAGTTGGAGATGCACACATGAGGTCTCTCTGCCTGGGTGGTCTCTCTACTTTAGTGAGCTGTTGCTAAGCAGCTAATAATAGTCGTGTTTGCTGAGTAATTTTTGCCCTTCTGGAACCAATCAGATGCAAGAAAGTCCTGCGATCTGACAGCCCCAGAGGCGGGATCTCGAGTCTTTTTTTTGCTTTTCACCCCTCCTCCTCCTATGCCTCCAAATGGAGAGAGGTCTTTTTTCTCCTCATCTATTGAATCTCAGAGTTGACCGTGACGCGCGGCCCAGGTGAAGACCACATAGATCTCACCAGAATGCAACGACCATCGAGGTTTCTTATCCGACGATTTGTGTATGGGAATCACTTTGTCCACCTCGCTTTTTGAGAGAAACTTACTTTTTTTAAGAGACACGGTGAATGCGGTGAAAGCGGTGGAGACCTCCGGATCGCGAAATGTTGGGATGGAAGGCGCAGACTTTGACTCGCCGTCTCCAACAGGAGTATGAAGTCCTACTTCACGGGTGTGAGATCACCGAGAGTGAAACTTTGTTGCCTTGGGATATCGCTACACGCTTTCGGGGAAATATTATAAAGTGGGAAACCATCGCGCAGTCCCCGCAACATGGCCTCGGCTGCTAATGCGTCCTCCGAGCAGGAAAACAGAGACCCCGATCGGCCGAGGATAACGCGGAGGAACAGGGGGGACTATACCCGCAACACACCGCTGGATTTGGAGTATTTGCAGCGGCCGAGTTACTGCGATGCGGGGTTTGCATTGGAGCAAATATCCCAGGTGCTTATTTCACGTATTATTACGGTACAGATGTTTGGTATTGGTTTCATTGAACCCCCCAAAAGTGATCAGACTATGTCCAGTCGCTGCTAGGTAACGAGATATAGCTACGGGACGGGCTGGGCAGGGGATTGAGGGGTTTGGGACAAGGTTGTAGCAAGCCCGAGTGTGTTTTGTTTTGTTCAACATTTGTTTTACTCCTCGTGTGCGTTTTAGGATCTGTCTCAAGTCCTATTTGTAGATAAAGTGTAATTACTCGATCGGTAGAGCCCCCAAAACAACGTCCCAACCTATAACGGTCTCAGGCACCCAAAGCAAGACATGCAGCTTTCAGTACCGACTATTCCACTCGGTTGGCTATTCCAGTCACCGTCTCAACGTTTCCCGGTTTACGTGCAGGTTTTTTTGAGTGCCCCAGTAATGTTTTGTGTGACATTATCTTAACTTAGGCGACTTGCTCACCTCGCTTAAAGCAAAAAAAAAAAAAAATCCATGTGGCTGCCCTCTTCCGTTCACAAATATTGTCGTAAGTCCCTCAGTGATGGCTCCTCCACTCCCCAGCCCGGATCACACAGGCTGCTGGATGGGAATGGAGTTGTGTGTGGTGGTATGTGTGGTTTTACCACATGCACTTTTTCAGGGGATTTAATATCAGCACTTAGTGTGTGCGCGCGTTCGTCTGTGTGTGCCCCTCCACGAAAATAAACACTTTAATATTCCTATAATGTACCTACATAGACTTAGAATGTATCTGCGGTAGTAAATAGTGACTTTATATTGACCTTATCGTACTTTAAAGTATTTTTGAATCTCCTATGGTATCGCTATAATGTTCCGATAGATACGTATAGTTTTGCTGTGATATTGTACAGTGACCTTATATCTGTTTGTTCTATGCGCGCGCGCGTGTGAAAGAGAGACACGGGGAACCCTATTATCAAAACTATATATAATGCTGGTTTGACAGCTATCTCCCTTTTACCTCCATCCACGTTGGAGGTCCAACCACAGACCTCTGAGGCAGAGTAGCAGCAACCCTCTCAAGTTTTACCTTGTCTAACACAAAACGGTGACACCTATTACTCCTATTTGTCAGTCTTTCTGGATCAACATCTTAATAACTCGTCACTGTCCAATGAAATGACACAATGAGGCCTTAGGAAATGTAGTGAACCAGTGCTCTGTTTCTGTGCCTGGGAGCCGTGCATCACTGACTCATTTCTTTTCTCATGTGGACCTACATGGCTACAGTTTGTACATGTCAGTGATATGATGGCAGCCCAGTGGTTCTCAAAGTGGGATAAGGGAACCTCCAGGGATCCTTCAGTGGTTTTCAGGTGGTCCCCCAGCCTACGTGGAATAGTTTAATTTCACTGTTATTATCAGAGGTTAGCATAGTGAGAGAATCTATAATGATAACTATTTTAATCATAGCTCTCACTGCTCCCCTCCTAAAATATAGACCATTTAAAATTTCTAAATCATATCTAACAATAAAAATCTCCTCAGATGGGGTTCCTTTGGGTCAAAGTCTTATCTAGTGGGGCCCCTGATTTGATGACTTTGGGGGTCCTTGACATGAAAGCCCCTGTGATAGCCCATTACTAGTCCATGTGTCATGAAGCTAATGCAAAAGTTGTTTTTTTCCTTTGTGAACAACAGACTCACCTGTCCAGGTAAGCTTGATGTTGCACAGTGTTTTGGTTGACAGTAACATTGGGACTCTTGTCTCGTCGCAGGGGAAGGCGACTGGGAGAAAAGCACCTCTATGGCTGAGAGCGAAGTTCCAGAGACTTTTATTTAGGCTGGGCTGTTACATACAAAAGAACTGCGGAAAGTTTTTGGTTGTGGGCCTCATGATATTCGGAGCTTTCGCCGTGGGATTACGGGCAGCTAATTTGGAGACGGACGTGGAGAAACTCTGGGTGGAAGGTAAGTTATTCTGATTTGTTATTTATTACTTGTGTTTATAAGTTGTACAGTTTGTTATTTTTGACCCAAGTGTATGGGTAGGGATATGGAATGGGTTGGATGTGAGATACTCTTATTTATTATTTATTTAAGCATTTTTTGAGGTCATACAGTTTGTTATTCTTCACCTGTGTGTGTGTAGAGGGATATGGGATGGGTTGGATGGGATGGAGAGGGATGGTGTGCTGCTAAACAAGTTGGGGGGATTGTTTATTGTATAGGGTCTGGCAAGTGGCCAAGTCTAACTAGAAACTAGTTTTTATTTATCATGGGCTACTTGTTGCTTTGGTTAGGATAGGCTACCACGGCGGGTGCACACACACGGCGACGTGTACCAGACGACTGTAACTGAACTCAAAAGTAAAGTTGTAATTAAGTTCATAAGCAGCTTTTGGTAGAGAGGAAATTTTGTCAAAGCCGCCATTTTGTGAGAGTGTGTGTGTGTGTGTGTGTGTGTGTGTGTGTGTGTGTGTGTGTGTGTGTGCGTGCGAGTGTGTGTCTGCCTGCCCCCAGCAGTTGAATACTCGGAGACTGTGTGTGGTCCCGTTTTGGACAGCTCTCAACTTTCCAAAAAGATTTGTCTCCGGCTGAAGGGAAAAAGCGGAGTGCGGACAGGAACCGGTGTTTGTGGAGTGGGTAGGCCACTCACTTGTTGTTCTTTTCGGAAATAACTTGCGAAGAATGAATTCTCTTTTCTTTTCAAAAAGGACTATGTGTATGGGTGGTGTTCGGGGGGGTAAGGGAAAGGGGCTGCGCTTTTTTCCTTTCCTTTGATCTGCATTCCAGCAGTAAGCACGGCTATCGGAGTCATGAATGGAGCAGGAGTTTTAGCTGCTGGGAAACGCTATGAGGGTTTTCAGGTGGAAAATAACAATCAAAGTATTATTTATACACAGGCTACTTTATTCTGCTTTTTGCGCGGTAGTCTGTGTGGATTTGACAACCCATTTAGACGAGCCTCCTTCAAACACGCACCAGCAATATCTAAATCATGAGAGAGAACATCAGCACAGCCTGATTTCTGTACAGATCAGACTAGCTTTCTCCCTGGGTTGGGTGGTCTCTCCTAGCGTGCTGCAGGGGTCTGACAGACAGCGTGTTCCTCCGGTCTGTGGCGCAGGCGCAGTAGGCAGCAGTTTAGGCAGAGGGGAGCTGAGGCCCTTAGCCCAGGCCTCCTGAATTTGGAGGACCACGCTGTTTTCACACCCTTTTCAAACGTCAGACCACAAGCACTTTGTCATCACATGTAATATGTGCACAGTATGAAAGATTGTGGTTATTATAAGCGTGATAAAACATCCTTTACTACCATGTTATTACAACACCAGCACGACACAGTATTGCAATTCAGTGGCATTTCACTTATGATTAGTGCACAGTGTGTGTTTTTGCTTAGGCCTACTGTTAGGCAAACCATCACAACCCTGCAACAAGCGGTCTCTCACATACGTTACACCACGAAGAATTGGTATTGACAGAACAGGTTGGCTTGATGTTGAACCAGAGAGAGACCACACAGTGCTTATGCCATCACTAGAACCAGGGCTGGTGACCTCTGTAGAGGTTGTATGTGACATGGTCTCACCCTCTCTCATGCATAGAGAGCCAGACACATAGAGACCCCCACACACACACACCCACACACCCACACTGAAAGAGAGAATGGGCCGTGGTGGTTTCCTAGGTCCCAGGACGTGAGGGGTTCCAGATGCTGGTAGGGAGAGATCTGTTTGTTTAGATTAGGCTGCACAGCTGAGGGATAGATTAGTTCTGCCTGGACCGTGGAGCGCTGTGCTGGGCCGTGCTGGGGGACTGGCCCATCGTCCGAGTGGAGCGGAGAGGAAAAAGAGGAGAGAGGAGGAGAGCACTGAACGGCTGTTTATGTTTCATTTGGAACTGCCCTCCGCAGACGACCCGTGGACGACCCCGCCTGGAAGCTGTGTGGCCTGGAGATGCATGCACAAATGCACGCGCACGCACACACACAATACACCCGCTTCATATTAGATCTCTCAATCCCATTAGAACTGAGTGGCGCTACATTTTTACGTCAGTGATCTCATCTCGTGTCTGTCGTCACCTGCTTTTTGGTAGTGCCGAGGAGGCCGAGGTCTTCTGCAGACCACCATTAGCTGCGTACCAGAGCTGGCTAGTGTGTTTATTCTACAGCCCGTCACGTGCCACAGCTTTCGCAAGGATTGTCTCTTCTCACACAGCGCTCACTCAACACTGTTTATAAACACCCAGACACAGGAAGTTCTGTTTATTAGACAAAGCGACAGAGACCAATTGGGAGTTAAACACACGCTTGCACAAAGAGTCAATTGTGTCAGTCTCTGAGGATCTATGGGTTTTGTGTTTTGCTGAACATTTGGTGAATGATAAAGTCTTTTTTAAGTCTTTTTTTTTCCCCCCGCCCAGATCACATGAAAATGATAGCGGCAAATGTGTTCAGGGCAAATTGCATCCGCACTGCAGATAAATTCTGTGTCCATGTCGACCGCGGCGCTCACAGGAAATTATTAGCTGAAACAGGAAGTTGTAGTATTGTGATCTCCTATCTTGCTCTCTCCACACACAAATGTGGCTGGCTGCCCTCTGTTGTTACCACAATGTCAGAGCGCATGCCTATTGGCCCATCTACAACGTCACATGCAACTTCCAGTTTCAAAATATAGATGATTCTGGATGATCTTGTGATGATTAAGTGTAAGCCACGTCCACGGAGCAGAGATGAGGAAGGGAGGATGAAGCCCCCTTTAGAGTTCCTCCTGGCCACAAATGGAAAGTGGAGCCATCCCTTGGCATTCTGGGTTAAGGCAAACACAGGCCAAATTGTAAAGAAAATAGCAGCGCCGCCTGCCTCTAATTAAAACAGTATCGCGTAAACATTGGCCTTCCTGTAGGACGGCCCCTTACTCTCTCACTCTCCGTGCTGAGAGAGGGGCTGGAGATGTGGCCGGGGCTGGGCTGTGGTTATGGGGCTATGCCTTGAGTTGGGGATGAGAGGAGAGAGAGAGAGAGAGAGAGAGTGAGGGGGTTAAGGGAAAGATTGGAAATGAGGCTTTTGAAGCTTGAGCTCTGGGCAGGGGTTGAAGTTGAAACTAGGGGTGAAGCGGATGAGGAAGGGGCTGAGCTGTGCTGTAAATTGGGCAGGGTATAGAGTTGTGGTTAGCCTGTAGCTTCAGCATAGAAGAAAGACAGAGAAAGGGGCCTGTAGCCGGGGCTCTAGCTTTCACCGGGGATGATGATGAAGAGGAAAAAGTGGAGGTCTTTTGTTTTCAATGTCGGACATGGACTTGATTTGAACTCAGATTTAGGGCTGGATTTCTGGGCTACGCAGAGTTATGTGTGAGTGAGCGAGTCTATGGTATATAGATTTATGGTCTGGACCGGGGCATGGGGCTATGGGTTGTAGTCTCGAGGCTGCAGACTGAGGGGAGGCCCAGGTCCTGGAGCGCTTTCTTAGGGAGCACAGTGTAGAGGCCAGGGGCCACAGGGTAGACCCCTAGGGCCCTGAGGTCATCTCATAGAGGCCCCGCTATTTAAAACCTCACCTGATACTCACCCTGTGCCATGGGTGCAGAGTGAAGACTCACAGCAGAGGGGGGGTGGAGGAAAGGAGGGGATGAAGAAATGCCGTTGAAGTAGCAGCTGTCACCATTAGTTGTTTGTGTCCTGTATGTTTGTGTGTGTTTGTGTGTGTTCCTGTGTGCTTGTATGTGTGCATATGTGCACAATGCATGTTAAAGCAGTGTGTGTGAGAATGAATCTTGTACCTCAATATCTCATTTTAGGAGTGTGTGTGTGTGTGTGTGTGTGTTTTTCCCTCTTGACCCTTGTTCTCCAGCAGAGGGCAGTGAATCTGATATAATCTTTAATCTTTAATTTCTGATATCTAATAATTATCTGTAAAATAAACCATTGCTGTCTACTTTTTGAAGATTGTTAATTGTTTCTGATTTATTTGGACAGAGTATATATTCACGAGTGACAGGAGAGAGAGAGAGAGAGAGAGAGAGACGAAGAGGCAGACTCAAACTCACATTGTTTGCGAGTCGGGATATGTGAGAGCCCACCGCAGCACAGAGCAACCATGAGAGACCGCTGCCTGCCACTGGCTTAACAGAGATCTCTACTGCTGATATTGATATCAATATAGTGTGAATAGTTGAATCGGTGCCCATACATGTGTGTGTGTGTGTGTGTGAGCCTGACATAAGCTTTCCGAATACAGTCTGATAGGAATAAAGTTTGGTCTCAAGCGACTCTTCCCTCTCCCTGGATGTCTGTTTTTTATCTAGCGTGATTAAGAGCCGAGTTGACAGAGTTGGTGGTTGTTTTGTTGTTTTGCTGGTAATGGCAGCGGAGAAGAGAGCAGTATAATGTTAAGTGCATGCGGAAGAAGCCTTGACATCCTTTCTTGTGGACGAAGATGAGGAGGAAGAGGAGGAGGAGGAGTGTTCTGAATGTGGCTTCTCTGCTGAGAGGATTGTGGTTTCTATGATTGAATTATCCAGCTTTTGATGTGTATGGGAGGAAGGATACACGAATGCGCACGTACACACACACACACACACACACACACACAGAGACGGTTCCCTCTGGGATTTTGGTTTTTGGTTGTGTGAGTGAGTAGGTGGTTGACGAGGGTTGGCATGGCAGGCTATTTCTATGGGCCTCCCTTTGCCATAACCCCCCTCTTTATCCCTCTGTTTTCCTCTTTCTCTCTCTTTCTCCCTCCATCTCTCTTGTTCTATCTCCAACCCCTTTCATTTAGCAGCCGCAAGCAATCAAACACACAAATGTGCCCACACCCAATATTTTTGCCTAGTTTGCACAGAACACACAACATACATCCAGATTTTCTTGCTCCTTCTCTTTCGCTATCTTTCCTCCTCTCTCTCTCCCCCCCTCTCACACACACACACACACACACACACACACACACACACACACGCACAAACTCAGGTAATCACGCACCCCGTCCACCCACATGGACACGCACCCATGCACAGATACACACAAATGCATGTACATACACATGCACACACACACACACACTCACATTTTCCAAACTGGACTCAATTAAGTTTGTGTTTATCAATTCACTACCAACAGGATTAAACCTCTCTAGAAGGAATAACATTCCAGCGTGTTGTGTTAAACTTTACGAGTTGATGAAAAGTGCAGGCTAGCTGGTGAGGGATTTAGTGTGGGGAAACATTGTGCCTCTGGTACTGTACACTGACTTACAGCCCTGTTTTCTCAAGCTAGCTCTCCTTCATTTGAAAGCAGCTTTTGTTTATATTAGCCCTACCTGGCGAAGTAAATGTGAAATAACTTTTAAAAGTTTGCTCGTTCATGTCTCCGTGTGTGTCCGTGAGTGTGTGTGTGTCCGTGTGTGTGTGTGGGTGTGTGTGCGCATTCGCGAGGTGAACGCTCATTCACAAACGACATCCTGAGATGCCTCCAAGCTCTCTGTTTACATTTTGCATTCTTTCGGGCGCTCTTATTCAAAAACCAGAGCCCTGCGAATGACCGACCACAAGAGACTGTGGAGAGACTTACCCTTCCCCCCTCTCCCTCCTTCTCTCTCTCTCTCTCTCTCTCTCTTTCTCCTTCTCTCACTCTTTCTTTCTCTCTCTCTCTCTCTCTCTCTCCCACTTCTATCCCCCTCTTTTCCTCTCTGCCAAAAAGGTCTCTCTCTTTACCCTAGCCTCCTCCCCCTTGCACCCCTCCTCCCTCCCTCCCTCCCTCCCTCCTTCCCTGGCTGGAGAAAGAGAGTGGCCTCAGAATGCCAGATGTATTACAGAGTGAGGCACGGCAATGTAAACACTCAGCCCTGCCATGAGAGCAGGGTGGTCTGGCCTCCCTCCCTCCCTCCTTCCCTGCAGCCCTCCTTCCCTCCCCCTTCCCCTTTCCTCTCTTCCCTCCCTCCCAGCGCTGACTGCCAGAGGGGCGGAGAAAGTACGAAACAGCAGAGAGAGAGAGGGGTTGGGGGGGGGGTAAGCAGGAGTATAGTAGCAGTAGTGTGTTTGTGTTTTGGCTGCGAGGCCTGGCGGTACACTAGGAGAGAGATTGGGGTGTGGATTGATGCTTTTCAGACTGCAGCACAGAGAGTTTTTCAACTTAGATGTGTGTGTGTGTCGCTGGAGCGTTTACCCCATGTGTGTGTGTGTGTGTCAGCCCCTCCGGTACGCACGGGTTGCTTTACCGATTCGGTCCGCTGCAATTCCGATGGCATGACGTCATTGAATCTTGTAACAACAGCGATTACGCCAGTGCCACACACACACACACACACACGCGAGACCGGCGCAATGATATAAAACATTTCCCCTCTCGGGTGATTGAGAGGTGCGGGCTTCCAGATCGAGTCGGTGTGTGCGTCAGAAGGCGACGGCGTCCAGCTTTGAGTCTGCTCTGAGAAAGCCCTGCTAGGCTAGCTGCCGCGCTGGGACAGGGGAACACCTGTGAACCCATGTGCTGTTATTTCTTATAGCTAGGCCTGGTGCATTGTGGGGTCTCTCTCTCTCTGTCATTGTCTCTCTCGTTTTCTCTTTCCGTGTGTCTTTCTTTCTGTGTTTCGGACTTTGTTTACATTTTAGGCTTTTAGCTATGCTCTTATCCAGAGCAACTCACAACGAGTACAACTGCAGAATGTGCTTTAATTCCTATATGGCCCAAATTTACAAGTAACCACACATCAGGAGCGCAAACGTCACGGTTTTAGTTTCCTTGCAATATTCCTGTGACCATAGAAAGATCGTGTAAGGGTGAAGTGCTAGGAAATGAAGCAGAAATTCTATCTGTCTTTTTCTCACTATCTCTCCCTTTCTCTCTCTCTCTCTCTCTCTCTCTGTCGGTGTCTTCTACTCTCCACACTTCGGAATGTGTGATTTTGGGATACCTGGAATCATCGGGCCATCTTTCCAGGAAATGACAGAGAGATGGCTGGCTGAGATTGGCTGCTCAGGCTCATGTCACGGTCTGTTATGGCTGGGCCCTGGGCCAATCACAGGGCAATAAATGCAGCAGGGGGAGAGAGCTCACCTGGCTTGCATTCGACAGGCACCGACAGGAGACAAGGCCTTATGTAAAAGTATATGACAAGGTTTTTTTTTTTTAGAAAACAGAGCGTGGAGAGTTGATGAAAGAGTTTTTGTAATTTCACAACATTTGGGGTTTTAAATTATTTTTTTTTGCTCTAATTTGAACCATGAATGAGTGTTTTGTTTTTTTTTTTGTCGAAATAGTTTGACTATCACCAGTTCCTCACTGGTGCTGTGAGAAGGGATTTCAAATCAAAATGAAATCGCCTGTGTCCTCATGGTCACATGCATCAATTAACACATCATTTTGCCCGACATCTTGGGTGTTTTTAGTCAAACCGCGACCACTGCACGCACGCACACACACTCTCACACACACTGCACACACAGACTTTCTCTCATCGTTTTCTTTCCTTACTACTCTTTCCACTGCTCTGTGAATCCAGCGGCATTGAATAGGATTTTTGGGGGGGGGGCGGATGGGAGGGGGCAGTGGGACCTGAATGAAGGCAGCAACGTGGAAGAATCTGCCCATTGAGGAGTGTGTGAATGTACACCTCGGGCCCAGGGGAAGCTGCATTGGGAGCCAGCCGACTGCTAAATACACCCATTTTAGGGGCTGCAGGGGCCGGACAGGTGATTAGCATAATCAGGGGCGAGGGGAGCCATACATATGGTAATGTTGGAGATGGGGGTGGGGGGGTGAGGGTCCGCGGGGTGGGGGGGTGGGGGGGGCGCAGGGGTCGGCAGCTGGGGTGTCACATTTGTGTCATGGGTCGGGGTGCTGGGTGGGGCATTGTGCTACAGCTGCACGTCAGAGCGTTTCCCTCTCCACTGTTTCTCCCCGTCTCTCTACTTCTCTCTCTCCACCCTCGTTCCTATATCACTCTCTTTCACTGGGTTTTTTCCTCCCTGTCTTAATCACTCGCTCTCTATCTTGCTTGTTTTTACCCTGCCTCTGTGTGGCAGTCCCCTGAAAGGAGAGAGAGTGAAGGGGGGGCGAAGGGAGTTGCTCTGGGTCAGATAGGGTCTCGGCTCTCAGTGAGGCCTTTCAGCAAGTATTTGTGGATGTGTGCACACCTGCATTGCACATTTAATACTACTAGTACTGCTACTACTATTCCTATGACTACTACTACTACTACAACCACCACCAATCAGACTTTGATATAAACTTTAAATTTAAACTGTTTTTTTTGGAGTCCCTTGGATCTTTTTTTCCCATATTTCCCACAATGTCCCGATTGACATTATAGAAAAAGAGTGTTGAAGGTGGAAACAAGGCAGACCTACAAGAGGTGGGTACGAAGGAAGGAAGGAGCAGAGTAATAAAAGATAATAGTAATAATAACTTTAGTCTAAGAGCGCCTTTCAGAGTACCAAGGTGCTTAACAACAAGAAGAAAGAAAGAGAGAGAGAAAAACTCGGCTAAACGAGAAAAAGAGCAACTCGGCTAAACGAGAAGTAAATCACTAATAGTTGATGGCATGTTGTTTGAGGCGGATAGGAAGGGAGATATCGACATGATTTCAGAAAAGAAGCGGAAATTAAACTTAAATGATTAAGTTAATTAACTAACCAAATAAAGTTCGGAACAATTCTAGCCTTTCGTAAAATGAGGGATTAAGTGGATTAGGATCACTTCTTACTTTAGCATGGTAAACTTTTTTTGCAGCTGCAGTTAGATATATTAGGTTATGTCTATAAGCAATATACACAAATCTCTCATCTCCACAATATGTTGAGTGACAATATCTTGATTTATGCCTCATAGAATAGCATAGAGGTTTGGTAGGGGGTGTGTGAGGATGTAGTAGTGAGAGTTAGAAACAGTAGTTTACTCAGAAAGACATTAGAGGATGACAGTAACAGAGATACAGCGGAGGGCAAATTGGAATGACAGCAGATGAAGGTGGAAGCCCAGGGATGGCGGAGGAAGAAGCCAACAGGTGGGTTCTCCCCGGAGATCAAAGCCCTGTCAGGCGATTGGCAGCAGCAGCTGAGCGGGAAAAGAGGAAGGAGGAGGAGAACGGAGAAGACAAAAGAGGAGATTCTGAGGTAGTGAAAGGACTTACTGTGGGAAACCACACCTTGACAAACTGGCTGACTGCTGGTCGGGACAGAGGAAGGGAACGCTGATGGAAATTTCTCTCCCCTCCTGTATTTTCCTCTTTTCATTAAAGGTTCTCTGGAGGCGTTTAGAGCCTGCTCCAATGAAGATAGTCTGCTTAGTGTAGATGTCTTGTGTCATAGCTGCATGTCAAGCATGTCTCCCTGCTGCCTGTAGCATAACCAGTTGTGTCTCCAGAATTACGCAACATTCTGTCTGGATGTGATGCAGTTTTATCCCAGTAATTCAGTTTTAAATGGCTTTTGACTGCTGTGGAGATTTAGCTGTTTGTGTCTCTGTGATTGTATCCTGTTTTTTTGAGGGGGGGTTATCCTGATCACATCCTCATGTATATGTTCTGGGGAGCCTGGCCGTATGGTATTGGGGTCTCAGGGTATGGGAGGTCGCTGGAAACTTGGTGGCAGAGAGATGACCTGGTTTTGGGGGGCTTCCTCCTCACCACAGGGGGTCCCTGCTGAGAGGGGGCCTAATCCAGCTAATCCTCTCTCTGCGCACACACACACACATGAACACACACACACATACACACAAAGATGTGTGTATCCACATGCACACACATGTATATCGACACATACATGCATGCAGTCTTACACACAGACATGCATATATACACACACACACACACACACACAGCCATCACATAACATGAGACCGATCCCTCTGCTCCCTTTAACACTCTTGTCTTACCCCCCACTGAGGTCTCTGATACTGGGTCAGATATTATATCAGATCCCTGTTAGTGCAGGTTCGGGGAAGTGGGGCTCCAACCTGTTTGTAGATCTGCTGATAGGACGGAGGAAACACATACTGGGTGAGACCTTTAGGTAGTGCAAAATGTCACTTTTATTCCTGCGTCTGTGTGTGGGAGGAAGCATGAACAACGTGTGTGTTTGTTACGTCAGAGTCAAACACGAGTGGTTGAAACTAAGTTGTTTGCCACTGGTGGTGCATGTTTCTCTTGAAGTGAGAGATGCCTCCATTGTCAGGCGGAAGAGATGTGCTTGGGGGGGGGGGGTGGGTGTAGCTGTGTGTTGCAGCATGGAAGAGAGAGGGGGGTTGGCTTTGACAGAGGGGCTGGGCTGATTGCCACCATGATCTAGCCAATCACAGACTAGCAATGAATAGAGCAGAGAGAGAAAGTGAGAGAGTATTAGGGGTGTGTGTGTGTGTGTGTGTGAAGGGGGGCTCTGAGTTCAGAACTGAGAAGGGGGTGGGGGTGATGTCAGTTCCTTAGAAACCCACTTTCTCTCCCCCCGTCTCTCCCCTGTCCCCCACATTGAGAATAGGGGGGACCAGGGGTTAATGTTATGCAACAAACTGAATACCCTCGCTGAAGGCTCCAATACAGTGACACACATAGGCCTGCCCATTCTCCCTCTTCTCCTCTCTCGTTCTTTCCCAGTCCTCCTCCTCCTCTCATCTTCCCACATGGACAAACACACTCATTTGCTTCTTTTCTGCGTACACCTGGTTTCAAAAATGCTTCCTTGAAAAGCTTGTTTTTCTCTTTTACAAACCTGCACTTGGTTTTATTATACTATTGGTAGTAACACACACACACACATGCACACACAGGTGGCAATACACGCGAACCACTCACAGTGTGTGTAGATGACAGTTGGGGATGGGTGGTGGAGGAGAAGAAAGGGATGAAGGAAAGGAAGAAAGGATGAGGGTGAGAAATGGAATGGAATGGGAAGTATTTGAAAGTCAATGGCACTTTGTTTTAGGTCATAGCTGTCGAGGCCCGGAGCGGGACACCTTTGAGATATCAACACATGCCGAGGTCAACCAGTTTTCTTAGGAGAAGGAATATGGGAATATGTGCCACTGAAGAAACACAGCTGTGTGTACACACTCACACGCACACACACACACGCACACACATTTTCTTCAGTTTCTTGGTCCAGCTGGGGTGTTAATTTCACCCTGAGGCTATGCGAGTGTTGACCCCAAAACGCTGTAACCTCGTGAAGTGTGGAATTCTCCAAGCCTGAGGCCGTAATGTGCTGTTTCCTGTAGAGTGAGAGAGAGAGAGAGAGAGAGAGAGAGGGAGAGAGAGAGAGAGAGAGAGAGAGAGAGTACATTCTTTTGAGTTGTCCCACTCCTCACTGCTTGCTGTAAACTCAAGGTCTCTGGGTGGCAGACCAGATCTTGGAATATGTTCAGAACAGAGAGAGGTCTTTCTAAGCATTTCTAAGCTCAAAATCTTTATCAATCATCTTGATTGATCCATTTTAGAAGCAAACGGAAAATGGGTGCATCAATCGCTAGTATCGCTGTGTTCGCAGTGATGTCCTCGTCAGTGTACTTCGAGAAAGCCTCGGGCTTGCTATGCCTTTGAGCAGTGAGTGTACCAGACAAGCCGACTTGTTAGTGCACTGTCAGTGTGTGTAGGGTCTAAATCAGTTCCATGCTTGCTCTTTTGAAGCAGGGTTGGTGTACCGTAGCTGTCTAGCTTGCCTAGCAGTGGAAAGCATGTCGCTCCGGTTAGCCTGGGCCTGCTATTAATGATGAGTATTATAAACATGCCTTTAGACAGGATCAGATGGGAATGCTGTTTGGGTCCAGAAAAAAAGAAATCAAGTGTGTTTCCCTAATGCCCCGAGACAAGGCTCCCTCCCTCCCTGTTCCATTGGTCTGACTGGGTGGTCCAGCCTGGCAGAACAGGCATGCTTATGTTCAACTTTAATGCCATTACAATGGGCTGGAAATATTCAACCTATGCCTGTTGTTGCATGAATCGGTTGGAATTGTTTAATTGGATTAAGGCATAATGAAATGTTACAGATTTTTCACACAGCCGCGTTTTTCATGTTGGTGTGTGTGTGTGTGTGTGTGTGTGGAAGTGAGTGAAAGAAGCCAGAGGACTATACGTTCATGACTTTTCACTAAACATTCACTCACTGTTGATGGAAGGGCTGGTGCTGGTAAATCAGGCACAGATACACAAGGTTGAGGGATACAGACAGACACACACACACACACACACACACACACACACAACCCTCAGTCCGAACTGAATATTCTAAAGTGATCTTATATTTAAAAGCATGTACTTTTATTGCTCATTTAACTTTGTAGCATAGCTGATGGTTTGTAGCCTCGGAAGTCAGTACCAATGTTTTGCCATGCATTCATAATGAAAAGGTGGACTGACGGACAGTCAACCATGTAGTTGTGTGGGAATGTGTGCATGCATGTGTGAGTTTGCATGCATTTGTACGTGCATGTGGGTGGGTGGGTGTGTGTGTGTCTGTCTGTGTGTGAGAGAGAGTCTTTGCCAGAGTTGCCTTGGCTATGCTGGGGTGGAGAAGGACAGCTAAAGGGCCTGAAAGGCTGCTTTTGTAGCTGCGCTAGCTGAGAGCTCAGAGCGCACGCACAGGGCTTAGTCCCACCACGATACTGGGAGCAAAGCCTGGAAGAGAGCCTCTCTCTCTCGCTCTCTCTCTCTCTCTCTCTCTCTCACACACGCACACACACACACACACACTCGCACACACATACACGGTCTAGCACTACTGACATGTCAGCAAATTTGAGTAGAAACATTAAGCTGTCTTTTTGAAATGTGGATTTGCTCGATTGATGTTACTCTCCTAGATCCAAAAGAGTTAGGATGTTTGGCAATGTACCGGTAGGAGCTCGCCGTAGCAAAGCTCTTTTGTTGAAGATACGAGTCTGATAATGTTGTGGCCAGGCTGAGATGTCTTTGGGTTTACTTTGCTGAAAAATAGAAGATCATTTCATAGGTCAGAGATGTTGTAGTACATGATTTTGCTTGTGTATGAAGTGGGGGGCTGTCAGATTGTGTGTGTCCTGTCATACATGTCCATGGTACATGTGTTGTACAATATACTGAACTGATTGAGCAGTCCTTCTATGTCACGTTGACTCATACTGACTTGTCCAATACAATTGCTTGTACAATAGGTGTGTGTTTGTGTCTTTGGATGTTTGTTAGTAAGTTAAAATGCACCTGTTATAATGCATCTACTTTTCTCTGTCAGTTGGTGGGCGTGTGAACCAGGAGCT
Organism: Hoplostethus atlanticus; assembly: GCA_034670405.1. Taxonomy (NCBI): domain Eukaryota; kingdom Metazoa; phylum Chordata; class Actinopteri; order Trachichthyiformes; family Trachichthyidae; genus Hoplostethus; species Hoplostethus atlanticus. The sequence goes on along the minus strand of JAXDDX010000002.1, from coordinate 12,055,896 downwards.
GACGTACACGCGTCAGAAGATGGGCGAGGAGGCCATGTTTAACCCTCAGCTGATGATCCAGACGCCGCGGGAGGAGGGAGCTAACGTTCTAACGGTGGAGGCGCTACAACAGCACCTGGACTCCGCTATCCGAGCCAGCAGAGTTCATGTTTACCTTTATAACAGGTAACCATGGGTTTGCCACATCGATCTGTATGCCTGTCTATCTGTTTGTCTATCTGTATATCTGTATTAGTTGAATATTTTGCAATTTTTATATGTACAGGAAAATATATCTGTATGCTGTCTATCTGTATTTTTTGGCTGATATTAGTTGATGATGATGATGAATGTATTCTTGTGCACATACTTTGATTGATCCAGGCCTAAGAGACTCAGGTTGGTATTATGAAGAAAAATGATCATCTGTTTTGCTCTCCTTTTCAGACAATGGAAATTAGAAAACTTATGCTACAAATCAGGAGAGCCAGTCACAGAAACCCATTTGGATCAGGTGAGATCCGAGAGGATTCAATTTGACAATTCCTCTGTAATTGTAGCTGTGTTTTTATCAGGACTTTTACTTGCTGGCTCCTGCTGTTTGGCACCAACAAAATAAGAATGTTTTTTTGTCACACTTAGTTACGTCAGTGAGTCAATCCTGCTGTGTGTGTGTGTGTGTCCAATTAGATTATAGAGAAGCTACATCCCTGCCTCATCATCACCCCATTGGACTGTTTCTGGGAGGGAGCCAAGCTCCAATCTGGAATGGTCTATCTCCCGTAAGTACACAAAAAGAGCGAGAGAGACTGAGAGACTCTGGATCTTGTTTTTACCCCTCTAGCAGAGACTGCCAAACATGCCCAACCAAACAGACACCACAGAGGAACAAGAGTGTGTGTGTGTGTGTGTGTGTGTGTGTGTGTGTGTGCGTGCGTGCGTGTGCATATGTGCATGTGTGTGTGTGTGTGTCCTGAACTCGTCCCCTCTGAAGGCTCTATTGTAGTGGTTGCTGGCATGCGTATCGCTGGCAATAGTTTCTCTCCAGCCCTGGGCCTCACACTATTGTCTGGCCCTTCTGTTGCTAATGGCCTGCTGCTACAGTAATACTCAGCAGACCTTTACCTCTGCATGTGTGTGTGCGTGCACATGCATGTGTGTTTGTGTGTGTGTCATTGCCATCCGTGTATATGTGTGTTTTGTCTATGTGCAAGTGTATCTGCATGAGCTGGTGTCATCGGTGTATGCGTATGTGTGCGTTTGTTTGTGTGTGTCTGTGTGTGTGTGTGTGTGTGTGTGTGTTTCCCCCTTGGTCTCGGATGGTAAATAAGGTTTTTACTATGTTCTGGTTGGGAGGCTGGGAATAATGACCCAAGCCTGGTTAAGCACATACAATGTAGTCTGAACCACCGAGAGAGAGAGATTCAGAGAAAGAGAGAGATTGGAATGTGCGAGGCATAGAGAGCATAGAGAGACAAGGACCGGTTTGGAGCAGGAATTCAGTGCTCTGTCATTGGACGATGGGAATAGGTCTCCATTTATTGTTTTCTAGCACAGAGCAGGACAGAGATTCTGTCTGGTCTCACTCCTTATTAGACTCGGTATACCTCATAGAAATGTGACCACAAATCAAACTGTGAGTGAGAGGCAAACTGTCAGATCGTATTGCACACAAACATCTGACAAATGCAACCCAAGTGTGTCCTTACTATCTATCTCCCCTATACAGTCTGACCGATTAAACAGCAGTCAAGGTGTAAACAATTAAAATAAACTAAAAGAAGAGAAAAGGAAAAAATAAAATAAAATAGATTAACAAAGTAAAATAAAATAAAAAAATAAAATAAAAGTAAAACTAAAATACAATACAATACAATAAACACATTCACAAAATCGTACATACACAAAATAAAATAAAATAGCAAAGAATAACCCAACAACTCAATGTTGATGAAAGATACACAAGATCTAACAGTGTATTTGGTTATCTTGTTAAATACTTGCTCTAGAATACCATATGTGTGTTTTCTGAAGACAGCAGTCATGGAATAATAACATAGATGCACAATGTAGATATTTCTCATGCATGCAGATAAAATGCTGCATTGCTGTCTAAGAAAATACACATCAACAGCAACACCCCTCTCCGTGAAACATGTTGTCAGAGTCCTGATCTCTCCATGGTTAAACAGCACTCCTAATCTTTACTTTCACAGAGGTAAGCCCCCTCTACAGTGGACCAACTTTGACCCTCAGGAGTTCCTGGAGGAGCTGCGAGCCGGCAACTTCCGAGTGGAAAGCTTTGAGGACATGCTGGAGAAGGCGGACGTTGGACACGGCTACATGGATAGACCCTGTCTGAACCCTGCCGACCCTGACTGCCCCCTCACCGCACCCAACAAGAACGCCACCAAGGTAATAATACAGTTTTACACACACACACACAGTCGCGCACACATTGTCACGTATGCACATACAAAGGCACTTGCATGGGGCTTTGAAACCTGTACACATCACACTCGACCAATAGCAAGCACTTCACAATTCTGTCCATATCCATTCATTTTGGAAACACAAACAGAATGTCTAGCGTGAGTCTAGCTGCTGACGTTTTGTTTTTTTGTGTTGCTTTTATTGTTGTTGCACCAGCCATTCGACGTGGCGCGCGCCCTGAGTGGCGGCTGCCATGGTCTGTCCAGGAAGTACATGCACTGGCAGGAGGAGCTGATCATAGGAGGGACCACCAAGAACGGCAGCGGACCCCTGCTCAGGTAACACGCTCACTCTCGTACACACCCGCTGTGATCACTGCAGCGCTTATTCTGGACAGAGCGTGTTTTTTTGTTCTGTTATACCCTCCGAAACAGCGCGTGCGTGCATGCGTGTGCGTGCATGCGTGTGCGCTCTGTGCTGTAAATCTTGCAGTCATTAGCAGATTCCAGTGAAATCTTAGAGCTCCAGCTGTTCCTGCTCAGCTCTGGCTGCTCTGCACACACACACACATGCATGCATACACACACACACACAGTGATCTATTGCCTGGCTAGTTTTTCCAAATATACAGCTATATGAGATGCATACACTTAATGCCAGTATGCACATTAAGCACAATGACAAAGCGTTTAGATGTATGTATGATACACACGATCATATATAGGATTTTTTTTTCAGCATACATCTAATATACACATGCAGACAAAATGAAAAGCATTTTATTAATGCAGGAAGACATCTGCCATAACAGGGATACATTATACTTGTGTCGTCATAAATCTATGTGAATCTATGTGAATTTTGTTAACGGACTACGTATTTTCATATTAAATCACAGTTGGGATGGTGCATGCACACACACACACACACACAAACAGACACACAGAGACATACTGGTCACAGACTACAGTGGGGTGCGTTGTTTGTTTTGTGGTCGTGTTTTTTCCTGGCAAGGTTGGGTCATTAGGGTGTCTGTGTGTGCCTGACTCTGTATGTGTGTGTGTGTGCGTGTGTGTGTGTGTGTGTGTGATTTAGCCCCACTGACGATGACCACTGGGCTGTTAATGTTGGCGTCTTGTTTACTAACTGCCACCATTACTGTGATTATCACCATATTACAGTGATCACATTCATAAAGAGAATGACTAGCTAAAGTATGCTCCTTTGGTTTGTAAAATGTGATGACTTGAGTTGACTTGAGTTGACTGTGACTTTTTTGAGTACACTCCATGTCATTTTGTTAACAACTGGGCATGGTTTTAGGGTTTTCACACAATTTAAAGTGGTAATTCTCAAAACACAAGTTTTGTTTTTGTGCTGCACTTCCCAGAGATCACTTCGCAAAAAAAAATATTGTCGTCATTACTGTGACGTCTTTTCCCTCGGATCTTCTTTTGGGCTGCGGTGGCTATCGCTGCTCATGCTAACTACCGCCTTCTTTTTGTATTTATTCCAAACAAACCACTGTTGCTGCGGCTGGAATTGTAAATCGCATCACTTCCTGTACGCCAGAGGATTTGTCCCAGGAAACACCCAGCGGACACCGGGTGTTTAGAATAGCAGATGTAAAAGCTTTCATGAACGGAGTACAGGTTGAATCAGTATTGTGCTACATCAGTTGGCGATACAGAGTAGGAAAACGGACATTTATTTCTATGAAAACTGCATTTCTTTAAATTGTATCCAATATGTTCTCTCTCTTCCCCCAAATCTCTTCTGTTCCCTCCCTCCTTCTACGTCTCCCTCTACCGACCCCCTTCTTTCCCTCCCCCCCCACCCTGCCACCCTGCCTCCATCCTTCCCTCCATACCACCCTCCAGTGCCCAAGCCTTACAGACCATGTTCCAACTGATGACTCCCAAGCAGATGTTTGAGCACCTGCGGGGCTATGAGGTGGTTTCCCACATCAACTGGAACGAGGACAAGGCCGCAGCCATACTGGAAGCCTGGCAGAGGAGATACTCTGAGGTAAGGACCAAAGCACTTAGAGATGAGGCGGAGAGAGAGCAATCCAGAGAGGGAGAGAGAGAGAGAGAGTGTGTGTGAGAGAGAACGGGAAAACAGAGAGGCTTCATTTCACTCCTTAAATCCTCCACAACCACACTGTAAATCACAGGCCGGATACAGGTGAACATGGAAAGGCCCCATCCAAAGCCGGGGCCCCTGATAGATACTAGACCCACTGTTGGTGTGTGGTAATGGACTGAGGCTTGTCTCCCTCTCACTGCTCAGCGGAGGGGAGCAATAGAGCAATGGAGCAAGCATGTCTGGAATACATTAAGGGAGCACTGGATCTCTCCTCTCGCTCTCACACACACACATACACACACACACACACTCAAAAGTTCACACACAATCTCTTTCCCAGCTGTGGCCCCATTGGTGGCTTGTGTGTGACATCATCTGGTCTTTGTTTTGGAGGCCCCAACCCCTGCTCGGCACGGTGTGACCTTGTATGCATGTGTGTGTGTATGTGTGTGTGTGTGTGTGTGTGTGCGCCATTCATCTTGGGGCCCAGGGTTCAATGATAGAGACGAGGCGTGATCATTTGTTTGATTTCAGTGTTTTTATCAATGGAACAGTGCTCTGGCGACCACCAGGGAAAGAGTCAGGAGATGCAACATTGTGTTGAATGTGTGTGTGAGCACGTCTCTAACAATGTGTGTGTGTGTGTCGGTATGTGTCTCATGCATGTGCGTGTTCACACATGAGTGCAAGTGTGTGTGATGTAGTGTGTATTTCCTAATGTGTGTCAGCCAGCATGGGTCCCCTTTGAGTAGTAACCACAGTTCAATGTTGAAGCCATCTGTCTGCCCTGAAATGTTCAGGAGTTCTCTGTTGTTTTTTTAGGACACTTCATTCCAACACACTTTCAAAGACCGCTGCTCATCCCCCCGCTTTGTCATGCTGTCGTCTGTCCTTACTCCTCATGTCCATGCACAACACCCTGACGCTTGACAACACTACGCTCACTGGCTGCTTTTAGACTGTTGACTACGTCTGATGACTTCAGGCACCATTTTGCCCACATACTCATTTATCTTTCCCTTCTCTCTCTTGCTCATCTCTCTCTCTCTTTCTGTCTGTCTCTTCTCTCTCTCTCCAGGCGGTGCAGCAGAGTGTGGCGGTGAACTCGTCTCAGAAGGTCTTGTCCTTCACCACCACCACTCTGGAGGACATCCTCAAATCTTTCTCCGACATCAGTGTCATCCGTGTGGCCAGCGGCTACCTACTCATGGTGAGACACCACGCGCACATTTTGACACATTTGTATTTGAGCAAACTTGATCAAATTTGCAAAATTGAGAATACATATTTCAAATTTCAGCTTTTTTTTATCGTCATAGTTGAGATGCAGCTCTGAACCACCTAAGACAAGGTTAAAAACATGATGTTAAAATGGCTGGAGGAAGAGTGAAGCAGGGCAGTGTCAGGCTTCATCCATCAGTTTTTCATGCACGCAATACAGTGATTCAGTGATTGATTCACATCCATAATAGGCTGATTCACTAATTGATGACTTTGCCGTTTGTGTCCAGCTGGCCTATGCGTGTCTGACCATGCTGCGGTGGGACTGCGCCAAGTCTCAGGGGGCGGTAGGACTGGCGGGTGTCCTGCTGGTGGCGCTGTCTGTGGCGGCTGGCCTGGGCCTCTGCTCTCTTCTGGGCATCTCCTTCAACGCTGCCACCACACAGGTAACTCACACACATGCTGTTGGACAGCCAGTCATTTCGGGCAGATGGCCAGTGAGCAAGGCCCAAAGCTTCACACACAGTCAGTCAGTGAGCCAGTTGATTGGTCTGTCGGTCCCAGTCAGGCATGGTCACTTACAGGTCAGATGCCTATAGGATGTGGTTTTATTTAGTTGTTCTGTATTTGGAGGAGAAAAAGTCAAGATTCTACACTTTATTACCAGAACAATCAAAGCATCACTTCACATAACATGCACTCTAGCACACGGAAACCCTCTAAAAAGCACTAAAATCCAACAAGAAGGACACATGAATCAGTCATACTAGTGCATGTTCCCGGCCTGCGCTGCTCCTAGTGGCTCATGAAGTGTGTGTGATATGGTGTGTGTGTGTTAACAGGTGCTACCCTTCCTGGCTCTGGGTGTTGGGGTGGATGATGTCTTCCTCCTTGCGCATGCCTTCAGTGAGACGGGTCAGAACCAGAGGATCCCATTCGAGGTGAGGCAAACCTCCACGCTCACCCACACACCCACACGCCTCTCCCACAACCCCTCTGTCCTCCTCTTATCTCCTCCGTAGAGGAATGTGTGAGTGCCTGTCTGTGCCTGTGATGTAGCATCAAACAACCCCTGTGCCACACACGACTGCTCATCAAAGCAATGCTCCATATTAACTGTCTTCCAGTCTGAAAACATCCAGAAGACTAAAAAAACTGTTTTGCGACTCCCAAACTTCACAGCACGTTACCTCTGTGTTTGTCATGGCGGTCTCTCTTAGCTATTACTATCATGTCTTATTATATACTTCCCTCTTCATCCAATTGTTACCTTTCATCACATTTTATTGCTTTGATTTTATTCTCAAGCTAGTTGTATTAGACTCAGTATCGTTACACACCTCTGCTGCTGAATGAAGCCTGCTAGTTATGGATGATGCACACTGTCTCACGTTCTCTCGGTGGAAGACAGCTTTTGAATTTTAGATCACACTTCACACATCCGCTCATTTCTGGAGTACTGTAAATGCATGTTCATGTGTGGTCTTAAAGGACATGTAGGATGGATATGTGTACGGTAAATTGTCTCCTTGCCAGCAGTCAGTAGGATAGAAAGTTTCCTCAGAAAGCTTCAGCAGTTTCATTGATCAGCAGGCAAAGGCACATACCTTTTACTTACACTGCTGTGGGTTTGACTACAAAAACCTTATAGAGATGGAAACTTTATTTTGTTTTCCGTGTGTGCATTCGTGCCTCCATGCGAGTGTGTGTGTGTGTGTATATGTGTGTGTTTGTGTAGAGCGGGGTAATCTTTCATCTCCAGAAGGGGAAAACACAGACATGTATTTGCTTGTTTTTGTTTTCCCCCTCTTTCCTCTCCTTCTCGTCCCCTCCCTCTCTCCCCTCATCCCCCAGCTTCCTTTGTGTGGCTGAGATGAAAACTAAACAGAGCTGAACCTGATCTCTCCTGTCTGACTGACACACACACACACACACACACACACACACACACACATTCCCTGTGTGGTCCTACACGTCCTCAACTTTTCACACAATTTCCGCCAAACCCGCTAGGGGTATGTGTGTGTGTGTGTGTGTGTGTGTGTGTGTGTTTGTGTGCTTATCACTGTTGTGTATGTGTTTATTTTTATTTAAAGAAGTAGTAAAAGGGATGTTGAGCAGTCACGATTTTACTTCAAATCTCATCCAAAGTAGTGTTAGATAAGAGAGGATAGTTGGATTAACATTACTGTCTCTTTCAGTCTCCAAGAAGTTTATCCCGTCATTTAATCTAATCTTCCTTTTTGTCTGGCTGTATGAATCATTTCCTATTCCCTATCGCTGGTTTATGCCTCAAGCCCATTGAATTCTGTCTTTCTTTCTTTCTTTCTTTCTTTCTTTTTCTTTCTTTCCACTTTGTTCTCCAGTCTTCAAACAAAAGTAGACAGGCCCAGGTGGATTACCTCAGGAATCGTTGCAATCACTGTCAGTTATATCACTGCTATGATAATTGTACATAATCGCAAGTATTATATACACATAGACGTTTGCCTTTGGCTAAAAGCTGACGGGAAGAGTTGTGTTTAATTGGTTTTCTCTCTATCTGCCTGTCTGTCTGTGTGTTTCTCCCTCTCTCTCTCTCTCTCTCTCTCTCTCTCTCTCTCTCTCTCTCTTTCAGGACCGTACAGGGGAGTGTCTGAAGAGGACAGGGGCCAGTGTGGCGCTCACCTCCATCA